>CM064484.1:10146982-10746982 GCA_032716605.1 Paralithodes platypus | reverse complement strand
TACTCATCCGGATTAACCTGTAACCATCAAAATGATTTTGTTTCGTGAGTGGTAGCGTCTAGACTAACAAGCTTAGTCTTGAATGAGTTAAGACGTTCCAAATAATTCTAGACGACTTACCTTAACACTTAATATGAAGAGGAGTTTTGAGTTCTCTTCGGCATTTTTCCTCATCATTTTTGCATCGGGTGCGTGTAAATGATCTGGGACTGGAAGCTGGATCTTGCTAAAGACTTTCAGGTGTCTCTTAGCGTCTAATTTGGCTTTATAAGAATAATCTAGAGGAATATAGATTTCTTCGTAGCTGAGCTGTAGCCAGAAATCGCGTCAGAACCTTGTCTTTACCCTCAGAAGCTAGTCTTTTATACCTGTCTGTAGGCTTGTGAAGACTCTTCAAGGTAATGTAAGGCCATCTAGGTTTTCCTTTAAATCTAGATTATCTTAAGGTTTACATGATGTTCCAAGATTTCAAAGATAGCTATGTTAGCTGAGGTACTTTGCAGTCAACTAACCCAATTGTGAATGGGATCTGTTGTGCAAGTACATGCTTTCTCAAGTAGATATCACCTATTGATTCATTCACATTGTGCTTGGTTTCCATCCTGTTTTCGGCGATGGGGTGCCTAGGAGAGGAATAGCGAACAAGTGAGTATTGGACGATCCTGTTGGTAATTGGGTCTATTGTGTCCGTCTTTAAGCAGGAATAGGACAAACTAGTCTGAAAGATTATATTCAACACAAACCAACTGGTACTGCTTACGTCTGGCGTCGCCTGGGGCAATTCAGCAATTCCAATGAAACACTGTCAAATGGATGTGAAGCCTTCGGGTATTTCAGGAGTGTCATAGGTTTGGTTACTTCTCAAGTACCTTGTGGTAGCACAAGAGAGTCTTTTGGCAAAGTATTTTATACTATCCTTCTTAATAGTTTTCCATTAGTACATCTATTTATCGGCCTCAAGACTTGTTTCCTATCTGCACATATGAACTGTCCACACCTGTTGGTTGCTGCACTAGGTAACAAATTGATGGCATCATGATGTTGCGGGAGTACTACTATCTTTTCTGCAATGAGTTATAAATGGCTGTATGTGTTGGTGTCAACGGGAAGAGTCTAACCAGAAGTTCTTAGTGCAATTGGAACTGCGACAGATGAACTTGGTTTCTGGAAAAGACATCATCTTCTCCGATTCCAGAAATAGCTTACGTATTGGATATGTAGTGGTTCTAATCTTGCTCGTCTTTCACTTGGCTTCTTTTTAGGTCGGTAACGAGAACACCGGGGCAAGTTGCACAATTCTGGAGAGTGCGTTGGCTGCCACGTTAGCTCTTACCCTATAATACTAGAAGATACCTGTTAATCCTGGTGACTCCGCGGCAACTTCAGCAAATCCACTGATACAGTGTCGAATGGAAGTGAAGGCATTGGATACTCCAAGATTGGTGCGGGTCCATCACGTGTCGGGTTAGCTGTAGGAATGTCTCTTACCACCGCTTTAGTCTGCCAGTGAGAATGTATCACCTTTGATTACCTTTTTGTTCTTGCTATCTGTCTGAGTAGAGGTCGAAGGAAGGCTCAAGGCTAACATTTCACGAAGGCTTTGACTCCTAAGTTGCAGGAGTTAACCTTTCTGCGTTGTGATATCTAATCTTTATGGTATTCATCACTTTCCTTAGGTAACCAATGACTAGCATCTTGACTATGTCACTTGGCATTTTGAATGTTGTACAGAGCTCTTGTGAGAAGAGTTGTGTGTACTAGAGTGAATGTTTAACATGTATTAACTGGAATACAGGCAAGCATTTGGATGAGCTCTGCCTCGTAAGACTTGGAAACATCTTATTATAAAAATATTCTAACCTTAAGTTTGTATTTTAAGTGAGACTTTAGAAGCTAAATAACTGCACAGATCGTACTATTCGATGAGAATCCTTTCTGCTCGACTCGAGATTGGCTTACTTGGACATCTCAGATACCGATCGTGAAGGTACAGTCAAGTCTTCTGGTGTCTATCCATGAGGTGATGGAGTTCCACTTAAGAAAAACTTAGACTTTTGAGTTACTCTGAAAAACTTTGTTCCCCTTATTCCTATGGCGTGTAAGATTTCTGATGGATCAGGCTGTGGGAAGTACTTCCTTAACTTGGCTAGAATATGCTGCGTGATTGTCTTTGTGGTGATCAACCACCTAAAACTATTCCATACTTGGTTACCAACCGGGTTGATGACTACCAAAGGAAGGACGTTGTTTTAGACTTACCTAGGATTACTTTTTAGGGCTATGTAGTGCTTTGGTTAAATTCTTTAGTGTTGTTAGTCGTACACTGCGGAAGGAGACTACAAGCCTAAGTCTAGGTCTTCGTAGCTTCAGGAGAATGTTTACCTATGCGTTGAAAATACCGGAGTAGATGCGCAAATCATTCTATAACTCTACGGCGGTTCATATCCTCTACAGGGTTTTCCTGCAGGATGTCTTAGTACAAAATAGGTCTGGATGCCATTGGTAATGTACTTACTTGTGCTGTAAAAGGTCTTTCCACATCGGCTATAACTTCGGGTAGAGTTCTGAGAGACAAGAAGAATTGCAACGTCCCAAAGCTGCTCGTCGGTGCAGCTTTTTCTTTAGTAATATAAGGGGACTTCACTCTAACATCAATTCTGTACACCAATTTCTTCAAGCAGAATCCCCTACTCTCCTTTTTTTGACAGAGACTCAAGTAACATCCACATCTGACACGTCTAGATTTAATTTTCCAGGTTATCAACTGCTCCAAAATTTCAGACCTAAAGGAGGTGTATGTTGCTTCGCAAAATCTGAAATTGCCCTGGAGGAGGTTTCTAGTTTCAATTGTCCCTATTTTTTATTATTCTATATACAAATTAATTTCTGCTGGTAAATTTAAATACATATATTGCATCTACCGTTCCCCAAATACTCCTCCAGAGCAAAGTCTTTTTGATTCTCTGTCCTCACAACTCAGTGTCCTCAACTTAAATGCTTCTTCTGAAATCACTGTGTTGGGTGATTTTAATGTCCATAATGTTGAATGGCTCACTCATTCAGCCAGGACTGATGATGCTGGTCTTGAATGTGAGCTATTTGCAGACTCATTTAATCTCACTCAACTAGTCAACCAACCCACCCGTGTACCAGATAATCCTAATCATAATTCCCACCTACTGGACTTATTTTTAACAACCAATTCAGAAAATTATGATGTTACAGTGAGGTCCCCGCTTGGATCTTCTGATCACTGTCTGATACAGGCCACCTGTCTATCACCTACCACACCTTCCCACTCTGAACCTGTTTTGGTGACTAAATGGCATTACGATAGGGCAGACTGGGAGGGTCTTCAAGTTTTTTGTATTGATATTCCCTGGACCTCTTTCTTTTCTAATGATGCACACTCCACCTTGAGCCACATACAAGATTTTGTAAAAATTGGAATGGAAACTTTTATTCCTCATCAAAAGTACAGTAAAGATCTAATTCACCTAAATGGTTTGACCATAATTGTGCAGGAGTAACTGAACAAAACGCAATAGCCTACAATGCATACACAAGATCAAAAACACATGAAGCCTTTAATTACTTTAGAAACATCAGAAATCATGCCAAAACTGTATTAAACCTAACTAAATCAAACTTTCCCCACAAGCAGGCAAATAAACTTCTAAATAATCCAAATGATAAAATATTTTGGTCTACTCTTAACTCATTCAAATCCAACTTCACTATTGCTTCATCCATTCCACCATTAAAATCTCCGACTGGCAATCTTGTAAGTGACCCACGAGGTAAAGCTAACCTTCTTGCGGATATTTTCTCCGCCAACTCAACCTTAGATGAAATAAATCAAGATGCCCTTGTACTTAATTTTAATTCGCCTGACATTCCCTCAATTAAGATCCACACCAGACATGTCAAAACTATTTTGCAGAATCTCTCAGTAGATAAGGCTCCTGGTCCAGATGAAATTCCTCCAATAGTACTTAAGAATTGCTCCTTGGTGCTCGCTCCTGTATTGGCAACATTTTTCCGTCTGTGTACTCATACCTCATGCTTCCCAGTACCCTGGAAAGAAGCAAACATCCATCCAGTTCCTAAAAAAGGTGCCTCTTCAGATCCGTCAATCTACAGACCAATAGCTATAACTTCCACTCTGGGTAAAGTCTTTGAAATTTTATTAAATAATCACATAATTAAGCATCTTGAGAATAATCAATTAATCAGTGATAGGCAATATGGTTTTAGACGATGTCGATCAACTGCAGACATTCTTTGCCTTCTTACGCATCAAATCAACCAAGCTACAGACCAACATGGTGAAACACATACAATAGCACTGGATATATCAAAGGCATTTGATATAGTCTGGCATCAATCCTTATTGTAGAAGATGTCACACTACGGCCTTGCATCATTAGTTCCACTAATTTCTTCTTATCTTCATAACAGAAAAAAATATGTGTAATGGTAGATGGCCTTTATTCTCAATTTCACTCAATAAATGCTGGTGTTCCCCAGGGATCAGTTTTGGCCCCAACTCTGTTCCTCATTCATATCAATGATCTCATATCTACCACTCATAATCCAATACATTCCTACGTAGATGACTCAACACTCCACAGTTCCTTCACATTTACCAATTCTTTCACCCAACCCGATCTTATAAATTCAAAAATAAACACTGCAATTTCTCTGAACCAGGACCTTTCTAGAATTAATGAATGGGGACAAAAGAATCTAGTTTCCTTTAATGCACAGAAAACCAAGTACATTCAATTTTCTAACCGACAGAATCTCACTGACTCCCATATATATATTAATGATGTAAATATTCCCACTTCCCCTAGTATTGACATTCTCGGTGTAACATTAACTACTAACTTGAGCTGGACACATTATGTTAGAAGCATTGCTAAGAATGCCTCTAAAAAACTAGGACTCCTGTACAGAGTTCGAGAATTCTTCACTGACGAGCAGTTGGCCGTAATATATAAAAGTCACGTGCGTTCTCAGATGGATTACTGTTCACCTCTGTGGGGTGGAAGTGGAGTGGTTGCATTGAGGCAGTTGGACAAAATTCAAAATAAAGCTATTAGATTAATCAATAACCCTGCAATCACACAGGACCTTCCTACATTATCCATACGAAGAGAAGAAACGTTGCATCCCTTGCATTATTCTACAGATATTTTCACAGCAATTGTTCCGAGGAACTTGCTTCAATTGTGCCGCCTCTCCACATCTTTCCCCGTAGAACTAGGGCAGCTGAGAGCGCCCATGAATATACACTTTCTCCTCCACAATGCAGAACTTCTGCTTATCAGAATTCATTTATCCCCAGAGCTACTACTCTTTGGAATTCACTTCCCTCGAATTGCTTTCCACAAACTTACAAACTACAAATGTTTAAATCCAGTTGTTACAAACATTGTATGAATGGAGGATGCCTGTAGGCACATGGACCTTTTTGTTTTACCTGTGTTTTTCCTTCCTCCGTGCATTGTCTCTTTAAAAAAAACAAAAAAAACATACCCTATTCCTCTCATAATTCCTTTCTCTTCCGGATACTACTAAGGGAAACTATCCATGAAACCCAATTGGAAGGTGTGCACCTTCTCTAGTACGAATCCTTCTGAGCTGTGGATGTGAGTGAAATTTCGTTTTGCAATACGGCTCTTGATCCCAGCACTCTTAGGATCTTGCAGGTGAAACTGGTCATGCTTGTTGACACAGTCGCTGCTATAATGATCGAATGCAGGAAAGAACGCGTAATGTGTGTTGTGTATGTACTTCGAGAGTGTTGACCCAACTGAGACCTATGCACTATCGACTTGGAACAGAACTCAAGGATGCGTAAACTAACTGCCCATGCTTGTTGGAACAGCTGTTACTAAATCAGTGCTGGGGATAAATCGGATCGAACACAGTACTGAGTACCGGAACAACTATGGGTGAAGCTCAATCTGTGAGACTTCATGTTGATGTTGTTATCCTTCAGATTCATTATGTCTTGGACATAGATAATTTGGATTTGTGCGGAACCTTGTATTCGCTTAGGCGCTTCTGCTACGCAAACTATGTGTGAGTTTCGTAGGATACCTGTGTCAAAAGGTGTCTGCCGCCACAAGAATGTATTGGGGACTACGTGTGGGACCTTGGTGTGAGGCTTAATCCACCACGTAAAACTGGCTTAGTCACGTATAACCTATTGTTAGGTGTTGATTGTGACGCAAAATGTCGACCGTGGAGGGGTCTCATTCTCTGCGACTCCAGGGAGTTTGTACTGCAGAGAGTCTGGCGATTGTAGATTTGGGACTACAGGATTTGACACACTGGTAGGAACCAGAATCGCGAAGGAGGCGACTCATCTCTTGGTCTACACGGGGTGTCTACACGAGGACAATCCCTGGTGTCGTGTCCATACAGAGTTTCACAAATGAAGCAGTATCCCCTTTGTGCAGGTCTTTCTCGATGCTTAGGGCGAAGGTTCCGTTGTGGTTTTCCTGCCTTACGAGGTTTTGGGTGCACTCGGGATTTGCGTGGTGACGTTTGTTTCTGCTGTGGGAGTAACTGTGGATGGCGTGTCCAGCAATTCTCCCTTGTATGACCAACTTTATAGCAGTGGCCATATTTCTTAGGTGTTACGGCAGCTCTCCTCGGAGGCGGTTTTGTCGGACGTGGTTTGCGACTCGCCACACAAGGGTGGCCTACTCTAATGCAATGGTTGCAATAGGTACAAACTGTCTGTGAAACTGTCACTATCTCACAAGCTCGTCTTGGATTAGCAAGAGGAATTAGCTCAGGATCTGGTCTACGAGCTCTTCTTGGCTTGACAAGAGTAATTTGCTCGGGGTTTGTGTTGGGGTGGAGCCTTCGCACCAACTTGAGAAGAGATGCGGGAACAGTCTCTGCTGTAGCGCCTGGAATCTCGGGAGCTGGGTCCGACGAGGTCTCAGAAACAGTATCTGTGTCCGCAGCAATGATCGCATCAGTGTCCGAAGGTGACTCCGGGGACTCTGGGATAGTCTCTAAACTCGTGTTGGAGGTTATTGCGGGAGACGTTGGAGTTTGTTTAGCGACTGGGGTGATGGATTTCTTTGATCGGTGACCATCGTAACTGCCAGTGCTAGCGAAGCTTGCGAGTTTTACCCATAAATCCTCGTAGCTTGATGTCTGAAATGGAGTGGTTGCTTGAGCGAGGTCGATAGAAGTTCCTGGTTTCAGATGTAACCGGACAAAGGCAATTTTGTTTACGGCCTTTTTGATGTTTCGGGATTTCATGTACTCGTCTATTCTGTGTAGGAAAGAAAACGGTCCAGGTGGGTAGTTAGGACAATTCTTCACAGAAAACATAGGCAAGTGGACTGTATGCTGTGACTGAGCATCCACGTTTGAATTGCCTCTGGCTGTAGCTGTAGTGATAGCTGGCACAGCTGTAGCTGTCATAGCTGTAGCGGGAGCTGTAGCTGTAGTTGTAGCTGTCATAGCTGTAAGTGTACTAAGTTCTTCTGAAGACTTCTCTACACTTGCCTCTATCTAACTTACCCTTAGTCCTGGAAATTTATAAATTTTAAACTTACCTTTGGAATGCAGGTATTGTACACTATCGTTTGTGCAAATATTGTAAAGTGTCGGACGTTCGTAGGGGAAAAATTCTGATAAGTGCATGGTACAGTCTCAGAATAACATAACCTTGGTGCCTGGGCGACACGAAGGGCCTTATATTTGATGTGCAAATATTGTTAGAAGTTCGCTTGCGCTAAGGATGTATCAGGGTGGCCCGATGTCTCCTTGACAAAGTTAGCTAGTCGTTCAGTCAAGTCGTCAATGTCACAAGCAAGTTTTGTCCCTACTTCTTTCTCAAATTCTGTGTCTGACTGAGGCTCAATTCCCGTTCCTTCTAATTTCTCTTCTGTGTTGCTAAGAGAATTAAGGACATGGGGCAAATGACACTGTTGGTAAAGATACCTGGACTGAATGTCATTGACAAATAATCCCACAAAAAAGTTAGCACTGGTACAACATTTTTGGTAAAAGGGATTTCACTTAACCACACACCCGTACTCTAGTTTGCATGGATGAATGAAGGTGGTTAGTCTAATGAGTGAGCAGTTGAAATATTAATACAGGAAAATTCTGGAAAATTCAAGTTAGTAAGGCACTGTATAGGAATACTCTCTTACTATAGAAATTTGAATCAAAGTAACATCGGCAAGAGAAAAAAAAATGATTCTCTGTTAAAATAAATTTCTTGAGAAATTTGTGCTGGTAAACAAATATTTACTGTAGGCCTCAACAATGTAATTCAATGAGAGAAATTAGAATTAAAAGGAAGTAAATATAAGTTTCTTAGTGCGAGAATAAAAGTTCTTAAAGCAAGACTTGAATTTACTAATTCGAAATGGAGTTAAAATGTACGTATAGTCACACTTTAAAATTCGTAGAGTAAATAAGTAGAGATATTTGCTAAAGGCACTGGCATTTGCTGTGTTTATGTTGTCAGGATTTTTACTAGCACTGATTACTAGTATCTTTAGTTTGTATGTATTTTCTGACTAACCGATACAAAGCTGAATTAATGTTGCGATGTCTGAAGGTCTTCTAGTCAGCTGATGTACAAAGGAGTACAAAGGAAATCAAGCAACAACAGATCTAGTGACCCTTCTAGGTTGCTTGTCCTCCAAAACACTGAGGATCAAGTGTCCAAACAGTGGTTTAGAGTGGGTAAGGGAACATTGGAAAGGGAATTACTGCCCTGGAACTAATGTCCGTGGCAGGATTAGGAAGTTAGTAGAGGACAGATGGGTTAGTAACTGAGGGGGGGATAAAATAAAGTTATTCATTTACAAACGCAGTCAGTCGCGGGTTTGATGAGAGATATTTGTCTAGGCGGAGTTTAAATGAATCAACGGTGATGCAGTCTATAACGTTTCGGGGAAGCCCATTCCACAAGTTGACAACTCGATTGAAGAAGAAATTCTTACATTCGTGTGAGTTAAAAGATTTACCAATAATTTTGCAACCGTTTCCCCGCGTGTAATTAGCTTGGTCGATAGTGAAGTACTTACTACAGTTCATATTGTCGATGCCTTTGATGATTTTGAACACTTGAATTAAGTCACCTCTTAATCTGCGCTGGGTTAAAGGAAATAGATTTAATTCTCTAAGACGCTCTTCGTATGGTTTGTTCTTTAGGCTAGGTATCATTTTGGTAACTCTATGTTGAACTCGTTCTAGCTTGTTTATATCTTTTTGGTAATAAGGGCACCAGGATTGAACGCAGTATTCCAGAAGAGGGCGGACTAAGAAATTGTAAAGGGTTAGGATAACTTCTTTGGATTTATGCTCAAATGACCTGCCTCTATAAAGCCAATTATTTTGTTTGCCTTCTTAACAACTTCTGAACATTGTTGACTCGGTTTTAGGTTACTCGATATTGTTACTCCCAGATCGGTTTCTCTGTTTACATTCTTAAGCTGAGTGCCATTCATCGAATAGTTTGCTTTCTCATTTAGGTATCCGATATGTAGTACTTTACATTTATCCGCATTGAAACTCATTTGCCAAATTTGGGCCCAACATGACAATTTATCTATATTGTGTTGCATATCGTCAACTTGTTCTTTTGAGAGTACGCTATTTGCAATTTTTGTATCGTCAGCAAATTTTGAGATTGTACAGGTGAGACCCTCATCTATGTCGTTGATGTAAATTAGAAAGATAATTGGTCCTAGTACCGATCCCTGGGGTACCCCACTACTTACATTGGTCCATTTAGATGCCTTCCCGTTTATGACTACCCTTTCCTTTCTGTTGCTGAGCCAATTTTCTATCCATTTCAACACACCGTCTTGTATTCCATGCGCTTTTAGTTTTAGCAGTAAACGTTTGTGGGGAACTTTGTCAAAGGCCTTTTGAAAATCAAGGTATATAATATCTACAGCTTTACTATCATCGTAAAGGTTAAGGATATCGTGGAAGAAGTCTAAGAGGTTTGTTAAACAGGAACGTTTTTTACGAAAGCCGTGTTGAGTATCGTTAAGTATGTTATTTTCCTCTAAGTGATTTACGAGTCTGTCTCGTATGACCGTTTCTAGCATTTTACATACAACTGAGGTTAAGCTAATTGGACGATAGTTACTGGGTAGGGATTTGCTGCCTTTTTTGAATATCGGTGTTACGTTGGCTAGCTTCCACTGATCAGGCATAGTTCAAGACTGCAAGGATTTATTGAATAGTAATGTTAGTGGTTTGGAGAGCTCATCCTTAGCTTCCTTTAGAACTCTAGGCGAGATTGTATCAGGTCCTGGCGTTTTATTTACCTTGAGTTTATCTAAACAATTCAATACTTCTCTCTCTGTAATGGTGATATTGCTTGGAACATCTGAATTATCAATCTGAATCGGCGATGGTGTAGGGATATCACTGAGGTCTTCTGTTGTAAAAACTGATGCAAAGAAGGTATTGAGGACATTACTCATTTGTACTTCGTCTTTGGTGTATTCTCCATTTTCATCGACTAACGGTCCAACAGTTGAAGTAACTACTTTTTTCTTTCTGATATAACTATAGAGTTCTTTCGGGTTTGTTTTACTTTGATTCGCAATATGTATCTCTAAGGTCTTTTTACTTTGCTTAATTAACTTTTTGGCTTTGCGTCGTAGCTCTACAAATTTCACCCGTTCTTTGTCATTTTGTGAGGATTTTAATCTATCATTAGCAAATTTTTTAGCAAGCAGGAAGTTTTAAATATCTTTATGCAACCATTTGGGCTTATTATTAAGGCCTGGACGCCGTATTTTCGATGGTATGCAGTCTTGCACTGCTTTTAGGTAAGTGGTTTCGAATAACTTCCAAGATGTATTTATGACGTTATTGTTAATTAAAAAGCTCCAGTCAGTTTCTTTAAACATAGCTCTAAGTTTATGGAAGTTTGCTTTCTTGAAATTAGGGACTTTTCGATGCTACTATTTGGTTCGTTACTAGTAAAGTTTAAAGTGAAAGTTATCGTACGATAGTCGCTGTTACTGAATTCATCACCAACATTCAAATTCTCTATCAATTCTTCTTTTGTTGCAAGTACAATGTCAAGAACTTTATTACCACGGGTCGGCGTTCGAACAAATTGATAAAGCGAACTCTCTTGCAAGTTCGTATACAAGTCATGTCCGGAGTGTGAAGTAAGAGTATCGCCCCGAGTCACAGGTAAATTAAAGTCGCCAAAAATTACGGTATCTTGTGAGTTACTTACATTTTTTTTTTTTTTTTTTTTTTTTTTAAGAGACAATGAACGGAGGAAGGAAAAACACAGATAAAACAAAAAGGTCCATGTGCCTACAGGCATCCTCCATTCATAAAATGTTTGTAACAACTGGATTTAAACATTTGTAGATTGTAAGTTTGTGGAAAGCAATTCGAGGGAAGTGAATTCCAAAGAGTAGTAGCTCTGGGGATAAATGAATTCTGATAAGCAGAAGTTCTGCATTGTGGAGGAGAAAGTGTAAATTCATGGGTGCTCTCAGCTGCCCTAGTTCTACGGGGAAAGATGTGGAGAGGCGGCACAATTGAAGCAAGTTCCTCGGAACAATTGCTGTGAAAATATCTGTAGAATAATGCAAGGGATACAACGTTTCTTCGTATGGATAATGTAGGAAGGTCCTGTGTGATTGCAGGGTTATTGATTAATCTAATAGCTTTATTTTGAATTTTGTCCAACTGCCTCAATGCAACCACTCCACTTCCACCCCACAAAGGTGAACAGTAATCCATCTGAGAACGCACATGACTTTTATATATCACGGCCAACTGCTCGTCAGTGAAGAATTCTCGAACTCTGTACAGGAGTCCCAGTTTTTTAGAGGCATTCTTAGCAATGCTTCTAACATAATGTGTCCAGCTCAATTTAGTTGTTAATGTTACACCGAGAATGTCAATACTAGGGGAAGTGGGAATATTTACATCATTAAAAAATATATGGGAGTCAGTGAGATTCTGTCGGTTAGAAAATTGAATGTATTTGGTTTTCTGTGCATTAAAGGAAACTAGATTCTTTTGTCCCCATCCATTAATTCTAGAAAGGTCCTGGTTCAGAGAAATTGCAGTGTTTATTTTTTAATTTATAAGATCGGGTTGGGTGAAAGAATTGGTAAATGTGAAGGAACTGTGGAGTGTTGAGTCATCTGCGTAGGAATGTATTGGATTATGAGTGGTAGATATGAGATCATTGATATGAATGAGGAACAGAATTGGGGCCAAAACTGATCCCTGGGGAACACCAGCATTTATTGAGTGAAATTGAGAATAAAGGCTATCTACCATTACATCTGCAATTTGTTCGTAAATTTCTCGGTCAGTTTGCACTGATTGAGCTGGAGGTTTGTATATTAACGCAAGTATTATTTTTGTACCTTTATTATTCTTTATTAGCACAAAAGATGTGTCGACGTTCACAATTTGAGGTTTTGACACGAGGGTCGGGTTAAGACTTTCTTTGATATAAAATAAAACGCCACCTCCATTTTTATTTATTCGGCTGTTCTCAAACATTACATAACCGGGAAGTGAATACTCTGCTAAAAAGTCTCTATCTTCTGTATTGAGCCAAGATTCTGTTATGCCAATCACATCATAATTTTCTGTAAACACGAGTTCCTCTAAATCTGAAAATTTATTGCGTATGCTACGAGCGTTTGCATAGAAAACCTTTAAAGTTGCGGTTTTAGAACTCACAGAACGTTCTTTCATCGAATTTTTGGTTCTTGTCGGATCTACATTTACATTCATGGCTGTCCTCGGTCCTCGGTCGTTATCCCTGGCAGTTTTGAATTTGGGTCGTGTTGGTGGAGCTTTATCCAAATTCGCGGTTCTTGACGGATTAGTATTTAATTCCTTTGTAGGTTGCCGTCCTCGCTGTCTTCGGTCCTCCTTCCTGGTTGTCCTGTGCTGAGTCGATTTCTTCTCCGAAAATCCTTCACCGCATCGTTGAGAAGACGCCCAAAACGTGCTGCTCCCACTTGGTTCAGATGAACTCCATCGTCCGAAAACAAATAGTCATCGTAGTAGAAATTGTCCCAGGTGTCGACGAATCCCACGTTCTTCTTCCTGCAAAGGTTTGCTAGACAACGATTTGTGCTGGTGGCTATGTTGTAAAATCGGCTCTCTACATGTAGAATGAAGTTTGAAGTGGCGATCCCGTAGAGTTGACTGCTTCTCCTTATGTCATCACCAATTCCTGTGACGTCACCGTTCACACACACGTCATACCCTGGCCTGGTCGTGGTGTACGTGCATGCATGTGTGAGTCTAGGGGTGAGTTGCTGGGTCGAGTTGCTGGCGCGCGGGCTCACCGTGACTCATTGGCTCAGTGAAGGGAATGCTGAGGTCAGCGCTGATGTGATGGGTACTGAGAGATAGTACCAGTTCACTCTGAATCCACTTCTAGTCTTTATCATTCATCGATGTTTTTCTTTCCATTTAGCTCATTTATGTTTGGTAAATATAGTTGCTCTGTTTCCAGCTTTTCTTTACTGCTTTTAATATGATTGCTCTTCGGAGGTCTTTTCTGTGTTGTATTAAGGAACACGTATCCCACCGCTGCCACCACTTATGTATTGGGGATTAAACTGTTTTGATACCTTTTTGCCTCTTACCTTGATTTTCCTTGTAATGCTTGTAGTCCAGGTTATCACTGTAAAAACATGTTGAAAGGTAAATCGTAGAGGTAGTTGATTTGAAGCAAAGACACTGGTGGCTTTTCTATATAGTTTTATTAACAGAAATATAGACTATGCGGTTTGTAAATAGTTATAAGGTCTGTGTAGATACTGTATTTCCCAGCAGGGAAGTATCTACCTTATTAAAAGCAGAAAGCTGGCTAACAACTAGATTGAGCTATTATTCCTGTAATCTGTATTCCTTCCTGTAAGAAATAGATGAATTAAGAATTGCGAAAATAGGTAAACGGTACACACACTAATATCGCACAGTATCGCACTTGTCACTGTATACGTCACTGTATAATTTACCTCAGGCGCTCAAGGGGTCGACCCTCCTTATGGCTGGACGTGAGATCTGCTACTGGCTGTCTGCCTTTCCACAGTGGGCGCCGGCTTCTTACTAGAGTGGTGTTACACGTTACTAGTTGAAAGCAATCATCTTGGTATTGCTGCAATTCTCTGAAGGGAGCGTGAGAACCCCTGCTTAGCTTGCAAGAATTGTACCAAGGCCTTTATAGGTGGGGTGATCTTCTATAGGGGAGATCATGCCTAATTAGAATGTACTGTAGTATACTTAAGTAAGTGAATAACTGTTATAAGTGTGTGAGTTATACAAGTGATTATATGAGTTACTCTAGAGTGTACAGTCGTTCAAAATACGCTGTTACATAAATATACAGTATATATATATATATATATATATATATATATATATATTTTATTATTATTTATTGTTTTTAGTTTTGATATGGCTGTTACTAAACTTGTTATTTCTACAATAGTTTAATTAAGATAGATTTTATGTATATGCATGTTTGATGTCCTTCCTAAACTGTATAAAGTCGTCTAGTGTTAGTAGGATTAAATATAATTCAACCTTGTTTTTGAAAGGGCTAATCTCGTCAATGCGATGGCCGCTTATGTGTCTGGCTACCGTTAAAAATGGCATTTGAGATAAAATCTGTCAAGTAACCCTTTAATTCGCAGAGGCTCTTTCTAAGCTGAATAAAATCACCTATTGGTAGCCACAATAAAGATAAAATAAGGACTGTTGGTACGGTTAGCCAACCATCGACCATGATCACAAGTTAACCAGCCAGTAATTGGTTTTATCGATCTCCTGGTCTGCCCAGCCAGGGTTTTTTTTTTTTTTTTTTTTTCAAAGAACTGAGGAAAATACCTCCGTCAACGAAGTTGAGGAGGTTATGTATTCCCTCCAATTGTCTGTTTGTCTGTGTGTCTTTATACATAATATATCAACAAGTTATGAACCGTTTTTCACGAAATTTGGTGGGCAGATAGAATATTTAGGAGATAATCGGAAGAGCGTATACCTCCGCCAGCGTAGATGGAATGTATCTAAAAACCAAACTGCATTATATCCTGTATCCGTTATTATCCTGTATTTGTTAGTATAGGGTCTCTAATGATGTGTTTCTTTCCTTTTTGTTCTTTATCATAATATTCCCTTCACCACGATGATTAACTTTAATTTTATATTCTGGTTAAATGTAGACGCGTTTATGCCGTTTAGGAAAGACATGTGTTATTTAGAAAGTTTATTGATATAGTATTAACCCCTTTGAGCCCTAGAGGTAGAGTATAAGCTAAAATAAATCGTGCAATGGTTACCAGAATAAGATGAAAAATATGTCATCATTCTGAAAGGTATGTATTATGGACTCAAAAGTACAGTACCATAATAATATATATATATATATATATATATATATATATAATTATATACACATCAAGACTACTCCATTCTTCAAAGAAACACCCAAGAGAGAAGTAAATATTGTTATATATACGTTTATAGTGATATGAGTACCCCTAGTTTGTTACCGGCCACACACACACACACAAGCACATGCACACACAAACTCTCACTCTGTCTCTCGTTTACGTATTGATAGAAGACATAATCAATTGAAGCCCCTTGTATGTGCAACATTATTATATTTCATCAAACTGTGTACAGTGTAATCACAACAAATATAAACCTATCAATAAATTCAATACAAACCAGCCAATAAAGCAGATAGACCAATGTGATGAACCCAAGCCAATCAGAGTATAGGACTTAACCAATTAGTGTGGCCGTCAGAGCGGGGGGAACCAGATTTCAATTTTTATTTGACCGAGATGGGCAACCCGTATATTTGGCTAAACTGACATTGGTGAACGGACTACTAACCTACTTTAATATACTCTACCCTACTCCAAACATGTATATATAACCACACTTAGCATATCATATATTTGATCAACTATAGTTGCAGCCACTGGATTTTAACTGTAATGTGTCTTACATCAGCTGATAGAGATAGTTTACTATGTAACTCATAGAAAATGCAATGTATACGTGAGTTTCTAGTTTTATTTGTACCATGTAAACTTAGGCTTACATGTCCCAAAGAAGGAGGACCGCTCTCAACCCTCCAACTATCGTCCAATAGCTCTCATCTCTTGTATCTCTAAAGTTTTTGAAACTATCCTTACTTCCAAATTTCTTAAGCATTTATCTTCTCATAATCTACTCTCAGATCACCAGTATGGCTTCCTTAAGGGTCGCTCTACAGGTGATCTTCTTTCATATCTTACTAACTCTTGGTCATCCTCCTTTCTGGACTTCGGTGAGACCTTTTCTATTGCGCTAGACATATCGAAGGCCTTCGATAGAGTCTGGCACAAATCTCTAATTTCTAAACTACCCTCCTTCGGTTTCTATCCCTCCATCTGTGCCTGTGTCTCTAACTTCCATTCCGGTCGTTCCATAGCTGCGGATGTGGATGGCCATCATTCACTTCCTCATCCTATCAACTCCGGTGTTCCTCAGGGTTCTGTCCTATCTCCAATTCTATTTCTAATTTTCATAAATGATCTTCTCAACTGTACCTCCAGTTCCATCCATTCATATGCAAACGACTCAACCTTACACTACTCAACTAGATTTTCAGAATGCCCCAGCCAGCAATCCCTCAAAAACAAACATAATGAAGCCATAAAACACTTATCCGCTAATCTAACTACTATTTCCAATTGGGGCAGAGAAAACCTTTGTTCCCAATAACTCCATTTTACTACCCGTCCAGAACTCCCAGAGGACTATCCCTTATACTTCAACAATTGTTACATCAATCCTTCATATTCTCTCAATATTCTTGTTGTCTCTTTTTCTTCTGCTCTCACTTGGAAGTACCATATTACGAATCTTGCTAAGGCAGCCTCCCAGAAGCTGGGTGTGCTCAACCACCACAATGGGTTCTTTACCCCTGCACAGCTTCTTGCTCTGTACAGGGGCACGGTGCGTCCTTGTATTGAGTATTGTTCACATGTGTTTGGAGGTTCCTCTCACACCACTCTCATAGACAAAGTTGAAAGGAAGGCCTTTCGTATCATTAACTCCCATCCACTCACCATCTCTCTGCAACCTCTCTCTCTCCACCGCAATGTTGCATCTCTCTTGCTATTATATCGCTACTATAATAATCAGTGTTCCTCAGAGCTTTCGCAGTGTATACTACCTCCTCTACGTAGGGCACGTGGTACCCATCTTGCAACACAATCCCACCCCTACTCTATGCAACTCTCCCACCCAAGAGTGAAACGCTATTCTCAAACTTTCTTCTATTGAACAGGTGAGCTTTGGAACTCTCTCCCAGAATCAGTCTTTCCCCCTTTCTAGACTAATATTGCTTCAAACTCTGTGTGTCCAGGCATTTTGGCTCGAACAATCCTTGATTTTGGCCCTGTCACTCTTTCAACTCTGGGGGGGGCACTCGCTGCAAGCACTTCTGCCTTTTGCCTCCCTCACTCACATAGAAGAAAAAAAAAACATTCTATCGCAACTACAATAATCAGTGTTCTTCAGAGCTCCCTCGGTGTTTACCATCTTCTCTACATACACGTCTTGCAACATAATCCCACCCCTATTCTGTACAACTCTCCAACTCAAGAGTGAAACGATGCTCCCAATCTTTCTTCTATTCAACAGCTGAGCTCTGGAACTCTCTCCCTGAATCCATATTTCCCTCATCCTATGACTTAAATTGCTTCAAACTCCGTGTGTCCAGACATTTTGGCTCGAACATTCCTTGGTTTCGGTCCTGTCACTCTTTCAACTCTGGATGAGGCACTCGTCACAGGCAGTTATGCCTTTTGTCTCCCTCATCCGTATAGAAAAATTAAAATTAAAAAAGGTGGTCCACGAATTGTTTCAAGTGACTGTACAACAATTGACCCATCTATGTTTGAAGTTAACTGTGAGGTTGGCTGACCGAGGGAGTGAACGACCAAATTGGTGTCTGGTTAAATCCTGATTGGTGGCCCTTGTCGAGCATTACTTTACTTTTATTATAGACGACATTGTTCAGTTTACAAATATCCTGTTGGAGTTAGGGTTAATTGAGATAGCTTGTTCCCCAGCGTTTTTTTTTTTTTTTTATTTAGCTATAATTAAAATATTTTGTGTAGTTTAAGAAAGGTCTGCGGTAGTAAAAAGGATTAAGTGAGATAGTTTGGAAGCCCGTTTATTGCTGAATGCCCTTATTAACCTGAATAAACACGTTTAATAGTAACCTGATAACAAAATGTAGACCAGGTCACTATCGTATTGAAGATATTAACAATTAGCCCAGTTCTGTCGTAATAAAACTCGCAGGTTTGGTTGGTTAAGGGGGGATGAGAGTATTTATTTGCTCATTAATGTATCTTATCATTATTTGTGTTCAGTTTCCTCCCTAAACCTCCATCAAGCTTAAAAAAAAAAAACCTAGACCCCCACCTCCCCTCCAAGATAAATTTGTAAATTTTTCGTTAGAAAAATGTTCCGGCCGATGACCGGTTCCTCCTATAATTACAAGTTCGCAGGCACTCGCCAGGAAAAAACAATCGACACCTACATGGCACGAAAGGTTTTACGAAGTGGGGCGAAAAGTCATAAAATCGCCAAACTAATGGGCCGAACGTCTTAAAATTTGAAAACTAATGGGACTAAACATGAGGGAGAATGGAGTCCAGAAAAACGACCCATCTCCCCTTACATCCTGATTAGTATCGTTTGTTGTTTAATACATTCAGTACCATGAAGCTTTGTTTAACTTTTAGTATGGTTACCCTTAGGTGATTGTCTTCAAACTTAGTAAGATCCTGTGGGAATTAAAGTTTTAATTGAGATAGCTTCTACCCCTTGTAATCCTAGAGATCCTTATTAAGCCGGATGGAAGGGCTTAGTAGTAGTCATAATCAAAGGAATAGGAAAACATCGTATTGAAGAACAAATACAATAATAATAATAATAAATATACATTCTTCATGTTTTGCTGCTAGCACTAGACGAGTTCAGGAAGGATATCAATCAATCAATTACTCCATTGACTCCCACTGACCCCTTTTAAACGTATTAAAATATTATAATAATAGCTAGATGAAAAGAAAGAAAAGGACCCCTTTGCGTTAAGAGATTAACAATGACCCCAGTAGTGTAAAGGAAAATAAATAAAATATAACAATAAATGAAATACAATAAAAAATAAAAACAAAACAGAAGAGACTCTTAGGTTTGGTGGCCCCTGGGACTGATGGAACCAATTACTGGATGGTTAAACTGGAATTAGTGTCTCTTGTTGTGTGGCCCCTTCAGAAAAACACGTCTTCTTTATTGTTATTCTGGTTACCTTTAAACAATTTTACTGAACGTAGATAAAGCCTGTAAGAGTTGAGAGATATTTGATATTTATCATAGTGTATCACTTTTATTTCCAGAGATTCTTCCTTAACTTAGTGAAATCGTTTAACGGTAGCCAGAAAAAAAGGAAAATGACACCAATGTATTGAAGGAGAAAACATTTGTGTATGGACCAATTATTCCTTCACTGTCAGAATTAAAATATATTACAATCTTCCTGGCTATTCAATTCGTGATCTGTGTCGCATTATGTTGAAAGTCTCTTGAACTTGGACTTGATTAATGGTTTATTGCATATCGTGATTAATTCCATGATGCAGTGGCAACAAAACCCTTCACTGCCAACATATGGCTTGAATTAACCCTTTGAAGATCATTACGAATTTTGACAGTATATTCTGGCTATCATTTGACGATCTTAAACAATTTAGGAAGGAACTGTGGGTATTATAAGGGTGCAGGCTATCTCAATTAACCCTCTAACTTCCATATACCCTTCTCAATCTGAATACAATATTCTAATAAGAGACATAACATAGAGAAGAAATGCGTAATCGGCTCTTGAAAGGAATAACTTACGAATAAATACTTCCATGCACAGTACCATCCACGAGAGTTTGTTGTGCGCACTAGAAACAAAGGGCTATGAATATTTGTGGTTGACAGTACAGTATATTCAGACCGGGTCCCCCACGTTCTGACACTGTGGGAAGTGGCGGGAGATGGCAGTGGTAATGGCCAGAAAATGGAAAAATGGCACGAAATTGTGGCGGGAAACTAACAACTTTATAATGGCGGGAAAAAGGCCACATGACGTGTATTGCCCAAGTCTCTTTTGGACTTTGTACATCCATAAGTTCAATACAAATGCTGCCACACCAACCAGAAGACGTTAACCATTTCATAACGAAAACCTTTACTAAACCTTTTCAATCCCAACTAATATTTCTTTATTTCATTCCAGCTACTGCCAGACGATTGTATTCCGCTTAACATAAACACCTCTATCAGAAAATGTTGACGTCATCTGGTTGGTGTCGCAGCAAAAGATACTTTCACAATTTTAGTAGATATTTCCACAATAAAGGTATGGGGGTTTCCTGCTTCTGATATTGTAAATCTTCATTGCTCGCGTCCTTCAACCCCACTCACAACTATTGGGAAAGCTGTATAGTTACCAATAGTTAAAGCCAAGGTTGTGGGTTGTGACTCATTATACAACCAATGGAATATAAACATGTGGATTCATAATGCAAGAGGTAAGAACACCTCTGGCCATACCTGTTCTATAGTATAGGGTTGACATCTGATGGTGCAAGTTTTGTTAGTCCCCCATTGATTTTGTGTATTGTATAGCTGAACAAAAACTGGTACACATACTTAGCGTATTAATATAAACACATGTTTAGAAAATTTGGCATTAATTGAAAAACACTTTTATAATAAGATAAATTAATTTAGCCTATTTAAAAGTCTAAAAACACAAAATGCTTCAAAACTATTATTACACACCTTGTATCCATACAACATATCATACAAAAATGTGTTTTGCATTGCACATACAAACTTTACAGTGCAGTGAAGCCCGACACATTGATGCAGTTTATACCGCCGTACACTCCCGTGTTACAGGGACTTAATTGGTCAGCGAAATGTAGGGCATATATAAATACATATTATCAAATTCAGCACACTTTTAATTATCCATCAGTAACCTGCATAATTTCTGCAGTTCTGCTAAATATTGATGTTTACGGCTCCAAATTCCTTGTAGCCCAAAACTCGCAAGAGAGATAATTTGTGATCGGCCCCTGCAGTATATCCTGGCAACATTCCAGTGTCGACAACTATACTCGATTATTTTAAGCTAACGGTTGGGCCAGCTGTTTCCTAGGGGGGCAATGAAGTTTTACTATATCAGTGCCAGAGTGAATGGATTACTATCCGCTGTTCTTAAATCCAACAACAACAACAACAACAACAGAAGAATTTAGAAGTTGTCTTGAGCTGAACTTGAACTTCTTACCCCCTTCTGTACCGGCGACGTCTTTTTAATGTTATTATAACTATTTGTAGACTATTTTGTGCAGTTTAAGAAGGATCTGTGGTAGTAAAAAGGGTGAAGTGAAATAGTTCGAAGCCTGTTAATTGTTAGAGTCCCTTTTTATACTTAATAAAATCGGCAAATGGTAGTCAGAATAAAGTTAAAAGGACGGCGCCGGTACAGATGGGGTTAAGAGTTCCCTAACCGGTATTTTCATTTCAGAGATTCGTTTAATCAATCCACAGGCACAAATTTTATCAGAATATAAGACCACGAAAGGGTGAAAAGGAACTCCTTGAGATGGTTCGGTCATAATTATGGAACGTATGGGAAGCGGGAGAACTACCAAGAGAGTGTACGAGAGCGAGGTGGAAGGACAGAGAGGGATAGGTAGACCGAATGAGAGGTGGAAGGATGGAGTGAAGCAGTATATGAATGAAGGCGGTGCTGGTTGGGAGGAGGGGCGTCGACTGACTGGGGACAGAGGTGCATGGGGGCGTTTCGTTCGAGCCAACCCTTCGGAGATCACGGCGTCGGCAATGGATAGACAGATAGATAAGACCACGAATATATATTTATATATGAGAGAGACAGAGAGAGAGAGACTATAATTGTGAATGACGTCAAAAGAGAATTACCGACTAACCTAATAAAAGAGTAACAAGAGATAAACACAGTTAAAGAGACAGCAGTAATTACTGACAGGTGAAGGTATTGAAGGATAAGCCTTTACAACGGCACCTCGTAGCTACTTTATAATTTTCCTATTTTTTGAAGAGTGTAGAGAGGGGAGAAGGGGTGTTGGAGAGAGAGGATGCTGTTGGATTGGCTTTGTTATGTGTGTTATTAGTCTGTATACGTCGTCGAGGTGTCCCCCGACTGGGTGCGAGCATGTGAAACACGATAAGACGTAGTACCACACCCACTAAATGTCCGCCTTGGCTGGGACCGAACCCAGGTCAAGCAGATTCATTCGTGAGCGTACTCTCCATTCGACCGCTGCGGTAATATTGTGTAGTGATGCAAGAGAGAGAGAGAGAGCGAGATACACTTATGGAGTTCCTATACTCCTTGTGTAACTCCTTGCAATATGTGGCTGATGTATATGATGAGTAACTGTGACATCTCTTATGATTCTTTTTTTGTATTTATTTATTTTTGTTTGGCCTGCATTTATATGCCTCATATTTACATATGAGTGCCACCCATAATGACTTTATGGCGTACTTAACCAGGAAAGTCCCTTTTATCATGTTCTGGCTACTATAAGACGATTTTATTCTGCTTAGGGAGGACAATCTAGCAATAATGAGTTCAATCTATCTCAACCAACCTTTTTAACAACCACAGATCCTTCCTAAGCTGCACAATATTGTCTAAATATAGCTAGAATACAATATAACATACGACGCTGATACTCAAAGTGTTAAGAATGGGAAAGGGGTGGGACCTTCTATTTGTTTGTAAATTATATAGTTAAAATAATCAAAATAAATACAAAATCCACTATGACGTCTGGCATTCACACCCAACACTCACGTCTGTCGTTATGAATGGGGCCCCGTTCATTCATTATTACTTACGCTACTACTGCGACGTTGCCACATCTTGACAGAAGGTAACACAGGAAGGAAAACAATAAAACATGAAGGATTTCGCAGTTAGTCATCATACATCAGCCACTCACCACATCTTGCAAGGAGTTAAGGGGATAATGTCTGTTTCTTTGGGTCTATTAGGTTCTGTCTCGAGTCGGCCACGCCCAGAAAACAAAGGAAATATGGGGAATGGGCCTGACTACATACGTACATACATACTGTACATACACAATTAATTTGTTTTTAGTTGCCTCGCTAGACCTCCCTCAAACTTAGAAAATCACCCCCTAGATACCCCCTCAAAGTAAATTTGCACATTTTTCGGTAGAGGAATGTGCCGGCCAAAGGCCGGTTACTCATATAACTACAGGCTCGCTATCGCTCGCCAGGAAACAATCGACACCTAAATTGCACGACAGGTCTGAACATTGACAACGAAATGGAGCTAAAGGTGTTAACATCGCAAAACTAATGGGCCGAACGTCTTAAAATGTCACAACTAGTAGGGATAAACATGAGGGAAAAGAAGTTCCAGAAAAAGGGCCTATCTCCCCTTAACACAAGTAGAGACCCTATAGTATACAGTATAGTTATTTACTATATTCTGTAAATATGATAAATTGTCATGTCCTCATCATGTTAACCCGGTTATTACGAACATTTTGAAGCGATATATGTTGTTAGTTATGAAAACATGGTATTTATATGATACAAAGACATAGCAGTTACATATTTTTCCATTACGTATCGATAAATCAGTTGCTAAGGAATTCAATTTATCATCTGAGAAAAAATAGACGAGTAAAAGTAAGAGAGAGAGAGAGAGAGAGAGTATAGCTAGGGTCTCTAAACACAAGGGGTAATAGGAACTCCTTGAGGCAAGTGCACTGCGTTCGTCTGCTGGAAGACACTTTTAATAATTAGGCTACCATAGCACAGTTGGGAATATGTACAGTTGGCCAACTTAGTCCAGCGCAAAAATGTTGTGGTGTGTGGAGGTGTGTGGCATTTCATCCGTAGTAAACAACGTAGTTTTATGAATGAATCCCTCAAACCGAAAGGCGTGTGAAAGGAGGGACATGATTGGTCGAGGTGAGGAGTATCATGAAGTTCAATTTTCTTTCATTTTTGCATTATTGCAGGTTAGTATAATTTCCAGAAAGTCGTTGAGTATTAAGGACAATTAAATACAGATGTTTCTAATTAACATCAATACATAACTATACATAAATATATAAATACACATAGCAGGAAGGTTAGTGAAGGTTAGTGTGGTGGCAACAGGAGGGAGATAATTCGAATCAGTTCAATCGAGACGGTGCGGCGGGACGACATAACTAACAAGTAAATGGTTGTTTTCAAGATGCCTGTATACTGATTACAATAATTTAGCTTAAACAGTCTGTAGAAATTAAAATGCTTAGTAATATTTTATTGTACGGACTTATTACCAATAGTATTGAGATCTGAACTTATGGCTGTATAAATTTATAGTTTCTGAAATATCTTAATTACCGTCTTAAGCTTTATTTTTATAAATATTGCAAATAACCTATAACAAAAGCTCCCTGGTAAAGTATGGATTTTTCCTCTGTGTATGAGAGGTCCTTATTAACCTATGCAACAGGATGACGCCAATAGCAATTGAGAAATCCTAGCAATTACCAGAAGATTGTTAGAAATATCTAATGGATTGTCACGCTAACTAATTCGCTATATCGTACTTGTTACAGTCTTGTTTAAAGGCCCATAAATTGTACAATCTTTACCAAACCCAAAATGAGCCCCTTTCGTCCTTCAACACACCCATGGTTGTGGAGGTAGTGGTGGTGGTGGTGGTGCGGGCGAGTGCGGGTGATAAACTAGCACATTGTTGAGTGACTAGTTGCTACTTTTAGGTAATTGCCACTATTGCAATGCATAATGTAATAACATTAATATACTATATAGAATTAAAGGGATTTACAGTTTATATATTATTTTTACCAACCAGGGAGTTTACTACACTCCGGTACTAATGTGGTGATAACAAGACAGGTATCAATCAAACCCAAAAACAACAGCATTACTTGAATCGGACTACCAGACAACAATGTGATCGGCTTATAGTGAACAAATAAGGATAGGATCATAACATAGTATGGAAAAGCATAACTTCAGATAAGAAGAAACAAAATACACTATGCCAATTCGAGGTCAATATAATATTTTGACTACATAGAATTTCCTAACACACGGTAAAAATAGACATTCGATTTATACTTTATTTATCTTTATATTGATAATACAAAAATAAGAATCCTTAATATTGTACGCTAACTTATGACTATTAGAGGCCCTTCCTAAGCTTAATGCAATACAATAAAGAAACTGGAACAATAAATAAGTGATCATAGTCTTGAAGAAGGTTATTGAGTATTATAATACTCTTGTTAAGAGAGATCCTTTTGAAACTAAAGCCTGGTTCACACATAGCCGAGTCGGTGCGCGAGTCCAACACGAGTCATACTCGTCGATTATCGCCGTCGCTGGAGGCCGAGTCGGCCGCGAGTAGCAATTGCTCCCGAGTCAAGGAGAGTGTAACACGAGTTAACTCGAGTCAATACGAGTCAACACGTGTCCATGCAAGAGTCTGCATGAGTAACTGAGAATCAAAACGAGTGTAACACAAACCAAACACGAGTGTCCAAAATTTAAAAAATAACGGCCACATTCCAGAGCACGCAAACAAAGAGTATGGACGAGTCTAACACGAGTCAACGCGAGTCAACACGAGTCAACGCGAGTGTTACACGGATCAACATGTGTGTTACATACGTGTTGTTTTGTGTAGACACGTGTTGATTCGTGTTGATTTGCCAACGTCGAAATGATGACGAAAAGCGACGAATCACCAAAGAGTGTTACACGGGTTTACACGAGTCAACACGAGTTAACACGAATAATGAAGAGTTATTCAGAGTTCAGCACGAGTTAACACGTATGTACACGAGTCTACACGTATGTAGGCCACAATCGTGGGTACTCGCCACGTTGCCCAAAAATGTCATGCATGCATGAAATTTTTTGACCCCGTGGCGAGTACCCACGAGTGTGTCGAGTAAACAAAGAGTATACACGAGTCTAACACGAGTGTTGAGGAGTCTCGACGAGTCATTGCCGAATAGCAAAATTTCAGCACTCGTGTTGGACTCGCGCACCGACTCGGCTATGTGTGAACCACCCTTAAATGTCATATGCTGGCGATAACTGGGAACACATAAATGTAGATAAAGTTTGCTAGAGTTTAAGATCTTAATAAACAGTTACCAATAATTAGGATATGCTTATTACTTGAAGGTTATCCTGTTATGAATTGCGTAACTTTGTGCACACATATCAAGTGATTATATCGGTACACGTTTTAAGATTCCCCGTGTTAATTCTCTCTCTCTCTCTCTCGAATGGTATGGAAAACTCCTTGTCGCTGATGGTAGGGCGCTCAACAGACAAATACAAACAGATCAGCGTCACTCCAACCACTAACATGACTTAGATCACCGTATTAAGAGTTATGTATATCATTACCTCTACCTGCTACATTAGCGTTTTTAAACCATAGAAGCATGTATTATTATTCAATAAGAAACCCTTTGGTAAAATAGGTAGCAAATATTCAATTTGCCTGCTTATATCATTCACAATACCTATTCATAATTGTTAACAATACTATATGTATGCTCCCCAAACATACAATAGCTATCGCCAAATTTAGAATACCTTATTCCAACCCTAGCTCATCCCTGCTCCACCTTTACACCCCCAGGATTCCAGAGAATGGAAGGGGAAACATATCCTTGATAAACACCATCCAGTGTAGGGATGCAACTAGCGCGGTTTTATTATGGTGATGATAATGTCGGTGTTTTATGCTTGTATTATTTGGGTTTAATATAAAAGAAATGTTCTAAGTCTATATGCATGTTCTGTAGTATGTTACACTTAATATATGAAACATAAACATCCAACACATTAAATATTTATTGGCGTCTCGGTTGCAGCCCTACAAAGGATAACTTATTTACTCGAACTTATAAATGTTAGCCCTTATACGGCTAAACAGACGACAATTATTTGATTGTTTTAATACAACTACACCATTTCCATACTCGACTTCCGAAGGACTTCTAGGAGTCAAAAGATTCATAACAATATTAGTTAACTATTTAACTGGCTAGCTAATTTTAATATTCATTGCAAGACTATATAATCTTTCAATATTCGTTTGGACTAATTCACGCAATTATACCCTAATCAACTTGGCTCCATTGCTCAATGTGTGAAGTAAAATCAACTGAGTTACTTCTACCTCTTTGTTTTCTTAAAAAGTTGCAGCCTTTCTGTTGTTTTTTCATATTCCTTTTTGGATATGCATTTATATGAGAGAGAGAGAGAGAGAGAGAGAGAGAGAGAGAGAGAGAGAGAGAGAGAGAGAGAGAGAGAGAGACGTGTAACATGGATAACATAAAACAAGTGGGTACCGGTATCATAAGTTATCTTATGTTCAATATCACCTTATAGGAATATAAAGAAAAGCTTAACAGAATAACCCCTCGACTAAATCATACGGTACTTCCTTATTAGGCCTATCAATACAAATGTATAAATACCTAATTACTCTCTTACAGCTAATGTCTATACTGTTTATATATATATATATATATACTGTATATATACTGTATGTGTTGTGTGTGTGTGTTTTCAGTTACCGCCAACATATTACTTTTTAAGTTTTAGAAACACCTATAGTAAAAGAAGAAATAATACAGACATTCAATAAAGCTCTTCACTATGATTACCACTTACCGGTATGTATAGTTGCAGTTACTTCTATAGTACTGCATTCGGTTTAGGCGTCTATTATTTAGAGATTAAAGGAATATAATCAAGTTCCCAATTTACCTGTTAAAAATATATCTAATTCAATATTTTTACTAACAGTAAATTGCTACTGGTTCCAAGGAAAAACAATACGGAGGCGGCATTGTAGGATATATTATATATAAAATTAATGTAGTGACTATAGAGTATGCTAAGTATTCTAATGAAGGTGATGACATCGAAGTTCCCTAGTGTGTGTGTGTGTGTGTGTTGTTTTGGGGGGCGTCATCTGAAGTTGTTGTGCTACAATATAATACAACAATCCTATCCTAATCCTTTCCACATAAGCCATGCACATCACGTTACCAGAGAAATGTTCGCCAATGACCGAACTAATGTTGTTGTTCATATGACTGATAGAAACCTCTGTTGTTCTCTTTCAGCAAATGTGATCCGGTATGCACTAAATAATGTATTGATAATTAATCAAGCCCTGCTATGCTATATAGTACAATCCTATACATATAGTGCGTAATGAAATGGCTCCAGTTATTTAAATGTGGCAACCCTTTACTGGACTATTTTCTCGTTTACCCTCCCCACACTACCACCACCACCACAACCATATGGCTGTGTGGAAGGACGGGCAGGGTTCTTTTTGGGCTTGGTGAAGTCGATTTAATTGCCTTTGCTAAAGACTAAAATATCTGAAGTGATGAAAGCAATAAAGATAAATGGTATTTCGAGTTAGGAAGCATAACAATTAAATATATTATTCTCTTGATATATTTACTATACGCCATCTTATGCACTTAACTACTATGCAAACATGTTTCTATAGCAACTAGAGGTGATAGTAGTCTGCAAATTGCACATACACTAAAAAACACAAATATTTCTGGCCTTTAACCGTCATTATTCTAATAATTTTTCTCATTAATGTGTTCATAATTATTAATATATTGACGCACTGTATAATAAAATAACAATTTTAGTATGACAAACATTAGGCGACTTTATTCAGATTTGGAAACGTCTATCATAGTAAGAAGGTTAAACACAATAAGTCAACCCCTTTGAACCCGAAGATTACTTTGTAATTCCAGCTACAACCAATATATTTTAACCACCTTTAACCCTTTAATCGGACAACGACATTTTTGTTTTGTTATTAATGTTACTGCTATGTGTTCTTGCTAACATTAGAAAGGACTTAATTAGAATTTCAGTTAATAATTTAACTGCCTGGTTGAATAAAATTGTGTGACGATTGTTAAGATATACACACATATTTACATACTCTATTTGAAAAGATTAAGAAGGATCTCTCACATTCTGAGGAAAAAGCCATTCATTACCAGGGCGCTGTTTGAGGGTTGGGTTCCAAGAGAATAAGAACTCGGTAATAAATAGCCACCACATAACTCTTAAAGTATAATTTTCATACAAAAGCAAGTTCAGACATTTACACTACAAACTTTATGTTATAATTTGTTTTAAATATTACTGTCCATAATAGTTATATGCCACACAATCAATATGCAGGCATCCTAAATACAACCATTCACCTGAGTCAGTAATACCAGCCGTGCCGTCTCGATTAAAGTGAAACGAAGCCCAAGCCCAATTCTTCACTGACGAGCAGTTGGCGTAATATATAAAAGTCATGTGCGTTCTCAGATGGATTACTGTTCACCTCTGTGGGGTGGAAGTGGAGTGGTTGCATTGAGGCAGTTGGACAAAATTCAAAATAAAGCTATTAGATTAATCAATAACCCTGCAATCACACAGGACCTTCCTACATTATCCATACGAAGAAAGGTTGCATCCCTTGCATTATTCTACAGATATTTTCACAGCAATTGTTCCGAGGAACTTGCTTCAATTGTGCCGCCTCTCCACATCTTTCCCCGTAGAACTAGGGCAGCTGAGAGCGCCCATGAATTTACACTTTCTCCTCCACAATGCAGAACTTCTGCTTATCAGAATTCATTTATCCCCAGAGCTACTACTCTTTGGAATTCACTTCCCTCGAATTGCTTTCCACAAACTTACAATTTACAAATGTTTAAATCCAGTTGTTACAAACATTTTATGAATGGAGGATGCCTTTAGGCACATGGACCTTTTTGTTGTATCTGTGTGTTTCCTTCCTCCGTTCATTGTCTCTTTAAAAAAAAAAAAAAAAAAAAAAAAAAAAAAATCATCTGCCACCTATTCTTACTCAATTTCTTAGGCATGGCAGAAAAGGTGAGTGCACCTTTTCTGCCATGCCTAAGAAATTGAGTAAGAATAGGTTATGTATTAATACTAACTGTAAGCTTCTTCATTTCATATCCATTTATAATTATCTAACATCATTCTGGAACATCTAATAACCCTCCAGTAATGCAAATAATTAAGAAAATAGAGCGCCTTTCACACGCTATGGGATTTGAGGGATTCATTCATAAAACTACGTTGTTTACTACGGATGCAATGCCAGACACCTCCACACACCACAACATTTTTGCGCTGGACTAAGTTGGCCAACTGTACATGATTGGATTATATCCAGTATTCGAGAATGGATAATAAGTCGTAGGCGTGTGCATAAACGTTTAACTGTCTTGGTGGTGTAATGGTTAGAGTGTTTAAAAATGTGTGTTCACACACACAGGTTCGATTCCCAGTGGATCACATATATACTTTCATTAATTTCATTGGAGGTGTTTAGTGTTGGGTGAAATGAATAAAAACTAGATTATCATGTTGTAAGTAAAATGATGAAACAGGTATATAACCGGTTTTGTGCATTGATTATTTAGTCGTCTAATTTTACTAATTAATAATATGTTGATGTCTTTGTACAGAAACAATTCATAAAGGAGTGCACGGAAGGTTACTAATGACTGTGCATTAGGCTAACAAATAACAACCTATATCCTCTTTCTTTTCAACTGACGGTAAATTGCAAAGTTCCCATCAAGATTTCTCAGTAATTTTGAAGATTGTGTAGTGAAATATGGTGGTAATTATATAAACTTGGTCTTAATTTGATGCAGAGACGTAGTAGTTTCATATTTGTCCATTAAATATCGAGAAATGAATTACTACGGGATTCAATATACAATCAGATGAAATTAAACCGAGTATAGTGAACTCTATGTGATTATATGTGTACAATGGATGGGTCCTTGATTGTGAGGACATTATAGGCTACTGTATACACTAACATAATATATATAATAAAGGTTAATAAAATACAGCTGCGTATATTTTGAGTGGTGTAGTAGGCTACGTAGGCAAGCAGGGACATTATTAGGCACTCATGTTTGCCCAGTAGCATCCAACAAAGGAATCACTTCACATATCTTGATTTTAAAAATAATAATAATAATAATAATAATAATAATAATAATAGTAATAATAATAATAATTAATACATAAATATAAATATAAATAATAAACGAGGATCATTAGTCGTATTAATATAATTAATCTTAATCTTTCTCCCATAGACTTCGTGCATAACATTCGTACATTATGCTGCCCTAGAATAACCCTCTGTGGTTGCACTACGTAAGCGTGAACGCAAGTCCCCAGCATATTGACGAACGAAATGAATATATATATGCTGCAATCTTTAAGAAAATAAATTTATACGATATCATAATTATTCGGTTTCATAAATGAACAATCAGTTTCTGAATCATTGTTCGATACGGTACCCGCCCTCCCTAAATGTTTAACAATATATCGCAAAAATAACAGGAAAGTGTTGAAATGTAGTGAAGAATGGCTTGAGGTTTCCCATGCACCGAACACAAGTTAGCAGATACTACTGGATAGTGGCTGCCACTTTGGTTTTGGCAAGAATTGATACATCCTTATTCATATTACGAATACGGGTACGTACGTCATGCTGTGCTATAATAAAATAAATGAGGCTGCCTCATTCATGTTATGAACAGGGATGTCTAATTTCTTGCCAAAAACCGAAGTGGCAGCCCCCGTCCACCAAATCATTTCTCTGGTGCGGCAGCAGGAGCCCCAGACCATAGAGTACAGAAGGATAGAGAGGAAAGAGCGACGCCACAAATCTGAAAATAGCGATCTGCGCGTTTGATATATGGCAGCACGATCACAAAGGAAAATGGAAAGGTCCCCATTAATTCGTAATAATCCCTACCTTGTACTAATAACGCTATTAATAATCAATGATACGCTATCTAGAGACTCTGTAGACATGACAGAGTTAAATAGACATAAGTAGAGGCTACTGTAAAGGCCAGATCATCGTGAAATTGTTGTCATTATGAGGAGGTTCATAGTCACGTCTCTTCTACCCCCACCATTGCTGTTGTGAGAGTGAGGAGTTGCCAACGTCAAACATGCTGGGACAAAATATCCCTAGTTGTCATAAGTATAATATAAAAACGTATTTCGTGAAATGTCCTGTTTTAGTGCAACTTTATAAATTAACACCTACATAACATGTAACAAATAATATATATTAAAAATTATATTTTAATTCTTGTTGTGTTGCTTGAAGTTATACAGCTTACATCATATATAAGTGTTTTTTATATTGTATATGTATTCCTAATATTTTCCTCTTGATTTTATATATCTATTTTATTTTTAATAATTTACAAGTGTTTTTGCCAACATTAAATCACTCTTAAAGATGTTCCCTCTTTAATCTAACGCCCCCTCATTATGCGGACTTTCCCTAACTATGGTAACACTGCAGACAAGCCAGGCGGGCAGCTATCAAAGAATATTTAATAAGGAATATCAACTGTGGCCTTTTGCTCATAATAGTATGCCCCACGATAGTGCTGAAACTCTTAGTTCGCGCGGCAAAATACCCCTCTTTCTCCTCTATCTATCTTTACTCTATGCCCCAGACACTTTTCGAGTCCCGTGGTGACTGCGCATGCGTGAAGGTGTGAGAGTGATGTTTGTCAGTGTTGAAGGGCGGTGGCCGGCGGGTTGAATGGGGATGGTGGATGTTGTTGTGTGAATTAGTGGTCAACTATCGTGTTACGCCACAAGAACATCGACCTGGATATGAACACGATGATGAGTGGTTATAATTTGAGGGCTACGGTCTGAAGAAATACGACAGTTAATGGTAGGAGTATTGAAGTGGTTGTTGTCAAGGTTGGTTGTGTTGCCATGTTGTGTTTGGACCTGCAGACACTGCCAATACCACCACTGATGCTGTGGACCAGGAACCACCGTGGCTGTCAGGTCTGTATCATACGATACAGGTTTAAATCATTAATTTAATGCATGGACAATTGCCTTCACAAATAGTTATAAAGATGTTTTATGATAAACTGAGAATACATAAACATTGAGGGAAAACACCGACTCGTGTAGGCTACTTGGCTCGGGGAAATTTGTCAAAATATTACACTCTTGTGTCAGTAGTTCAGTAGCATGAATGCTAAGCGATCGTCCAATCGTCTGCAGCGGTAATGTTACCCGTATGAATTTTAATGAACAGTTTGGACATGTCGATGTAATATTCTGAAACATTACCTTGAACAACACAGACTCAGTGGTTTTCCTCAGCCATTGTTCACTCTTTCAACGTAATCCTAATCCGGTAGGCCTATACCAGCTATTAGTGCAAGCAACTGTACATAATTAATGGGTATTTAACCATTGATGACTGTAAAGCTTGGTTCACACATGTACGAATTTACGTCACGTCCGTCCCCGACCAAGAAAATAGGCAGGACGGCATCAATCTGGAGGCCCCATGTGGCCACGATGGCCACTAGGGCTGTTCCAAAGTGTTTTTGCCGCCGTTCTCATCCCGTTAGTCGGCGTCTAGACGCCGCCAGGCTGCGTCTAGACGACGACTGCTCCCGTGTGTGTCCCGACATAACACGTTTTCTGGTAGTTGCTCCGACCCACAAGGACCATTTTATGCATGCACAAAAAGGACGCCACCTAGGCACGGCAAATTAAGGGGTCGGAGACGGACGGGACGTTAATTCGTACATGTGTGAACCGAGCTTAAGCAAACTACTGTATAGGCTATTTGTGCATCATGTTCCACGTCCACGGTGATTGGTGGAGTGATGAGTGGTGGCTGGGCTTGGTGGCTTCCTATTGGTTGAAACAATTGGGGAGTCTGCTCCTTGTCAGATAAAGTTGCAAAAAGATTCATACTTTTATTTATATATAAGCACTGTGTAATCATTAATATTTTTAGGTTAAGTTTTCTTGTTACTTAATACCATATAATAAACATAAATAAACTACAATATACAAAGATTACAATATGTGTCAGCTACAGAAATATCGACACATGGTTTGTAATAAAGATTTGTGAAGGAAAGCGAAGGTGGAGAGTTCCGTGTATTATCATTTAAGAGGCCCTGCCTGAGCAAGTGGTGTTGGTCTGTAAGCGACCTAGCCTTTTAAATGACGAAATCACAGAACTCGCCACCTTCGCTCTCCTTCAACAAACCTTTATTATTAGCCATGTGTCGATGTTTCTGTAGCTGACACATATTGTAGTCTTTGTATTTTGTTGTTTATTATAATTTAAAGTCACCTATGTTTATAAATAAATAAATATATATAATAAATAGTCAGAAGGTATTTATGTGCCGTTTTGTTATGATAATTAATCATCATATAATTATGTTTGTCGTCATTATCAGCTGCATATGGACATTCCCATGACTACTTTACTATATAAGCACTTAGTGTAGCCTTCTCCTGTGGAATAAAAACATGCATAATCACAAGATATTGTGATAAACTGTACATATCTTAAGTATTAAGTATTGTTGATGTCGTCAGTTTATCCTTGGTAGCAAGAATTAGGCTACCTAATAGAACATGGCAAGAACATGGCTACCTCCAAAATGGGGATTGGGCCTGAGCATATAGATAGATAGATAGATAGATAGCAAGAATTAGGTACTTATTACCGAAACTACCACTCATTTATCTTTATTGAAGGCTATTATAGAATAAGGATGTTGCAAAGATCATATTAACATTTGTTTCAAACAACTGAAATTCATTTCATGTACACTATATAAAGCACTGTTATAAAACAAAAACCTTCCTTGTAATTCTCCCTATTGACTGCGAAAAACTCTTATTTAGCCCCTTACTGACAAAATAGTTGATGATGTAAATAAGTAATGGGGTGGTTGAGAGGTGGCCTCAACCCATCCTGTATCCCAAGGCAAGAGATTGTTTTTTTTTAAATTTTGAAAATGATATACAGCTGAGCGTTTTAAGATCGTCATATATGTCACCCATCTACTTCCAGAGATCAAGCTAATGTTTACCTTCTGATTGGTAGATAGAAAATTAATAAATCGTGATCAGTTTGAAGTGCATGCCATTATATGAGATCCACTATGTCAAGTTGAAGAGCATAATTATTGAGTGTTACCGATAATCAATATAACTAATAAGCTCCAGCAGCCCTTGTGTCTTACAGATAGACTACAATGGAGTATAAAGGCAATCAAGCAACAACAGTTCTTGCGACCCCTCTAGGCTGCCAAATAACTGAGGATCAAGTATCCAAACAGTGGTTTAGAGTGGGTAAGGGAAAATTGTAAAGGGAACTAGTGCCCTAGAACTAATGTCTGTGTCAATAATAGGATGTTAATAGGGGACAGATGGGTTAGTAACAGGTTAGTTATAGATACACTCACTCACAAACATTACCGGAACCCTTACCTGGTATCGTTATATATCATTATATATATCATATAATTACTTACAAGTATATAATCACAAGGGAACGGATTAAATAAGGACATTCAGTATAAATTATATATCGAGCCATATTATATTATTAGATGTAAAGCATGATAGCTGGCATAATACTGCGCAACGGGAGTACCGTACTTATATCTAAAGAATTTGGCACAGTTACGGTGATCTTCAATCAATCAAATTAATATAGAAAAGGTGGGTGAGGGTGAAAGAAGGGAAGTTTTTATTGGTGTAGTAAGAGAGAAAGTGTCAAAGTAGGAGGATAAAGAGTGTCGGGGCTTGACCCAACGTGCGTGAGTTGTTGATTTTAGTTTGGGGTTTAGAGGAGGGCTGTGACTGTTGATATTATTGAGACATATTTTTGAGAGCTTCAGTATGGCATGTCAAGAAGGGATGGAGATAAAAAATGGGTGGTCTGGCAATTTTTGGATGGTAAGGGTCTAAAGTGGGGCAGCAAGGCATGGCTGTCAGTGCCGAGTTTAGAGATGATTGCACTGTCTTATGAAGAGCTTAATTTATTAAATTTGTATTGTGTATTTGTTAAGGAATAGACATTTTGGCGGATAGGTGAGTAAAAGGAATGGAGGAATTGAGTGTGAGTTTGTGGTGTAATAAAGTTATTATGTGAATAGGGGATTGGGAGCCTCTCTGTTAATTGGATGCAAGAGGTTCGACCAGGGACGGATGGGTTGAGTGATATTATTAAAAATTTGGACAAAGTGATCAAAGGTCTCAAGTTTTTCAAGTTGTTTATTAGTCAGAAAGTTGTTGTAGACATTAAGTGGAGGGATGCGGGAGAGTTCATGCAAGTGTTCCGATGTTTGGAACTCATACCACCGATTTCCATGGATCCACCTCAGTGCTTTGTTCTGTACTCTTTGGAGTTTAATTTTGTGCGAGTTTGCCAAAAGAGTGCTGGTCATATGAAAGTAGCGGTCTAATTAGGGCTTTGTACAAATGGGTTTTAGTTTTGATGGAGGCATTTCGAAAACGGAAAATTTATTGAAGAGATTTTGAAGCAATGGGGATAGTCTGATTTGCATGATGATGAAAGTGAAGTTTTCTGTCAAAGGTTAGGCCGAGTACTTTGTTAGTGGGTGAGACAGTTACTGGGATGCGATCGGGAGGAGGTGCGCGGGAGTTGAGGAATAGTGGTCTAGGACGTAGGTAACCAGTGGATATGTTGGTGATAAAGGATTTTCGAGGATGAGCCTGAATCCGACATTTCTGTTCCCATTGTGCTATTCGGTCAAGCTCTCTCTTGGCTTTGTTTGTCAAACCGTCTATGGTAGTTGCCCTAACAAGTTGCGTCACGTCGTCAGCGTAGGAAATTGTGAGAGAGTCATTATTGATTGGATCTGGCATGTCATTAGTGTAGAGAATGTACAGTGTAGGTGCGAGCACGGAGCCCTGAGGTACGCCTGCATGGAGTGGAAATGAGTCTGAATAGAAATTTGAAAATTTAATTTTGGCTGATCTGTTATCTAATAAGTTGCAGAGAAGTGTTTTAATTGGTAAGGGGAAATTGAAGTTTTCGCAGATTTTGTACTTCAGGCCTACGTGCCATACAGTGTCAAACGCTTTTTTGATGTCTTTTGTGATGAGTGCTGTTTTGTGTCCGTGTCTGGAGTGTTTGTAATGTGAATGTAGTTGGTGATTATGTTAAGTGCTTCCTGAGAGGATCTGCGGGGTCTAAAACATAAGAACATAAGAAAATGGGAGTCTGCAAAAAGCCGATCGGCCCATACAAGGCAGATCCCTGTCACACCCAACCCCAATTACAAGGCCCAATTATAGACCCATCTCACTAATACCTTGAGTACTGACCCCACCAAAACGGTCAGAGATTAACACAAGATTACGGGGGTCTGCTGAGCGCCGATTGGCCCACACCTGGTAGATCCCCCTCACACCCAACCCCTCTCGTCCATATGCCTATCTAATTTTATCTTAAAGCTCCCTATCGTTCTTGATCCCACTATATCACTTGGTAGCCTATTCCACCCATCTACAACTCTGTTACCAAACCAATATTTGCCTATATCTTTTCTGAAACGAAATTTATCTAATTTGAAACCATTTGTACGAGTTATTTCGCTTGGAAGCTTGCAAACGTAGTTCCGATCTTCAAAAAAGGTGACAAATCAATAGCATCCAATTAACGTCCCATTAGTCTTACATCAATCATAGGAAAGCTACTAGAGTCAATTATTGCTAGTAAAATTAGAAACCACTTAGATACATTTAATTTAATAAATTCTGCTCAGCATGGATTCACTTAGGGACGTTCTTGCCTTACTAATTTGCTTAGTTTTTTCTCAGAGGTATATGAAGCAGTAGATAATGACAAGTCATATGATATATTGTTAGTGAAACATGGCTTGTGTTGATGAGATTGCTACTTCCTCCCATATTCTCCAGCTTTGTCTTGCTTTGCAGGAAAGGCTGGACAATGTGGAGCAGGAGATTCAATGTCTAAAGGATGAAAACTTGGCCTTGAAACTAGCCATGGTGGAGAAGAAGAGTGAGGCTAGTTTTCCTAGGGATCGTGAAACTCCCTGGAAAGTGGTTGCGACAAGTGCAACGACCTGCAAGCTGAAAAGGGACCCACTCAAGACCAGCAACAAGTTCATCACCTTACCTGATGAGTGTGATGGAGAACAAGTGAAGGATAGCGAGGCTGGGAGTGATAGCGAGGCTGGGAGTGTTTCCAGGGGCGAGGAAAACACGAGTAAGGGAGGTAAGGAAACTACAAATAAAGGTAAGTGTAAGCTTATCAATGTTGTTGGAGACTCTATGGTTAGGTATTTAGGTGACAATCTCTCCACCAAAGTTAGGAAGCTGGAGTGTCTCCCCGGGGCAGGTATAGGTAGAGTTTGTGAGAGATTAGAGGACGTCATTGACGACTTTGGAGATAAACCCATAGTCGTACTTAGTGCAGGTAGCAATGACGTGAGAAAGCTTACCAGTGTTGAACTGCGTAAGTTGTATAGGGTAGCCTTAGATAAGATTAGGATGAAGGGTGGGATTCCCATTGCTTGCTCTATCTTGCCAAGAAGAGGTGTCAGACGTGAATGGTTGTCCAGAGCAATTGGTTTTAATTGCTGGCTGGCAAAGCTGTGCAAAGAGTTGTCATTACCATTCATAGACAACTGGAGCCTCTACTACGGTAACGATAGCTTGTTCGCAAGGGACGGGGTGCATTTAAGTAGGAAAGGGATAGGGATGCTAGGAAAGTTAGTGGATAGAGCAGTTGAGGTGGGGTTTTAAATTGGAAATGCCCCATCAAAAGAAAACAAAATCAATTAGGTGATAGAACAAATAGTCAGGAAAGGAAATTAGATGTTATTAATAACAATGAAACAATAGGTGACAATGGAGTAATAGAAGTTAGTCATATAAATAGTGGTACAATATCTACCTTAGTACAAGATAATAACAACAGTCAAATAGATACTAATAGAAGAAAAGAAGGTCCACCAGACACCAGTAAAAGAAATACATTGAGATTATATTACACAAACTGTAGGAGTTTATGTAATAAAATGGACGAACTTAGAGCACTTGTTAGCAATGAAAATATAGACATAATAGCGCTTACTGAAACATGGATTAATACAGAATCCAAGCATTTTTTAGCAGAATTTGATATACCAGGATATAGTTTGTTTAAATATGACCGAACAAGTAGGAGGGGCGGCGGTATAGCAGTGTTTGTCAGGAGTTCATTAAAATGCTGTACTAAATCAGGTATTAGGCTAAATAATGATAACGAAAGTGTTTGGGTAGAGGTTAGCGAAGGTAGCGAGACCATAGTTATTGGAGTAATTTATAGACCACCAAATATGAGTAGAAATGAAGGTAAATCTTTACCTTCATAGCATCAAGGTTTAGCAATGTGTGCATTATGGGGGATTTTAATTTTCCGAAGATAGATTGGCAGCATCAGATCGGCGACTCAGATTCTGAGGAGTTTATTGAGGCGGTACAAGATAGTTTTTTATTTCAATTCCTTGACTCGCCGACTAGAGGCAATAATATCCTTGATTTAGTTCTCAGTAATAATGAACATATGGTAAATAATGTTGAGATAGGGGACCAACTAGGAAATAGTGATCACAAGTCTATTTATTTTAATATATAATGGACAGGAAATGCTAAAGAGAATCCGTCACTTATCCCAGATTTCAGAAAAGCCGATTATGGTGGGATAAGAAGAGCCTTAAGGGTGGACCCTATTGTTAAACAATTAAGTCAGGATAAGCCAGAGTTAAACTTGACAGCTACATATGAACAGTTTATTTCTTCACTTCACAATGCGCAAAATAAATATATCCCCAAAAGAAGATTTAGATCGATACAGAACCAACCAAAATGGATGAATAATAAACTAATAGATCTAATAAGAAAAAGGAAAGGAATATATAGAAAACTTAAGAAAGGCGAAACTCACCTACTTATTTACTATCAGACTCTATCAAGACAGGTCAAAAAGGAAATTAGGAAAGCAAAAAGAAATTATGAAATAAGGATAGCCAACGACTCAACAAATAACCCTAAAGCTTTTTACCAACTATATAAATCTAAAGTTAGAAATGTAATAGGCCCCCTTAAAACTTCGATAGGAGAAATGACAAAATGATTTAGAAATGTGCAGTACATTAAATAGTCAGTTTCTATCCGTTTTCACTAATGAAAATTTGGCACAGATTCCAGAAGTCAGTAAGGTATATAGCGATAGTATAGAAAATAGGTTAAGTACGATTACTATCAGTAGAAATGATGTGCTTAAGGAAATTGACACACTGAAGCCTCAGAAATCACCTGGTCCTGATGAGGTATATGCTAGAGTATTAAAAGAATGCAGAGATGAGTTAAGTTACCCATTAACATTTCTTTTTAACAAGTCATTAGAAACAGGTATAGTTCCAGAAGCTTGAAAGCTTGCAAATGTAGTTCCGATCTTCAAAAAAGGTGATAAATCCATGGCATCAAATGATCGTCCCATTAGTCTCACTTCAATCATAGGAAAGCTACTAGAGTCAATTATTGCAAGGAAAATGAGAAACCACTTAGAAACATTTAACTTAATCAATTCTTCTCAGCATGGATTCACTCAGGGACGTTCTTGCCTTACTAATTTGCTTAGCTATTTCTCAGAGGTATATGAAGCAGTAGATAATGACAAATCATATGATATTATATATTTAGATTTCAGTAAAGCTTTCGACAGAGTCCCTCATGAGAGATTGATGAGAAAGGTTGAGGCGCATGGAATAGGTGGGGCGTTGTTAGGATGGATTAGGTCATGGCTAATTGGTAGGAAGCAGAGAGTCAGCAAAAATGGTACTAAGTCAGAGTGGGGATCAGTCAAGAGTGGTGTCCCCCAGGGATCTGTGTTGGGTCCTCTGTTATTTATCATATACATAAATGACCTTGATTTAGGTATAACTAGAAGGATAAGTAAATTCGCAGACGATACCAAAATAGGGAGACCAATAGATTCAGATAGCGACATAGAGTGCCTCCAAAGGGATCTAGATACCTTACACGAATGGTCAGTAAAGTGGCAGATGAATTTTAACATTGACAAATGCAAGGTATTAAAGATAGGGAAGACGAATACTAATGCAAAATATAAACTAGCTAATGCTGAATTAGAAAACTCAGAGTGCGAGAAAGATTTGGGTGTGTTTGTTAGCAACGATTTGAAACCTAGAAAACAGTGTATATAGCGTACGTAACAAGGCAAACAGGATTCTGGGGTTCATCTCAAGGAGTGTGAGTAACAGAACTGCCGAAGTTATCTTGAAACTTTACTTGTCATTAGTAAGACCTCATATGGATTATGCTGTCCAATTTTGGTGTCCTTATTACAGAATGGATATAGATTCCTTGGAGAGAGTACAGCGAAGAATGACACAAATGATTCATAATATTAGAAATCTACCATATGAAGAAAGGTTGAACAAATTAGGCTTACATTCGTTAGAAAGACGCAGAGTTAGAGGGGATACGATAGAAGTGTTCAAGTGGTTCAGTGGGGTAAATAAAGGGGACATGAACAATTTACTGAAGCTCAGTGATAGCGAAAGAACTCGAACAAATGGTTATAAATTAGATAAATTTCGTTTCAGAAAAGATATAGGCAAATATTGGTTTGGTAACAGAGTTGTAGATGGGTGGAATAGGCTACCAAGTGATATAGTGGGATCAAGAACGATAGGGAGCTTTAAGATAAAATTAGATAGGCATATGGACGAGATGGGTTGGGTGTGAGGGGGATCTACCAGGTGTGGGCCAATCGGCGCTCAGCAGACCCCGTTTTCTTGTGTTAATCTCTGACCGTTTTGGTGGGGTCAGTACTCAAGGTATTAGGGAGTTGGGCCTATAATTGGGCCTTGTTGTTGTTGTTGTTGTTGTTCCCTAAGCTGCCTGGCCGAACAGCCCCGAGTCCCTGAGAAAGGCCATGGCCACGATCGGGCTTTCCCACAGAGCTCTCATTGAGTGTAGATTGTGTTGTTGGCGTAAGTGGTTGTGTGAAATGCAGTCTTCTATGATGTGTTTAATGGTATGGGGTGCTGTGTTACATCCCGGGCAGGCGTCGACAACGGAGTCATCCAGTCTCTTCTGATAGCTCAGGAGAGCTGGATGGTGTCCGCATCTCAGCCTGGCCAGGTGGACTCTGTCCTCGCGAGGAAGGGAGGATTCGGAAGGATGGATTTCGGGAGGTCGTGCATGCAGCTGTGTGTTGTCTGTGAGTGAGTGGATGGATCGGTGAGAGATATGAGTATGGATGTGCTTCTGGATGTTGGTTCGGGGTGGGCAGGGAGGGAGAGAGGACAATAATTGTGTGTGATACCGTGTGCTGGGTGTTGTTTTGATATTTCTTGGTGTCTGTGGGTGTGTTGCCATGTAGTTTAGTGGGTGGTCTTGGTTCGTGGAGGCTGCTGCCAGGAATTGAGTGCCTCTCATGTCCAGATGGTCTTTGACTTTGAGGATTTTGGTTTCTTGATGTAGGTGATCTGTGGGTGCAGTAGCTGTGCAGCCTGTAATGATCTTCAGGGCTTTGTTTTGAATAGTCTGTAAGGTCTTATGGGTCTATTGGGCCTTGTAATTGGGGTTGGGTGTGACAGGGATCTGCCTTGTATGGGCCGATCGGCTTTTTGCAGACTCCCATTTTCTTATGTTCTTATGTTCTTATAATATATTTAGATTTCAGTAAAGCTTTCAACAGAGTCCCCCATGAGAGATTGATGAGAAAGGTTGAGGCGCATGGAATAGGTGGGGCGTTGTTGGGATGGATTAGGTCATGGCTAATTGGTAGGAAGCAGAGAGTCAGCATAAATGGTACGAAGTCAGAATGGGGAGCAGTCAAAAGTGGTGTCCCCCAGGGATCTGTATTACGTCCTCTGTTGTTTGTTATATACATAAATGACCTTGATTTAGGTATAACTAGTAGGATAAGTAAATTTGCAGACGATACCAAAATGGGGAGAACAATTGATTCAGATAGAAATATAGAGTGCCTCCAAAGGGATCTAGATTCCTTACACGAATGGTCAGTAAATTGGCAGATGAAGTTTAACATTGACAAATGCAAGGTAATATAGATAGGGAAGATGCATACAAATGTTAAATATTAACTAGCTAATATGGAATTAGAAAACTCGAATTGTGAGAAAGATCTAGGTGTGTTTGTTAGCAATGATTTGAAGCCTAGAAAATAGTGTATAAGCGTTCGAAACAAGGCAAACAGGATTCTCGGGTTCATCTCTAGGAGTGTGAGTAACAGAACTGCTGATGTTATCTTAAAACTTTACTTGTCATTAGTGAGACCCCATATGGATTATGCTGTTCAATTTTGGTGTCCTTATTACAGAATGGACATAGATTCATTGGAGAGAGTACAACGTAGAATGACAAAAATGATCCATAATATTAGAAATCTTCCGTATAAAGAATGGTTGAAGAAATTAGGCTTACATTCGTTAGAGAGACGCAGAGTTAGAGGGGATATGATAGAGGTGTTCAAGTGGGTTAGTGGGATTAACAAAGGGGACATGACAATTGTACTAAAGCTCAGTGATAGCGAAAGAACTTGTACCAATGGTTTCAAATTAGATAAATTTCGTTTCAGAAAAGATATAGGCAAATATTGGTTTGGTAACAGTTTTAGATGGGTGGAATGGACTACCAAGTGCTATAGTGGGACGAAAAACGGTAGGGAGCTTTAAGATAAAATTGGATAAGCATATGGACGAGAAGGGTTGGGTGTGAAGGGGGATCAGCCGGGTTGGGCCAATCAGCTCTCTGCAGACCCCCGTAATCCTGCGTTAATCTCTAACCGTTTTGGTAAGATGATCCTCAGTGTATTAGAGTGTTGAGCCTATAATTGGGCTTTGTAATTGGGGTTGTGTGGGACAGGGATCTGCCTTGATTAGGCCAATCGGCTTTCTGCAGACTCCCATTTTCTTATGTTCTTATGTTCTTATCACTGAGCTTTAGTACATTTTTCATGTCTCCTTTATTAATTCCACTAACCCACTTGAATACCTCTATCATGTCACCTCTAACTCTACGTCTCTCTAACGAATGTAAGCCTAATTTCTTCAACCTTTCTTCATACGGAAGATTTCTAATATTTTGGATAATTTTTGTCATTCTACGTTGTACTCTCTCCAATGAATCTATGTCCATTCTGTAATAAGGACACCAAAATTGAACAGCATAATCCATATGGGGTCTCACTAATGACAAGTAAAGTTTTAAGATAACATCAGTAGATCTGTTAATCACACTCCTAGATATGAACCCGAGAATCCTGTTTGCCTTGTTACGAACGCTTATACATTGTTTTCTAGGCTTCAAATAATTGCTAACAAACACACCTAGATCTTTCTCACAGTCTGAGTTTTCTAATTCCATATTAGCTAGTTTATATTTAAAATTTGTATGCATCTTCCCTATCTTTAATACCTTGCATTTGTCAATGTTAAACTTCATTTGCCGTTTTACTGACCATTCGTGTAAGGTATCTAGATCCCTTTGCAGACACTATATCTCTAACTGAATCAATTTTTCTCCCCATTTTGGTATCGTCTGCAAATTTACTTATCCTACTAGTTATACCTAAATCAAGGTCATTTATGTATATAATAAACAACAGAGGACCTAATACAGATCCCTGGGGGACACCACTCTTGACTGATCCCCATTCTGACATAGTACCATTTATGCTGACTCTGCTTCATACTAATTAGCCATGACTTAATGCATCCTAACAACGCCCCACCTATTCCATGTGCCTCAACCTTTCTCATCAATCTCTCATGAGGGACTCTGTCGAAAGCTTTACTGAAATCTAAATATATAATATCATATGACTTGTCATTATCTACTGCTTCATATACCTCTGAGAAAAAACTAAGCAAATTAGTAAGGCAAGAACGTCCCTGAGTGAATCCATGCTGAGAAGAATTGATTAAGTTAAATGTTTCTAAGTGGTTTTTCATTTTCCTAGCAATAATTGACTCTAGTAGCTTTCCTATGATTAAAGTGAGACTAATGGGACGGTAATTGGATGCTATTGATTTATCACCTTTTTTGAAAATCGGAACTACATTTGCAAGCTTCCAAGCTTCTGGAACTATACCTGTTTCTAATGAATTGTTAAAAATAAATGTTAATGGGTAACTTAACTCATCTCTGCATTCTTTTAATACTCTAGCATATACCTCATCGGGACCAGGCGATTTCTGAGGTTTCAGTCTGTCAATTTCCTTAAGCACATCATTTCTACTTTTAGTAACCGTACTTAACCTATTTTCTATACTATCGCTATATACCTTACAGACTTCTGGAATCTGTGCCAAATGTTCATTAGTGAAAACGGATAGAAACTGACTATTTAATGTACTGCACATTTCTAAATCATTTTCTGCCATTTCTCCCATCGAAGTTTTAAGGGGCCTATTTTATCTCTAACTTTAGATTTATATAGCTGGTAAAAAGCCTTAGGGTTATTTTTGAGTCATTGGCTATCCTGATTTCATAATTTCTTTTGTCTGTCCTTATACCTTTTTTAACCTCTCTTGATAGATTCTGATAGTAAGCAAGTAGGTGAATTTCGCCTTTCTTAATTTTTCTATATATTCCTCTCTTTTTTCCTAGAAGGTCTAATAGTCTATTATTCATCCATTTGGGTTGGTTCTGTGTTGATCTAAATTTTCTTTTGGGGATATATTTATTTTGCGCATTGTGGAGTGAAGAAATAAAATGATTATATGTAGCTGACAAAATATCCTGAGTTAACACAGGTATCTGAGAGAGAGTATGTTCATTAGCCCACCTGGGTCCACTTAATAGTTTAACCATAGGATCGACTCTTAAGGCTCTTCTTAATCCACCATAATTGGCTTTTCTGAAATCTGGGATAAGTGTCGTATTCTCTTTAGCCTTTCCTGTCCATTGTATGTTAAAATAAATTGATTTATGATCACTATTTCCTAGTTGGTCTCCTATCTCTACATTATTTATCATTTGTTCATTATTACTGAGAACTAAATCGAGGATATTATTACCTCTAGTAGGCGAGTCTATGAATTGAAATAAAAAACTATCCTGTACCGCCTCAATAAACTCTTTTGAATCCGAGTCGCCGATTTGATGCTGCCAATCAATATTCGGAAAATTAAAATCCCCCATAATGCACACATTGCTAAACCTTGATGCTATTTTCACTTCCTGCCATAAAGCTGTACCTTCGTTTCTACTCATAATTATTTGGTGGTCTATAAATAACTCCAATAATTATGGTCTCACTACCTTCGCTAACCTCTACCCAAACACTTTCGTTATCAGTATTTAGTCTAATACCTGATTTAATACAGCTTTTTAAAGAACTCCTGACAAACACTGCTATTCCGCCGCCCCTCCTACTTGTTCGGTCGCGTTTAAACAAACTATATCCTGGTATATGGAATTCTGCTAAAAAAAATCTTGATTCTGTATTAATCCATGTTTCAGTCAGTGCTATAATGTCTATATTTTCGTTGCTAACAAGTGCTCTAAGTTCATCCATTTTGTTACATAAACTCCTACAGTTTGTATAATATAATCGCAATGAATTTATTTTACTGGAATCGGATTTACCTTTATTTCTAACTGAATTCCCATCTTCTGTTTCACCTTCAATATTTCTACTAGCAGTACAATTAAAATCCTGTGACTGAAATATTCTATTCCTATCTGATGTACCAGTACGGCAATTTACCCTATCTAGACAATTATTCTTACTCATATTCTCAGGCTTTATTTTCAGCGAAACCCTGCGACAATCCTATCTATTGACCTAGCTAAATTTGCCACCCCTAGCCGAGAAAGATGAACCCCGTCCTGTGCGTACAACTGATTTTTACCATAGAAACGGGTCCAGTTATCAAGGAATGGTATTGCATTTGCATTGCAGTATTTTTCCAGCCGACAATTGATACCAATTGCCCTAGATGACCATTCCTTGCTGACCCCTCTCCGTGGCAAGATACTGTGTACTACAGGTATGCCTCCCTTCCTCCTAACTTTATCTAACACCTCCCTGTACTGCCGAAGCAGTACTTCCGTCCTACCTTTACCAACATCATTGCTCCCTGTACTGAGACAGATAATGGGGCTATCTCCAATATCTTTCATGATGTAATCAATTTCCTCTAACACCTTCCCAACCCCGGCACCAGGCAGACAGACAAGCTTCCTAATATCAGTACAGGTGGACCTAGCTAAGTGTCTGACCATGGAGTCCCCAACAATTGAGAAGGACTTGCCTCTCCTTGTCGATGACTTGGTAGCAGCTGCGGCAGCGGCAGGAACTCCTGGGGCAGCAGTTGAAGGTACTCCTGGGGGGGCAGCAGTCACAGCATTCCCTGTGTTTGGAGGCAAATTACTTACCTTTCTCCTGGTTTCCTCGCCGAAGGAAGCACTCGCAGCCTCACCATCACATTCGTGAACCAAACTGTTTGTCAGTGAGAAGTCCTTCGTCTTCGAGGTACAGTCTGAGTCGGCGATTTATTTTGTTTCAAAAGTCTTTCGAAGAGTCTCAAGTAGACTAATGGGTCTGTCGTTCAGTGGGTCTTTGCTATTTTGATTTTTCTTGGGAATAAGGATGATTGTTGCAGTCTTAAAGCAGACGGGGAAGTAGCCTGATGCCAGGATGGCGTTGTATAAGCAAGTGAGCGCATTAATATATGTGTTTGGGAGGTGCTTTATAATGTGATGGTTTATTCCTGTGGCACCAGGCGCCTTCCTCCGTGTTTTTAGAGAGAATGAGCTTAACTTCGTCAGGCACAATGGGCGCAGTGAGGTAGTTGTCGGGGTTAAGTGAGTCTGTGTTGATGTGTGTGTCGTGAGAGATGTTGTCTGCAATATTATTAACATGTTCAATGTCTCGAATGTGTTGTTGGGCGGGTCTTTCAGGAGGGTGTGGGTGGTATACTTGGGCCCATGTGTCTTTGAAGATGTCTGTGATTTCCCTGGGATCGGTGATGGTGTTACCGTTTACAATGAGTGAAGATGTCGTAGGTTTTTTGTTTATGTGTCTCCAAAATTCCCAGGGTTTAGTTTTCCTGTGTTGTTCAGCAGTGCGTATGAGGTGTGTCCAGTGGCTGTCATGGTCAGATTGCAGGCTGTCTAGGATATGATTTCTGAGGTGTGCGAGGTCATTTCGTACTAGGCCTAAGGTGTGGTTTTGTTTATTGTGTTCAAATCGATGAAGATAGCACACAAGGAGTCTTTGTGAACGTATAGAAGGTCTGAATGTGTATCTGACTTTGTAGGATGTTTTAGGTATGGTAGTGTTTGCAGCGTTGATGATTGTGTTGTGTAAGTGTTCTATTTGTTGATCTAGATTTGTGTAGTGGAGTCCCTCATAGTCAGTTGTGTACTCTTGTTGTGATAGGATGTGTTGAAATTCATCCCAGTTAGCCTGGGAGTAATTGTAATGTGATGTAGAAGGAACTAAAATGGGATTTGAAGATATTTGCATGACAATGGGGATGTGATCGGATCCTGATAAAGGCCCAGGGGAAATGTGATGGTGAAAAAGGTTAAATGTTCGGTTAGAGAAGATGAGATCAGGTTTGCCAGACCCATTGTGTACGAAAACTGTGTCAAAATCTGGGCCAAGGAAATTTAGTCTTTTTATGTCGTGTAGTGCTAGAAGTTGTGTTCCGTGTGGGTTGTTGTTAGTGTGTTGAAAAGCATGATGTTTAGCATTAAAGTCTGCAAGGATGAGTGTGGGTACATTGTTGTTAAATAATGTGTTCATATCAGTGTAAGGAATGTGTGTGTTGGGTCTGACATATGTAGTGGCGACTATGAGGGGACCAAGTGTTGTGTGTGTTTTTACTGCTAAGAAGTGTTTATATGTCCAGTCTGTCATGAATTCATGTTGTATTGTGCTTTTAATCATGATGGCAACTCCGTTGTGTGCATCGTCGTCAGATTGTCGTGTTGTGTAGCCAAAGAATTTTATTTTGTGTGTGTTGTATATACAAGTGCTGTTGAGTAATATAATGTCTGGGCCATTATCTAGTATTAATTGTGTGAGTAAGTGTCTGTTTGGGTAGTAATGTCTAATGTTGAATTGAATTACTTTGAGCATGATGGATCATTGTCGGGTGAGTTGGGTGAGTTGGTGATAATGGGGTGGTGGGGTAAGGTTGGTGGGCGGGATGGGGAGGGTGAGGTGTGAGGAGAGGAAGGATGGCTAGAACGGGAGGAGCCTTGTCCAAATGACACGGATGGGAGGTCACGTGAGGCGTTTCTTATGGGGCTTTCTGTCTTGCGGGATTTGGATCGAGAGCGGTGGGAATTGGGAGAGGTTGCATCAGCAGGGCTGCTAGGTTTGCGTTTTAGGGGGGATTGAGGTGGGATTGATGGTGTTTTGGGGATAGAGGTAGAGGTAGACAGGGGAGGCATGGATGTTGGTGAGGTAAGGGTGGAGTCAGGAGTGTGGATGGGCATGTCTACTTTGGGGGGGGGGGTTCTCGGCAGGAGTAATTTGGGTTGTGACTTCTCGAAAGTTGGGAGTAGGAGTTTTGGAGTTGAGGGTGGATGTGGAGAGGGTGGAGGTGCTGGCAGAGGGTGTTGGGGGGGAGATAGAGGATGAGGAAGTGTTGGGGGAGGAGATGGTTGTAGAGTTGGGGGTGGTTGTAGGGGTTTGGGAGGATTTTGTTTTGTTGAATTGGTACCAGGATTCAGGAATAGAGATGGCAGGGAGATTGTGGGCAGTGAGGCCGTCATTGAGAGGTTTGTTGAACAATGGAGTAACTTGTTGGTCTGTTAAATGGAGAGCTATATTTACCAGCACCGAAGTTTTGGCAAGAATTTCTTGGTTGAAGAAAGGGTTTGGTGGGTTGGAGCTGGTGAAGGAGGAGGAAGGTTGGGGGTGGGAGCTGGTGGAGGAGGAGGAGGTCATGGGTAGGGATTGAGGGGGGAGTGATGGGGTGGCCGCTGATGCATATAATATGTTGGTGACTGGATGGGACGAAAAGAGAGGGCAGGGGTTGTTGGAAGATGTTGGAGAGGTCTTTGAGTTTTTTCGGGTTTGTTTGAGAACATTGTGGCGGAAGGGGCATTCTGACCTTATGTCAATGTGGGGGCCATTACAATTATTGCACTTCAGGGAGCTTGAGGAGCAAGTTGTGAATGAGTGGTCGTCACCACAGCGTGAACATACTTGCTAATTTTTACAGGTAGATGTTATGTGCCCATACTGGTAGCACTTAAAACACTGTTGGAGGTTAACCCATGATTCAGGAGAGAGGAACTCAGGTGGTATGATCACATAGAAGGCTTTGAGACCTGACTTGAGGAGTTTGCTGGCTTCCTGAGGGGAGGCACAGCAAATGTTGATGGCTTTTTTTGGAGTCTTTGAGACATCACAAACTGTGATGTTGTTTCTTTGTGAAATTTCTTTAGCTATGTCATTCTCATCCCTGTTGAAGATGTTGTTATCAGGGTGAGCAATCTTGACAGTGCAAGCAGCTTTTAACTCGGGAGAGACTACTAATTCATACCCTGCATCTATGAGTTTATTTACGTTATCAGGGGCTAGGTATGCATTAAGATCTTTCTGAGAGGCAAGGCGAACTTTTAGGGTATTATTTGGATTTTTGAAGACTTTAACAATTTGGGTCTGGGTGATACAGAATATGTGTGAGCCAGGATCATCAGGGGGAGGAGAGTTACATTTAAATTTCACATACAGTGCCATACTGAAACATTAAGAGAGCTAATTTTAAAGGATTACATTTTGAAAATGGGGAGATGGGAGAGAGATAATTTAAATTATAAAGCTAAACTGTACCCAGGGGGCACCTCTACGGAGTGTCCCCAGAAAAAAACCTAATTCCTACCTATGCCCTTGGACTAAGTCTGTCACAGGGCCCTAAACCTACTTGGAGCTTAAACCCTACCCACTTGCCTCCTATAACCAGGGGCGAATCCCCCCACCCTCGTGGCAATGCCCTCGGGGTTCGGCATCGTACTACAAGTGGGTTTCTACTGGGCGGGAGCGGGCACACACATTTAATAAATTTGGAACAAAAAAGCTGGAAAGAAATTGGGGAAAGAAGAGAATATAGGAAAGTAATGACAATGGAGGAGGATGAAGATGAGGTATGAGGCGAGATGCATGGAGCTGATTGGCCGGGCGAGCGCAGGTCGAGGTGTTGATTGGAGGAAGCTAGGGGGCTAGGTTTGGCTGGTCCTCAAGACGTCCATCTTCTATCTTCTGCTGCTTGAAGATTCTTCTTTCTTCTTTCTTCTTTCTTCTGCCGCTTGAAGATGGGGGGGAGGGGGGCTACAGGCCTGTAAGAGAGACCAGAGCGTCACCAAGTACCACGGTGATCTTTTGTCTCTTTCTATATGTATGCACGGTGGCTTAATTGGCAACACAGTTGGCTGAGTAACAAATCAATCACCTCACTTGACCCTTCACAAACAGGGAGGGATCGACGGTCTATATTTCATCCAATTGAACATTTAGAGCCTTACGTATTTTGTGTTGACGCAGCTGATTGGTTGGGGACCTGAAATGTCTCAGGTTAGCCTTTATTCATATATATATTTTGTTTGTCTTTTCTTATTATTATCGACAACCTTTAATTAGAAGTACTGGTAATTTTAATTAACCAGTGATGCTTTAAATTGATATCCGAACCCGGAGACATAATAATAACTCCCTCTAGATATATATTAATGTACACATCTTAGTTGAACACGAATATATTACTCAAAACATAATCATGATTGATACAAACAATTGGCTGCGGTAATTAGCCAATTACAACGCACCAATAATCTGTCACCTGTAACTCAGTGTCTACCAACTTTGAACTTCACGGTATTACTTGATGTTCTAAAATGTATGGTATATCTGGAATGACTTATAGCATAACTGAATACCACATAATGCTGCACTGTTAGATGAACAGAGTACCGGTATTGTAAGAGAACTTTGTCACTTAGGTCTACATAACTATATTTTACGGCCTCCTAAAATATCGTTCACATACAAAATTGATTTGTGTTTTAATAAAATAAAACACGTTAATTTCATCCTGCCTATATCATACTAAAAGTTAGCTAAATATTGCCCCACTAATTTCAAATTAAAATTAAAATTAATTTTGTTATTGCCAAACACTCTCGCATCCTGTAACTTAATTATATTGCAAATGGTAAGACCCTCTCCAATTTGCCAAGAAATACCAGGCTGAGTGAGTTTTCGAAGCTTTGTGTTTTTCTGTATTTTCATCCACCAGAATGCTGTTTATTGTGATGTATCATATGTCAATGGAAAGACAAATAATTGTACTACATTATAAAACAAAAACAAATGTAAACAAATCGCAATATGAAAGTGTAAACGACTCCAGAATAAAAGTTTTTCCCGGGCAATTGTCTTCACACCGTCCTATCTCGAAATTGTGAGTGATCACCATATATTTTTATTTGCTCAAATAATAGTATTATTTCTGCTCTTTCCAAATATAAAAACAGAAATTGTCTATCTACAATAGTTTTCAAGCAGTGACAGAAAACAAAAGAAGTATGACTTTGCATGATATGGTTTATAACATGTTAGATTTATTTCGTTGTTACGGGGTTTATGATTTTCAATTTAGGCTGTATGAATACGGCAAATAATGCTGAAGAGAATAACAAAAAATAGAAGTTCCTACGACAAATACCTTTTGCTATATGAATATTTGAAATGAAGAGCCAAAATGCGAATATTTACGCTTCACTCGTCTCCGTTCCGCCGACGCTAGCCAGGTTCCGAGCTGTTCCCCACCTCGGCGTTGCTTTATTTGCTCGGATACGTATATAACTGTTTATATCACCGTAATCGGAAAATTATTCTCTTTCTAATGGTGAAAACCAAAATAATATAGCGTAATTTGTTCGCGAGCTATGCGCAATTGTTTCCATGCATTGTTATTGTTATGTAAATATATGAGAATGTTTATACAGTTGTAAATCTTTGCCACAATATACAACACTTTTATATAATTTTCCTTGCCAATAATTGTATAATGTTCATAGAACACATGTCAGTGATGAAGGTTGTCAATTTTACTTACCTGGTAGGGCCACAACCCATTCCAACGAGAAGGGAAATGGCTCCTGGGTTGACACTGAAAAAACAAAACAAGAAAGCCAGGTTATCTTCAAGTAATAAATTCAGAAATAATTCTATTGTACATACAAATAAAGTAATATATAAATGTATAAATATATATATATATATAAATATATATATATATATATATATATATATATATATATATATATATACAAGGTGTCAAACAAAATATAATGAATGGTAACAAAAATGTGTGTATGTGTGTGTGGGTATACAGTATATAATTATACAAGGTGTCATAAATATATATATATATATATATATATATACAAGGTGTCAAACCACAGAAATATGCAGATTTCCAAGCCACCCAAGGAGGTACTGCATTTGACTCGTTATTTTTTTAGAGTGGTTTCCCCAGGAGGCCTATATCCACTTTGATGATGAAGGTGGGTGAATGAAGGTGGGTAAATGTAGGTGGGTGAATGTCGGTGGGTGAACGAGGGTGGGTGAATGAAGGTGGGTGAATGGAGGTGGGTGAATGAAGCCGAGTGAATGAAGAAGAGAAATGGAGAAGAGAAATGAATGAATGATTGCACATAGCTCCTGACTATAGGACACCTGCATTGTGGCTATGGAAAAGGTTGAAGCAGTTGTTGATGTCAATGCAGAGGGCAACCGTGCAAGTCGTGCAGCGGAAGTTTGTGTCCTTGCGAAACCCTTTCATTACTTTGCAGTAATAGCAACGGAGTCGCTTCTTGGCCGGAATCCTCTCCCGAGAATGGTCCAAGTCCTTGTTCAGCCGGATATGGTTCAGAACAACAGGACGGGGCCTTGGGACCACTCTAGGTCGAGGTCTCCAGACTCGCACCGCTCGTGCTGCTTCCAGTACTGGTGGCGGTTGGTTGGCAGCTTCAAGAGCTGCTTCCCCATCGTCACCAGCAGCAGCTGTATCAGGTGCTAGTACCACGGAGGGTTGAACCAGGACATAGTTTCCCCCTGGGGCAGCAGCATCAGCAGCAGCATCATCTGGTTCTTGTGGTGGGGAGGGGCATCGAGACGTGGTGCCCTCTCAACGCCTCCACCAGGAGCAGCAACAGGAGAGGGTGGAGTGTTGTCAGGAGCAGCAGGGGCTGGGGAGTCTGGATGGTCGTCGTCGGACGACCCAGATGATCCACCGGGTTGCCGTTGCCTGCGTGCATGCCTCTGTGGCTCACGCTGGTCAGGCGGCAGATCTTGTACTCGGTGGACTGGCCTCCCCGACATAGGCCACTCTGCAGGGTTGAATTCCAGCAAGGACGTACAGACGTGGTCCTGGAAGTCGAGCAAGGTCATCTTCTTCCTTGGGTAGCACTTCCTGTACAGGACATGGGCGTTGAAGAGGGCCATTTGGATGAAGTAGAAGGTGATCTTCTTCGTCCACTTGACCGTCCTTCGCTGGATGGGGTAGTTAGTACTGGACCATCTGGTCGAAGTGATCCACCCCACCCATGTGGAAGTTGTAGTCTTCAATTCAAACAGGTTTGAAGATCTCCTTCTGTCCACGACGCCACCTGCCCTGTTGGTCCTTCTCTTTGAAACTGACAAGCTTCGGGATGGTGTCCTGTTTGTGGAAGGTGGACACCATGTTGACGATGCGCTTGTCTCGCCAAAGTAGGACCATGGTTAAGCCATTGTTCATTGCTATTGTCGCATCGCGTTCAAGCTCTTTTGCTTTAGCAAGGTCGCACAACCGCTTAGGAGCTCCTCGTGCAAAGTGCAGGGTGCCAAACACATAGATGTTGTGTGTGAGCATTTGCTGGCACAGGTCAACTGAATTGTAATAGTTGTCCATGTACAGCTTGTACCCCTGGCCTCTAAAGGACTCCGTGAGACCCTCCACTGTCTCCTGGAGAGATCGACCCGGACCGGTGTAGACTCGAAAGTCCCACACGTAGCCAGTCAACGCCTCTGTCAGGATGTACAGCTTGATACCGTACTTCGTCGGCTTCATTGAATTGTAAACCTTGAATGAAACGTGACCCTTCCATCCAAGGCTGCCTTCGTCAAGGGACAGCTTTTCGGCGGGGATGTATGCTAGCTTGAAGCCTTCACGTAGGTATTCCATCACCGTCCAAACCTTCACAAGCCTATCCGGGTTCTGCCTGCTGACTGCCTTGTTGTTGAAAGCATGGAAATACTTCAACAAGGCTAGAAACTTAGTCCTAATCATCATTCTCCAAAATACGGGGTAGTCGTGAAGGACAGTTGAACGCCAGTAGTGACTCAGAGAAGGAATCTTCGTAATGCCCATGAGGAAGTACAGGCCAAGAAATTTGGCCATGTCCTCCTCACCAAACAGGTGCCAAACAGCAGCTGCTCCGTCAACGTTCTTGGCGTAAGCATTTGTCTCCACTACCAGGAATTGCAGCATCTCCCTTGTGAAGAAGAGCTGGAAGAACTGGAGAGGAGTCACCGGCATTGGAACCTGCATGCCAGGGGTCCCTGTGAACAGACCAACCTGGGGGTTGAAGCGGGCGTCGGTCCAACCGGCATCACGATCGGGGGCAGGATCGCGACCACGGCCAAGACCACAGCGAGGACCACCGCGAGGAACACCTCTGCGGCCCCTGGGCCTACCACCTGCCTCCCTACGGGGCTCTGGCCTCCGGCGTGGCCTAGGTGGTAGGTCGAAGGGGAGAGTGGGAGGGGCTTCTGCATCAGATGATGCAGAAGCCGGTGAACCTGGTGCAGCACCAGGTGGTGAAAGGTGTGGAGCTGGTGAACCTGGTGCAGCTGCACCAGCTGGTGAAAGGTGTGGAGCTGGTGAACCTGGTGCAGCTGTACCAGTTGGTGAACGGTGAAAAGGAAGCCTTTGGGGAAGAAGCTCCTCGATTGCTGCTGGTGGATTCAACGCTGTGCGTGGCACCTCAGCAACAACCTGAGCACGCATTGCGGCTTCAGCAACCTCAGCACGCATTGCGGCTCGATGCTCAGGCAGAACAAATGCCGTGGGGGTCAACGGTGTGTCGCTGAAGGGGGACACTGCGGGGGTGACCGTTCCCAAGACATGCGAAGGCGGGGTACCGTATTCAAAGTACCCACAGCAAGTAGCGTAGCAAACATGTGTGGGCTGCTGGCTGGTGATCCTGCTGGAAGCAAGGATGAGGCACCGCCACGCGAGGTGGATGGAAGAGGTGAATTGTAAAGCTGGTGGAAGTTGGGTGATGGTAGAGATGTAGATGGGATGGGATGAGATGTAGATGTAGATGGGGTGGGATGGGATGTAGTGGATGGGATGGATGGTGGTGGTGGTGGATCCGCCATTGCTGGGGCTGGTTCTGCTGGTGGTGGTGGTGGTGGGTCCGCCGTTGCTGGGGCTGGTGATGGATCGGATGAGGCGTGGGCGTAGGTGCGGAGTCGCTTGGTCGGAGGTGAAGCCCAATCTTCGTCGTCAGTCGATCAGTCGTCCGACTGACTCTCGCTCTCCGTCTCACTCTCCGTCGACAGGTCCAGCACCTCGTTCACCACATCCTCCAGCTCGGAGTCCCGCAAACGGCGTTTCCTTGAACCTCTGTTGCCCGACATGGCAAGCTGGTGAATGGCGGCAGGCCGGTGTATGGCGGCAGGCCGGCGTATGGCGGCAGGCTGGCGTATGGCGGCAGGCTGGCATATGGCGGCTGGCTGGCGTATGGCGGCAGGCTGGCGTATGGCGGCAGGCTGGCGTATGGCAGCAGGCAGTAGTTGGCTTATGATGCTGAAACCAAGAAAAGGAAATAAAGGAAAAACGTAATTGACGTTGATAGTTGTCATGACGCAAGTTCGCCATCACTGGATCCATATGACGTTGGTATAGTTCACCATGACGTAGTCATAATTTGGCATTGTCCGATTCCAGATGGCGTGAGTATAATGGATTCATGACGGTATAGTTCCGCATTTTGTAATTCAAATCGGGGAACACCATGACGTAGTCATAGTTTGGCATTATAAGAATATATTTATACCTTGGGGCTCTTTGGCCAGACACCCTGGGGAACAGGAACAACACAACAGGGGAACAGGAACAACACAGCAGGGAAGGGCACAAGAAAAAAAATATATATATATACGGTATATACCTGTTTATATAAAATAAATAAAATAAAAACAATAATAAATCAAATAAATACAAATAACAATATAAACACTCAATTATGGGCCTTGCCCTTGCTCTGGACCTAGGGGGTGGTCCCATAGACACCCTGGGAAACAGAAATAATAAAAAAAATATATAAATAAAATAAAATTATAAATAATATAACATGAAATAAATAAAATAAATAAAAACAATAATAAAGCAAATAAATCTAAATATATACAAAATAACAATATAAAGACTCGATTATGGGCCTTGCCCTTGCTCTGGACCTAGAGGGTGGTCCCATAGACACCCTGGGGAACAAGAATAATAAAACAAAATATATATAAATAAAATAAAATAATAAATAAAATAAAATAAAATAAATAAAATAACTAAAACAATAATAAAGCAAATAAATCTAAATATATATAAAATAACAATATAAATACTCGATTATGGGCCTTGCCCTTGCTCTGGACCTAGGGGGTGGTCCCATAGACACCCTGGGGAACAGGAATAATAAAACAAAATATATATAAATAAAATAAAATTATAAATAAAATGAAATGAAATAAATAAAATAAATAGAAACAATAATAAAGCAAATAAATCTAAATATACTGTATATAAAATAACAATATAAATACTCGATTATGGGCCTTGCCCTTGCTCTGGACCTAGGGGGTGGTCCCATAGACACCCTGGGGAACAGGAATAATAAACATAAATATATATAAATGAAATAAATTTATAAATAAAATGACATAAATAAAATAAAATAAATATATGCCTAAACATGTAAAATATCCCAGCACTGGAGGAAACATTCAAGGAGTGGGGCCCCCCCCCCCCCCCCCGTGGCAAGTAATTATGGGATTAGGTACTTTACCCAGACAGCTGTGGTCGTCCAAGGGTTCACTGCTGTATGTAGTGTAGAGTGTCGCATAAAAGTCTTGTCTGTTCTTTGTCAGGCTACTTACTGTGACATATTTGTACTTACCGTGACATTTTTGTATAAAGAATTAGTTTATAATTCTCTACACTTCACTGTCAGTTACTTCACTCAAATAAAACTGTGTATTCATTCAAAAATTGCCCAAATTGGACATAAAAAATTGCCAAAAATGGGCAAAACACAACTATATTTCGTAATGACAGCTTTATTATACTTCATTGGTAGTATTTATTGATAAATATATTGGTCTTTCAAGCAAAAATGAAGGTTTTAGGGCAATATATATACGACACACGTATAGCCTAGCTTACATTCGTAATCACAAACCTAACATAAGTTAGGAATGTGACTACGAATGCTTACTACACTAACCCTACGAAACATGATATAATTATTATTATTAACAGTTCACAACACTTCCACTGGGTCCATTCTAGCCGCCTAAAAAACACATGGCTGGCTATGGAGAGGCGAGCAACAAGGCACAAACAGTCACAAATCACGAGTTATATGCATAGAATATATTACATAGCCACAAATTGATATACACTGCCACTTGGTACATAAATAATCCAGATTTGCCCGCCTGAAAGCCGCTCCATGGCGGGCAATGTAGGCGAGACGAGATATAAAGAGCCGGGAGTCCTACCTCACAAACTGGCGGCCGGGTCACAACTGGTGATACAAAGGCCCGCACTCCTCTCACAGGGACGCTAGGGGGTTGCCATATATTTCCTTTTGTAACTTACTGAGGGCAACTTACCAGCCAAAAATGCGTCAAAATCGCGTCATAAACTTATTTACCACGAATATTTCTAACTTACGGGTGGCATTATGACGCGTTTGCGTCATACGACCACTCTTGGAGGGGTGGCGTTTTGACGCGTTTGCGTCGTAAGAATGCGGGAGGGTTAAAACAAATACAGAAATATACAATAATATAAAAGTATAAATAATAAAGGGCCAGGATCTGCTAGTGGGTACTGTAGGGCAGATCTAATAAGAAAACTACAGAATGCAACTTTAATTGAAGAAAATTACCACATTCCTGTTAACTATGTAGGCCTATACTTATATAGCCTAACCCGGTGACCCCTTCATGATGTTATTAATGGTGTTATTGTAACTCGGTTTAAGTTGACCCTGGACAAACGATAGCCGAGTCCTTTCCTTATAGACTTTATTATTGTAAATGTAAAGACAAAATTAAGGTTTATAGTTCAAATTATGTCTTCGGAAGTGATAAAAGGACCAAAAACAATGCTATGTCATGTTAATTTTCTTGTATTTCTTCTCATATTCATTCAAGTCTTCGAACAATAATGGCCTGATTTGACACCCAGACCCCAGACAGTTGTATTCAACTGGTAAAGGAGGTTTAGGAATCACAAGGGTACAATTTACCTTAGTTAAGGGGGCCCGCCTCGTTTTGTTTGTCTCTCTCTCTCTCTCTAGGTTGTATCCATTCGACCCCATTCAGCCTACTGTTTTAAGACGTGTATCCCCATCCAGGTGTTGATTTTTTCCTAAAGCGAGTCAGCATATTTAAAACAACAAAACAAAGTGACAGCAGGCTAAATTTGTACATAATTCGATATAGAAAAATGTCTCTGGCGAAGCCGGATTTCTTCATAAAGCGCTGGCTCGCTACTGCTCGCCAGGAAGAAATCGACACCTGGAGGAGGATAATCGTCTTAAAATAGTAGGCGGAATGGGGCCGAATGGATACAAATCCAGAAAAAGAGAGAAAAGGAGAGAAAAGAAGCAGGTCACCCTCCTGAAACCAGAATAATGTCCCACTCTGCATAATATGGTTTAATGGCTCCCACAGGAATTAGAAAAATCCACTATCAGAATAATAGCGATGTTTATATAAAACAAAACCAAGGTGAATTCAAGGTTTCAACAAAAATTGCTCCAATTTTGTTTGAAACCTTGAATGAATATGAGAAGGAATAAATAAGTAACACCCCATTCTTAAAATTAATCATCAATTACAAACCCCAATGTACTTGAATACACTAATGAAAGCATATGATCCTCCCGGGATTCGAACTCGGGACACCACACCCAGAACATAAGCACCTAAACCATTACACCACCAACACAGAATGCAAGAACATTTACATGATATAGCAATATTTTGGTAATGTTATCCCTTCCAAAGACACAATTGCAGCTGTACACCATAATTTAAACTTACATATGCAACAATAAAGACTAAACATAATGGACTTTACTTTTGTTTGACACCCTGGACACAATTAATTATCTCTTGTTCCCACTTTATGATTAGCCTATTCTTTAGTTCCGGCTGTTTTATTGATCACCTTTTTGCCTCACCATCATTCATTGTTTTCCTTTTTGCTTCATATTTCTATTGTCCCTTTGTTTTGTTTTTTCTCTTTTCCCTTACTCCCCCTTCCCCCCGCCCCGCCCCCCTTTCGTTCCCATTTTCTCCCCGTCCATCCCTCATCATCTACCCCCCCATCTCCCCCACTTCCCTCATCCTTCATCATCCTTCCTCCGCCATCACTCATGGTAATGATCTCGCTCTATTGTCTCTAAAGTATAATACCGGTACTTTCCTTGCAGTACATGGACCAGAGACAGATTATAGTGTCATCTGAGACTGAACATCATTATCCTTTTACATCTACATTTTGGCTCGAACGTTCCTTGATTTTGGCCCTGTCACTCTTTCAACTCTGGGGGAGGCACTCGTCACAGGCAGTTTTACCTATTGTCTCCCTCATCCACATAGAAAAAACAAAATCTGAGACTGAGAATCATTATCCTTTTACATCTACAGAATAAGACATTGATTTTATTGTTATTTTCTTTCGAATTGATAATTTTTGTTTAAGAAAATGTATATACTTTCGTAACTACTGTATATATATACTGACACTTTTTTACCTTTGCATGGTACTATAGGTAGTGTCAACGAACTTTACAATTATCTTGACCCCTTAACTTCTTATAATTCGAAATGAATGAAATAAATCGGGCTGACGTTCCTACCATTTGGGAAGAGTCCACCAGTAAATAGGTGTGGATAATTACAGCCAGTTTACTCTAGGCACTTTTGAGTTACATAGAAGTCAGGGATCAAGATGGTTGGCAAGTTCGCTGGTGCTACCTATAGTTCGTGATATTGGGTATCTGACCCATGGAATTATTTTATGATTCTCCTTCAGTTAACCCTTTCAGTACGGGGTGACGAAATTGTAATTTAACTTTGGCTCTTATTAGGCTATATTTGTTTAGTTTAGAAAGGGTCTGTATGAGTCGAAATGTTAAGGGAGATTGTGTGTACCCATTTGATTCATACAGGTCCTTTTTAAACTGAATACGTTAACCATTTAATGATTGCCAGAACAAAAGGAAGACTGACGTTGTCGTAACCTGAAGGGTTAATTTAATTATTCATTAATTTTCTTATTTGTTCATAATACTTTCAGTCATGCTCAAAACTCTTCTCCAACCTTCACAAATGCTCAAAACTGTACTCCAACCTTTACAAATGCTCAAAACTCTACTCCAACTCTATTCCCCCGTCTTGATCATAAACAGTACTATTAACCCCTTCTGTACCGGCGACGTGTTTTTAATTTTACTCTTGTCATATTTATACTATTTTGTGCATTTTAAGAAGGATCTGTGGTAGTAAAAAGGGTCAAGGGAGATAGTTCGAAGCCTGTTAATTGACCCTACCAAGAATTCACCTGAGACCTCTGGTGGACGCTTCTGAACTAGCGCCAGAGCTACGACTGACGACATAAACAATACCCAACACTTAGGATATACACAGTTTATCTCGATTTTGTTGTGATTCTATGTGTTTATATTTTAGATAAAGTGGTAGTGGTGGATAGAGTGGTAGTAGTAGATAAAGTGGTAGTGATGGATAAAGTGGTAGTGGTAGATAAAGTGGTAGTGGTGGATAAAGTGGTAGTGGTGGATACACTGGTAGTGTTAGATAAAGTGGTATTAGTAAATAAAGTGACAGAGTTAGATAAAGTGGTAGTGTTAGATAAAGTGGTAGTGGTGGATAAAGTTGTGGTATATAATTATGTACCTATGTTCCCGTTAAAATATCCTCAAGTAACCTATTAAGAACTGGTCAGGGGACTGGTTAGAACTTGTAGGATGTTTAATTGAAGTGCGGAAAGCAGTATTTACTGAGAAATAAAAGTCTTAAAATGCGCTATGTTTTACGGGAGGGTCTGTACGCTGCCACATACGCGCGGCCCCGCCCACTGCCCAAAATGTACAAATCTTATATTAGATTAGATTAACCTAACCTAACCTAACCTAACCTAACCTAACCTAACCTAACCTAACCTAACCTAACCTAACCCTAATATAATATAATATAACATAAAATAACATTACCTGGGAAAGAGAAGACAGGGACCCTGGGTGACCCATAGCGCATTTTAAGACTGTTATTTCTCCGTAAATACTGATTTCCGCACTTCAATTAAACATCCTACAAGTTCTAACCAGTCCCCTGAACAGTTTTTAATAGGTTACTTGAGGATATTTTAACGGGACCATAGGTAAATATTTATCAAAGTGGTAGTAGTGGATAAAGTGGTAGTTTTGGATAAAGTGGTAGTGTTAGATAAAGTGGTAGTGTTAAATAAAGTGGTAGTGGTGGATACAGTGGTAGTGGATAAAGTGGTAGTTTTGGATAAGGCGGTAATGGTGGATAAAGTGGTAGTGGTAGATACAGTGGTGGTGGTGGTGGTGGACAATGTGGTAGTGTTAGATAAAGTGGTAATGTTAGATAAAGTGGTAGTGGTGGATAAAGTGGTAGTGCTAAATAAAGTGGTAGTGGTGGATAAAGTGGTAGTGGTAGATAAAGTGGTAGTGGTGGATAAAGTGGTACTGGTGGATAAAGTGGTAGTGGTAGATCAAGTGGTAGTGGTAAGTAAATTGGTACTGGTGGATAAAGTGGTCTATCTATATGCTCAGGCCCAATCCCCATTTTGGGGGTAGCCGACTCAAGACAGAGCAAGAACAGGGAAAACACAAAAACAACATAAAACAAAAAATAAACACAGATAAAAAACACAAACTCTCACACATCCAGGTCACCCAGGAGAAGACCCCGAGACCAGGGTTACCAAGGTCGCTCCAGCACTCCCCCGGCCCCTGACCACCAGGAGAGGTTCCGATCTCGGCAGGCAGACATGCAGCGGAGCCAAAGCGACAAGCCCTCCCACCACACTTCCAGGCACACCCTTCATATTAATCGTCTCCCCGGGCCAGGCGCCTGATGGACTATTATCTAGTCCAACTTGCGCCCGACCCCTTACTCCAAATGACCACGTGTTCACTCAACTATTCACAAGCATTCTCCATTCACTCCTGGATAAAGTGGTAGTGTTAGATAAGTGGTAGTGGTGGATAAAGTGGTAGTGGTGGATACAGTGGTAGTGGTAGATAAATTGGTAGTGGTATATAATGTGGTAGTGGTAGATAAAGTGGTAGTGGTGGATAAAATGGTAGTGATAGATAAAGTGGTAGTGGTGGATAAAGTGGTAGTGCTAGATAAAGTGGTAGTGGTGGATAAAGTGGTAGGGGTGGACACAGTTGTAGTGGTAGATCAAGTGGTAGTGGTGGATAAAGTGGTAGTGGTGGATAAAGTGGTAATGATAAATTAAGTGGTAGTAGTAGATGAAGTGGTAGTGTTAGATAAAGTGGTAGTGGTGGATAAAGTGGTAGTGGTGGATAAATTGGTAGTTTTGGATAAAATTTTAGTGGTGGTTAAAGTGGTAGTGTTAGATAAAGTGGTAGTGGTAGACCAAAGTATGTATCAGCTACAGACATTTTGACTAACTGCTGATAATAAAGAATTGTTGAAGGAGAGGGAGCTGGTGGATAAGTCTGCGATGTCGCCAATTTCCCACAATGCACCGCGGTAAACATTGCGTTCAACGCCTCTATCGGCCACTGTAGGCATTTATTGGTAAGGAGAATTGCTGGTGGCCCTTTTTTAACTGAATGAAATTGTCTAATGGTAACAAGAATAAAGTTAAAAGGACGTTGCCGGTACAGAAGGGGGTCATTTACTGTTTTACAAAACTGAACAAAGCTTGTGTGCAGATGTTAGGATCGTTTGTTTACACCTTTAACTTCCCACTTTTAATTACATTTCAGTACGACTTTTGAGGGCGACTAAAGTATATTTTATGCTTTCTTCCTTTTTCATATGTTAATTATGTCTGTTCTGCCATTGTATTGACCGAACAAATTGCAGATTTAAGTAACTCACAAGATACAGTAATTTTGGGCGACTTTAATTTACCTGTGACCAAGTGGGTTGATACTCTTACTTCACACTCCGGACATGACTTGTATGCGAACTTGCAAGAGAGTTCGCTCTATCAATTTGTTCGATCGCCGACCAGTAGTAATAACATTCTTGACCTTGTACTTGCAACAAAAATAGAATTAATAGATAATTTAAATGTTGGTGATGAATTCAGTAACAGCGATCATCGTATGATAATTTTCAGTTTAAGGTTTACTATTAACGAACCGAAAAGCAGATCGAGAAAGTCCCTAATTTCAAGAAAGCAAACTTCCGTAAACTTAGAACTATGTTTAAAGAAACTAACTGGAGCTTTCTAAATAACAATAATGACAAACAGTATATACATCTTGGGAATTATTTGCAAACACTTACCTAAAAGCAGTGCAAGATTGCATACCATCGAAAATACGGCTTACAGGCCATAATGATAAGCCCAATTGGTGGAATAAAGAGATTTCAGACTGTTTGCTTGCTAAAAAGATTTGTAACGATACATTAAAATCCTCACAAAATGACGAAGAATGGGTGAAATTTGCAGAACTACGGCACAAAGCTAAAAAGTTAAGCAAAGTAAAAAGACCCTAGAATTACATGTTGCGAATCAAAGTAAAACAATCCCGAATGAATTCTATAGTTATATCAGAAAGAAAATAGCAGTTACTTCACCTGTTGGACCGTTAGTCGATGAAAATGGAGAATACACCAAAGATGAAGTACAAATGAGTACTTCCCTCAGTAACTTCTTTGCATCAGTTTTTACAACAGAAAACCTCAGTGATATCCCTACAGCATCGCCGATTAAAATTGATGATTCTGATATTCCAAGCAATATCACCATTACAGAGAGAGAAGTATTGAAATGTTTAGATAAACTCAAGGTAAATAAAAGACCTGGACCTCATGCAATCTCACCTAGAGTTCTAAAGGAAGCTAAGGAGGAGCTCTCCAAACCGCTGACATTGCTATTCAATAAATCCTTGCAGTCTGGAACTATGCCTGATCAGTGGAAGCTAGCCAATGCAACAATATTAAAAACGGCAGCAAATCCTTATCCAGTAACTATTGTCCAATTAGCTTAACCTCAGTTGTATTTAAAATGCTAGAAACACTCATAAGAGACAGACTCGTTAATCACTTAGAGGAAAATAACATACCTACTTAAAGATACTCAACACGGCTTTCGTAACAAACGTTCCTGCTTAACAAACCTCTTAGATTTTATCCACGATACCCTCAACCTCTATGATGAGAGTAAAGCTGTATGTATTATATACCTTGATTTTCAAAAGGGCTTTGAGAAAGTTCCCCACAAACGTTTACTGATAAAACTAAAAGTGCATATGGAATATAAGACAGTGTGTTGAAATGGATAGAAAATTGGCTCAGCGACATAAAACAACGAGTAGTCATTAAGGGTAAGGCATCTAAATTGACCAATGTAAGTAGCAGCAGGGTACCCCAGGGATCGGTACAAGGACCAATTCACTTTCTAATCTACATCAACGACATAGATGAGGGTCTCACCTGTACAATCTCAAAGTTTGCTAACGATACAAAATCTGCAAATAGCGTATTCTCAAAAGAACAAGTTGACGATATGCAACACAATCTACTGTAGATAAGCTGTCATGTTGGGCCCAAGTTTGGCAAATGAGTTTCAATGCGGATAAATGTAAAGTACTACATATCGGATACCGAAATGAGAAAGCAAGTAAACTATTCGAAGAATGGCACTCAGCTTAAGATTGTAGACAGAGAAACCGATCTGGGAGTAACAATATCGAGTAACGTAAAACCGAATCAACAATGTTCGGAAGTTGTTATGAAGGCAAACAAAATAATTGGCTTTATAGGCAGGTCATTTGAGCATAAATCCAAATAAGTTTTCCTAACTCTTTACAATTCATTAGTCCGCCCTCATCTGGATTATTGCGTTCAATCCTGGTGCCCTTATTACCAAAAAGATTTAGACAAGCTAGAACGAGTTCAACGTAGAGTTACCGAAATGATACCTAGCCTAAAGAAGAAACCATATGAGGAGCTTCTTAGAGAATTAAATCTATTTCCTTTAACCCAGCGTAGATTAAGAGGCGACTTACTGTAGTAAGTACTTCACTATCGACCAATCTAATTACACGCGGGGAAAAGGTTGCAAAATGATTGTTAAATTTTTTAACTCACATGAATCTAAGAATTTCTTCTTCAATCGATTTGTTAGCCTTGGTCGGCAACTCATCTAGGGGAGACAACCTTATACAAATCCGGGTGAATGGGACTCGTCAGCCTTGGTTGGCAACCTGTCTAGGGGAGTAAACCTGATACAAATCCGTACTGCTTACCTAAGGGTAAGGCAGGTTAGTGGATGGATTAGCCGAACACCACTGTAGAAAAATAGTGCTAACAAGATACACAGAGGGCCTCGGAGTCGGACGGACCCTAAATTGAGTGGTCAATACTGTAAGTCCTTCACTAAACTGGCTCGGGTTGTCCCTCTCACAGGGAATAGGTCTGCTTGGGGGCATTCTGTGTATGGCCACCCTCATAAGGGGAGTAAGGTGTCCGGCAATAGATAGATAGATAGAAACCCGTGACTGACTGCGTTAGTAAATTAATAACTTTATTTTATCCCCCCCTCAAATTCATCAAGGATTATTGTGTATACTGTATATATTACTAAGACGTTACTCTCTTTTTCCCAGATATACGAAAGATCACTTACAACTGTGTTATGTTACCAACACATCTGTCCCCTAATAACTTCCTAATCCTGCCACGGACATAACTTCCAGGGCAGTAATTCCCTTTCCAATGTTCCCTTACCCACTCTAAACCACTGCTTGGACACTTGGTCCTCAGTGTTTTGGAGGACAAGCAGCCTAAAGGGGTCACTATACCTGTTGTTGCTTGATTCCCTTTGTACTCCTTTGTACTTAGTACTCCTTTGTTATACTTTAATTGTTTTTATTATAGTTTTATGATATTTGTTGTTCTCTTGTCCCTGCATACTATTGTCTATAACTTGCCGTGTCACAGTCGTAAGATGAGTTAACCATACATTTATATACCATTCCTCTTCTTGATGTCCTATATATATATTCCTTATTACTATACCTTCACCTCCTTCTCTCTTCCTCCTTCTTTAGTATATTAGTAACCACCCCTCCCCTCCCCTCCCCACCTTCCCTGTGTCTCCTCCATCATAACCTGTCAGGGGTTGTGGCTGTGTTCATTACCCTGGATATTGACTATTGTCTGACTGTTATTGATGATGTTGTTGCCTCCGACAACAAACTTGGACGGAGGTTATGTTATCACCACCATTTGTCGCTAAGTCTGTTTTTCTGTAGGTATTGTTGTTGCTGTTTCCCAGGCTGTCTGGCCGAGCAGCCCCAAGGTCCCGAGAAAGGCTATGGCCATAACCGAGCTCTCCCACAAAACCTTCCCTGCTTACCACTAATAAAGCTCAGGTGACTGAAGCCACTCCAAGGCGGGGAGCTGAGTAGGGTGCGGAAACGCTCGGGAAACCAAAGCCCCACCCAAGGCCCTGTGCCCCTCAGCAATTATGAAGGGAGAGTTGAGGGGCAAACGAAAAATGTGACTCTTTCGCTCCCAATCTGCCAACCTCTAGGTTGGCAGTAGAGAGGTTAATCCACGGAAGAGACGCCGTCACTTGAGATTTAGAGAATATATAAGTAAAAGGAACAGTCAGAGTAAGCTATGGGTATGGCAAAAATCGCTCAGATCTCACTCTGATAGACCAGCTCATCACCACATGACTAGAACCCATTCCTCTCATCATCAGCTAGGAAAGGCCCTAGAAAGCCGCCTTTGGCGGGGGGATAGCTCCCCTATTTCAACTCCTTTCGGGGTTGAACACCCGCCTGGTGTGGCTCCGCTGTGTGTCTGCCTGTTGAGACAGGAACCTCTCCAGGAGGTCTGGGATCTGGGTGTTGTTGGAGGCCCCTAGTGATCCTTGGTCTCTGAGCCTTCTGGGCGACCTAGATGTGTGCATTTTATTTATATTTATTTTTTGTATTTATTATTATTATCTGTAGGTGTTTCACAAAGTTATGAACCGATTTTCACGAAATTTGGGGGGTAGATAGGATATGCGCCAAGGAAGACGTGATTCATTAAAGGGGAACTCGGTAGAGCGCATGCCTCCACCAGAATTGGCGAAGGTATGAGTTATCCACATCCGAGGCTGTTCGTTCGTCCATCGTAGCAGTATCTATTTTTCACGAGTGGGGGGTCGCAACCCCACCGACACTCAGGAGGCACGTGGTGCTTATTCTATTCCCTTACCCCCAGGGGGACGGAGGTGCATGGGGTCGTTTCGTTCGTGGCCACCCCTTCGGGGATCACGGCGTCAGGGAATAGAGAGATAGATAGATGAGCTCTCCCGATTGCCCCTCTCGTTTTGATGATGCTGTTGTTGTTGCTTTTGCTGCTGCTTTTTTTGTTCGTGTTAACTTTGTTGTTTTTGCCTTTGCTCTTGCTGTTGTTGTTGCCAGGATGTTGCTGTTGTTAATGGGTACCGGTATGCCGCTTTGATTATGGGCAAAGCGGCACTTCTAGTCTTTTCTGTTGTGCTTGCTCTTGTTTATTTTTGGTTTTGCTGATGTTGTTGTTTTCTTGTCTGTTATCATTGGTGTTGTGATAGTTGATGCTTTTCCTGTCGTTGCTGTTGTTATTGGATATAGTGATATTCTAACAACTTCTCCCCTCCTTTTATTTGACAAAACATGTATAACCATAATTACGAATGTTAGTGCATGTATTAAGGTGTAAAGTAGAAGGATATTCTAAAATAAAAAACAAAATATTTAAAGCATAATTATTAACAAAAAATAATAAATAAATAAATAAATATATATACATAAATAAATGTTTGTATACAGTATATAAATAATACATATACTGTATATTATATACCGGTACTTGCATATACCACTACAGTAATAGCGTCTTGTAATATTATCTTCACGTATTATATTTTCGGAAGAATAAGACACCATATATCTGGATTCTTTGTATGTGGGTGTAAAGTAAAAAACTCTCATTAATAAACTATTTTTTATAATAATACAGTAACCATTTCTTCATTAGAATCACCAATCGTCAGCATGCCCTATACGTATATATAATTTCTGGATAATGTGAACTTGCTGTACTTCATGTATATTCCTTTAATGCAATAATTCCTTTGATTTGTTTAGATTTAGGTATATGAAACTGGCTCATTACCTTCATTAAACAAGTATCTATAGTATATCAACCAAAATTATAATATAATGTACACTGGGCATTATTACACATACATAATTAATGGCTATTATTGACCTAATATAATAAAATAGTGTAGGGTAATAGTTCTCCTCCATCTTCCGTGACAACCTTCCTCTCAGTTCATACCGTCCCCTTCTTTGTGTTGGTCATTTATCATATACCCTCTCTTATATCATATACCCTCTCTTATATCAATACTGTCTCTGTCTGAGGGACATAGTCTCTCTCTCTCTCTCTCTCTCTCTCTCTCTCTCTCTCTCTCTCTCTCTCTCTCTCTCTCTCTCTCTCTCGTATGTGTGTGTGCGTGTGTGTTTTTTTGTTCTATGAGAGTGAGGGAGACAGAAGGCAGAACTGCCTGTAGCAAGTGCCTCCTCCAGAGTTGAAAGAGTGACAGGGACAAAATCAAGGGACGTTCGAGCCAAAATGCCTGGACACACAGAGTTTGAAGCAATTTAAGTCAAAAGAAGAGGGAAAGACTGATTCTGGGAGAGAGTTCCACAGCTCAGTAGTTGAATAGAAGAAAGTCTGAGAATAGCGTTTCACTCTTGGGTTGGAGAGTTGCACAGAGTAGGGGTGGGGTTGTGTTGCAAAAGGGATTTTACGTACCCTACGTAGAGGAGGTGGTGTATACTGGAAAAGCTCTTAGGAACATTGATTATTATAGTAGCGATAGAATAGCGAGAGAGATGCAACATTGCGGCGAAGAGAGAGATATTGCAGAGAGTTTGTGAGTGGGCGGGAGTTAACCCGGGAACGGCTAAAACAATGATAAGAGGTTTTGGTGGGCAAAGGCAATGATCCTCTTAAGAGGTAAGGCCTAAGAAAAGCCTTTTAAAAGGCCCCAGTAGCACTTAAAGTAAAAGAATAGGTGATTAAGCAAGATAATTCACTCCATACCTCCTATCACTCTTCCACATGTGTCAAAACCCCCTCCTTCCACCCCCCTTCCCCTCTTCATTTATCACCAATTTTTCCTCTTATTCCCTTGTTTATCGGTTTATTTACCGTGCCAACATCTCCAATCCGGTTCTAAGGCTTGGTCATGCGCCTACCGAGTGCGTGTTGTGAGAGTATGAGAGAGAGATTCAGTCTGCCTCTAGGTTTGGGAGAGGGAGGGCGTAGGTTGCGTCTGGCTCACATTTCATGAACGAACGGTCGGCAATAATTCACGATTTTCACCCTCCAAACACAATTCCCACTTATTTTATTGCTGGTACATGTTAATATCTTCATATTAAATGTAAAATAGGCGCATATGAATAAGTAATAACGATATTTATCATAAAATGACGATTTTAGGAGGGGATGAAGCCTAATATGGCCGCCCAGTAGTAGGGTGTTCACTACATATAGCTCGCCTTTTAAAGGTTAATTATACCAAAGGATTTCCTTTCTACTCTGTCTAGGAGTGCGGTGTGAGAGAATCCTCCCCACACATGTGAACGATGCTCAATACAAGGACGCACTGTGCCCCTGTGCAGAACAAGAAGCTGTGCAGGGGTAAAGAACCCCTTGAGGCGATTGAGCACACGCAGCTTCTGGGAGGCTGCCTTAGCAAGACTGGTAATATGGTCCTTCCAAGTGAGAGCAGAAGAAAAAGAGACACCGAGAATATTGGGAGAAGATGAAGGATTGATTTTTGTATTGTTGAATTGTAATGGATAGTCTTCTGGGAATTCTGAATGGGTATTAAGATGAAGAAATTGGGTTTTGGAAGCATTAAGGCAACAAGGTTTTCTCTGCCCCAATTGGAAATAGTAGTTATATCAGAAGATAAGTGTTGCATGGCATCATTACGTTTGTCTTTGAGGGATTGCTGGCTGGGGCGTTCAGGAAAACTAATTGAGTAGTGTAAGGTAGAGTCGTCTGTGTGTGTGTGTCATACCGGTACCCCTTCTGCTCTAGATTAAGACAAAGAAGTATCGTATAGCACTATAATTGTATAGCTTGGCCCAGGTGGACACTTGTTCACGTATCAGATTGGTTTTATCTGTAACAAATCTGCCTCTGAGATTGTCAAAATAGTTATGCTATATACCAGATGATGAGAGTAGATAGTAGTGTTCAACCTTTGTAATTACTGTACTGCACTACCTGTATACATTATAGTAGTTTAGTTTATTTTGGATTATCTCGCTGGAATGAACCGCAAGGCATAATATATTAGCAATGCCCTTCTTTCTCTTTTTAAGTTCCCACCATTAAATTATACCCCGCCAGTTGACCATTAAATTACACCCCGCCAGTTCAGCAACATTGTACAACATTACACTTTCATATCGGCTATCTCGTAAAAATTAACGACCTACAATACAAAACTTAAACCAATGCCGTAAATTTGGTGTTGGGTCCAAAGCGTTCTAATATGGTAATAGATATCTATTTTGCTCTTTATTCTTGTATATCCGGTGTTTGAGAACAAATGCAGCATTGTTTGTGTTATATAAAGATTCGCTCCAAGATAATTTTATTAATTTTCTTTTCTTTTCTGGATATTACCGGTAAAGTACACTCGGATGTCATAGTCTCTAGCCCACTTATAATAATTCGTGCACCCACTATGTTTTTCTTTATGCATACTATATAACTGTCTGGATTGAGTTTGGGATAGAACTTGCTTTTCAAGAAATAGTATGTACCATATGGTTGTGTAGTTGATGTACCGTATGGAACATTATTCTCATAAATTCGATTCTAGAGATATTCCATAATTTGAAATAGGTGAAGTCCACGAATAGGTATGAGTGGGCTAGAGGCTATGGTATCCGACTGTAGTACAATATGTATGAGTGGGCTAGAGGCTATGGTATCCGACTGTAGTACAATATGTATGAGTGGGCTAGAGGCTATGGTATCTGACTGTAGTACAATATGTATGAGTGGGCTAGAGGCTATGGCATCCGACTGTAGTACAATATGTATGAGTGGGCTAGAGGCTATGGTATCCGACTGTAGTACAATATGTATGAGTGGGCTAGAGGCTATGGTATCCGACTGTAGTACAATATGTATGAGTGGGCTAGAGGCTATGGTATCCGACTGTAGTACAATATGTATGAGTGGGCTAGAGGCTATGGTATCCGACTGTAGTACAATATGTATGAGTGGGCTAGAGGCTATGGTATCCGATTGTAGTACAATATATATGAGTGGGCTAGAGGCTATGGCATCCGACTGTAGTACAATATGTATGAGTGGGCTAGAGGCTATGGTATCCGACTGTACTACAATATGTATGAGTGGGCTAGAGGCTATGGTATCCGACTGTAGTACAATATGTATGAGTGGGCTAGAGGCTATGGCATCCGACTGTAGTACAATATGTATGAGTGGGCTAGAGGCTATGGCATCCGACTGTAGTACAATATGTATGAGTGGGCTAGAGGCTATGGCATCCGACTGTAGTACAATATGTATGAGTGGGCTAGAGGCTATGGCATCCGACTGTAGTACAATATGTATGAGTGGGCTAGAGGCTATGGCATCCGACTGTAGTACAATATGTATGAGTGGGCTAGAGGCTATGGCATCCGACTGTAGTACAATATGTATGAGTGGGCTAGAGGCTATGGCATCCAACTGTAGTACAATATGTATGAGTGGGCTAGAGGCTATGGTATCCGACTGTAGTACAATATGTATGAGTGGGCTAGAGGCTATGGTATCCGACTGTAGTACAATATGTATGAGTGGGCTAGAGGCTATGGTATCCGACTGTAGTACAATACGTATGAGTTGGCTAGAGGCTATGGTATCCGAATGTAGTACAATATGTATGAGTGGGCTAGAGGCTATGGTATCCAACTGTAGTACAATATGTATGAGTGGGCTAGAGGCTATGGCATCCAACTGTAGTACAATATGTATGAGTGGGCTAGAGGCTATGGCATCCGACTGTAGTACAATATGTATGAGTGGGCTAGAGGCTATGGTATCCGACTGTAGTACAATATGTATGAGTGGGCTAGAGGCTATGGCATCCAACTGTAGTACAATATGTATGAGTGGGCTAGAGGCTATGGTATCCGACTGTAGTACAATATGTATGAGTGGGCTAGAGGCTATGGCATCCGACTGTAGTACAATATGTATGAGTGGGCTAGAGGCTATGGTATCCGACTGTAGTACAATAGGTATGAGTGGGCTAGAGGCTATGGTATCCGACTGTAGTACAATATGTATGAGTGGGCTAGAGGCTATGGCATCCAACTGTAGTACAATATGTATGAGTGGGCTAGAGGCTATGGTATCCGACTGTAGTACAATACGTATGAGTGGGCTAGAGGCTATGGTATCCGAATGTAGTACAATATGTATGAGTGGGCTAGAGGCTATGGTATCCGACTGTAGTACAATATGTATGAGTGGGCTAGAGGCTATGGCATCCAACTGTAGTACAATATGTATGAGTGGGCTAGAGGCTACGGCATTCGACTGTAGTACAATATGTATGAGTGGGCTAGAGGCTATGGTATCCGACTGTAGTACAATATGTATGAGTGGGCTAGAGGCTATGACATCCAACTGTAGTACAATATGTATGAGTGGGCTACAGGCTATGGTATCCGACTGTAGTACAATATGTATGAGTGGGCTAGAGGCTATGGCATCCGACTGTAGTACAATATGTATGAGTGGGCTAGAGGCTATGGTATCCGACTGTAGTACAATAGGTATGAGTGGGCTAGAGGCTATGGCATCCGACTGTAGTACAATATGTATGAGTGGGCTAGAGGCTATGGTATCTGACTGTAGTACAATATGTATGAGTGGGCTAGAGGCTATGGTATCCGACTGTAGTACAATATGTATGAGTGGGCTAGAGGCTATGGTTTCCGACTGTAGTACAATATGTATGAGTGGGCTAGAGGCTATGGTATCCGACTGTAGTACAATATGTATGAGTGGGCTAGAGGCTATGGTATCCGACTGTAGTACAATATGTATGAGTGGGCTAGAGGCTATGGTATCCGACTGTAGTACAATATGTATGAGTGGGCTAGAGGCTATGGTATCCGACTGTAGTACAATATGTATGAGTGGGCTAGAGGCTATGGTATCCGATTGTAGTACAATATATATGAGTGGGCTAGAGGCTATGGCATCCGACTGTAGTACAATATGTATGAGTGGGCTAGAGGCTATGGTATCTGACTGTAGTACAATATGTATGAGTGGGCTAGAGGCTATGGCATCCGACTGTAGTACAATATGTATGAGTGGGCTAGAGTACAATATGTATGAGTGGGCTAGAGGCTATGGTATCCGACTGTAGTACAATATGTATGAGTGGGCTAGAGGCTATGGCATCCGACTGTAGTACAATATGTATGAGTGGGCTAGAGGCTATGGTATCCGACTGTAGTACAATATGTATGAGTGGGCTAGAGGCTATGGCATCCGACTGTAGTACAATATGTATGAGTGGGCTAGAGGCTATGGTATCCGACTGTAGTACAATATGTATGAGTGGGCTAGAGGCTATGGTATCCGACTGTAGTACAATATGTATGAGTGGGCTAGAGGCTATGGTATCCGACTGTAGTACAATATGTATGAGTGGGCTAGAGGCTATGGCATCCAACTGTAGTACAATATGTATGAGTGGGCTAGAGGCTATGGTATCCGACTGTAGTACAATACGTATGAGTGGGCTAGAGGCTATGGTATCCGAATGTAGTACAATATGTATGAGTGGGCTAGAGGCTATGGCATCCAACTGTAGTACAATATGTTTGAGTGGGCTAGAGGCTATGGTATCCGACTGTAGTACAATATGTATGAGTGGGCTAGAGGCTATGGCATCCGACTGTAGTACAATATGTATGAGTGGGCTAGAGGCTATGGTATCCGACTGTAGTACAATATGTATGAGTAGGCTAGAGGCTATGGTATCCGACTGTAGTACAATATGTATGAGTGGGCTAGAGGCTATGGTATCCGACTGTAGTACAATATGTATGAGTGGGCTAGAGGCTATGGTATCCGACTGTAGTACAATATGTATGAGTGGGCTAGAGGCTATGGTATCCGACTGTAGTACAATATGTATGAGTGGGCTAGAGGCTATGGTATCCGACTGTAGTACAATATGTATGAGCGGGCTAGAGGCTATGGTATCCGACTGTAGTACAATATGTATGAGTGGGCTAGAGGCTATGGTATCCGACTGTAGTACAATATGTATACGGTAGGTTATTTATAATGACCATTCTAAATGCCCTGACCTTTCTTAACAATACAAAATACTTGAGCAATTGAAAGACATAACTCCATTAATTCCAAGAGAACATTTTCACCCTTAGTAAAGTCGTCTAGTGTTAGCCAGAATCAATAATATAACAGTCGTTATAGTACAGTATATTGAAAGGGTTAATGCCATTGAATTAAATTGTTCAAGTCCAATATCAGAGCCGTTGTCACTGCCGTTATTCATCTGGAAATTAAAAGTTCAACATTGAGGGATTTTTGTAAACAAATAATTGAATGTTAAAACTATTTATACATAATCACTAGGCTGTACAGGTACAATGATGTGTTAGTTGCGCCCCTCTCTGTAAATAGGAATATATTTCTATGCAGGCTATATATTTGTAATATTTTAAAATATTAGTTCAGTCTCACACTATAGGTATTTTCTCACTCATACTTTGGTTTTCGTAAAGCGGGACCAGTACATCTTTATGTATAGTCAGTCAGTCAGTAGCCAGCCCTTACTCCTACAAGGGGTAGGGAGGATCAGTAAGAGACACAAGACAGGAAAAAGAGGTGACGGGGGAAGAACACATATAACAGTTTGCATATTATCGCAGTTATGTATAGTCTATCTTGTTAACCCGTACAGTGCCGATGACGTCTTTTTAACTTATTCTGGCTACTATTAGAACATTGTATTTAGTTTCCCAGCAATTAACAGGCTTCAAACTATCTCGTTTAATCTTTTTCACTACCAAATACTTCTTAAACTGCACACAATCCTCTAAATATAGCTAGAATATAATTTAAATGACGTCGCCGGTACAGGAGGGGGTTAACGCCTAACGAGCGGGCCCGTCACTAACTTCTACTACCCGCCAAGCGGGTGGTTTTACCCTAAACGACCTTGTTTCCGTGCTCTTTTTCATGCATAAACAAGAGCCAGAGCGTAATACAATTATATATCCCTGAAAGGGCGATAATTGAGCTTTCCAATGACACCAGAACAATCCTTCTACGACCACGCGTTCTCTTGCAACGATCGTGCAACACGAAGGAAAAATCCCTAAAATACGGTAATTTCCTTACATAATTCCCTGTGTAGCGAGGCAGTGAGTGTGGTTGTGTGTGGAGCTGGGCCCAGTGCTGGCGCGAGAGCCGTGCCGAACGGTCAGAGTCGGCCTACGCTCCTCCCACCGCTCGTCTCTCTCTCAGAGCCAAATATTGCTCAGAATTGCACACCGCCTGAAGTCGGTCCCCGCCACATAGTCCATGGTTCTCTAGACCGACTTAAGTCCACCCCCGCCAGACAAGGGTTAATATGGACCTGTTTATATACGTATTCAAACTATATTTCTCATTACTTTCTGCTGTCTACAAACTATCTGTCCATGTCCTTCTACTCCACGGTCATAACTGCCCCATTACTCTCATCTTCTTTCCTATTCCACAGTATTTAACCTTGGGCGTCGCAGGAGTCGTGAAGCGCGAGGTCTTTTAAGGGGATATATTTTTATTTTTCTATTTTTTTTTGGGGTGTATTAATTCAATTATTCCTTTATATCTTAGTTTCTTCACTAGACCTCCATCAAGCTTAGAAACAAAACCCTTAGGGCCTAGAACCTCCTTCAATATAAGTTTGTAAATTTGTCGGTAGAAAAATGTCCAGGCCGAAGGCTGGTTCCTCTTAGAATATCAGGCTCGCTATCGCTCGCCAGGAAAACATCGACACCTAAATGGCACGAAAAGTCTTAGAATTGACAACGAAATGGGGCAAAAGGTGTTAAAATCGCCAAACTAATGAGCCAAACGTCTTATAATCTCATAACAATTGGGGCTTAAGACGAGGGAGAAAAGAGACCAGAAAAACGACCCATCCCCCCTGAACTCAATTCGCAACTTGGAACGAATACATGAATTTCAACGAGACCTGGTCGGAAATTTCGTTTGGTGCCCAAATAGATTCCATTAACTCTTGGATAACATTGGATGACGACCATACTTCCCCGTTCATGGATTATTCAAGATACGACCATGACTAATTTCAGTTTGGTAATAAGGATATTCAAAGCACTATTTTGTTATTATAGCTGCTAAATTCAGACAACATTTTGGGGGAAGATATGATAAACTTAACCACGTCTATACCGGCTGCACCTTTTTAACTACAGTATATGCTGGATTCTATTAGACAGCCTTAGTCTGTTTAAAAAGGGCCTCCAGCAATTAACAGGCTTTGACCTGTCTCATTTTACCCTTTTTAGTACCACATATCCTTCTGAAACTGCACAAATCGTCTAGAAACGGTCATAAGAGACAAACTCGTAAATCACTTAGAGGAAAATAACATACTTAAATATACTCAACACGGCTTTCGTAAAAAACGTTCCTGTTTAACAAACCTCTTAGACTTCTTCCACGATATCCTCAACCTCTACGATGAGAGTAAAGCTGTAGATATTATATACCTTGATATTCAAAAGGCCTTTGACAAAGTTCCCCACAAACGTTTACTGCAAAAACTAAAAGCGCATGGAATACAAGACGGTGTGTTGAAATGGATAGAAAATTGGCTCAGCGACAGAAAGCAAAGAGTAGTCATAAACGGTAAGGCATCTAAATGGACCAATGTAAGTAGCGGGGTACCCCAGGGATCGGTACTAGGACCAATTATCTTTCTAATTTACATCAACGACATAGATGAGGGGCTCACCTGTACAGTCTCAAAATTTGCTGACGATACAAACATTGCAAATAGCGTACTCTCAAAAGAACAAGTTGACGATATGCAACACAATATAGATAAATTGTCATGTTGGGCTCAAATTTGGCAAATGAGTTTCAATGCGGATAAATATAAAGTACTACATATCGGATACCTAAATGAGAAAGCAAACTATTCGATGAATGGCACTCAGCTTAAGAATGTAAACAGAGAAACCGATCTGGGAGTAACAATATCGATTAACCTAAAACCAAGTCAACAATGTTCAGAAGTTGTTAAGAAGGCAAACAAAATAATTGGCTTTATAGGCAGGTCATTTGAGCATAAATCCAAAGAAGTTATCCTAACCCTTTACAATTCCTTAGTCCGCCCTCTTCTGGAATACTGCGTTCAATCCTGGTGCCCTTATTACCAAAAAGATATAAACAAGCTAGAACAAGTTCAACGTAGAGTTACCAAAATTATACCTAGCCTAAAGAACAAACCATACGAAGAGCGTCTTAGAGAATTAAATCTATTTCCTTTAAGCCAGCACAGATTAAGAGGTGATTTAATTCAAGTCTTCAAAATCATCAAAGGCATCGACAATATGAACTGTAGTAAGTACTTCACTATCGACCAATCTAATTACACGCGGGGAAACGGTTGCAAAATTATTGGTAAATCTTTTAACTCACACGAATCTAAGAATTTCTTCTTCAATCGAGTTGTAAACTTGTGGAATGGGTTTCCCCGAGACGCTATAGACTGTAGCACCGTGGATTCATTTAAAATCCGCGTAGACAAATATCTTGCATCAAACCCGCGACTGACTGCGTTTGTAAATGAATAACTTTATTTTATCCTCCCCTCAGTTACTAACCCATCTGTTTCCTACTAACTTCCCAATCCTCCCACGGACATTACTTCCCTTTCCAATGTTCCCTTACCCACTCTAAACCACTGTCTGGACACTTGATCCTCAGTGTTTTGGAGGACAAGCAGCCTAGAAGGGTCACTAGACCTGTTGTTGCTTGATTTCCTTTGTACTCCTTTGTAAACGTAGCTACAATAAAATTAAAAAGACGTCGTTGGTACGGAAGGGGTTAAGGGGGGGGGGGGGGGCCTTGACGCCTGTATATTAATTTGACATAGTCTCTATTTCATGTCAAACCGGTACCATGATATAATGGGGGCTACGTTTATTGGTTCACTATACAATCATGCATGATTAACTTCTGTAATCGATTCTTTCAGAGGGTGTGACTGTAAGAGTATATGTGTATATTGTATATTATTTCTGACGTTCGGCCCATTAGTTTGGTGATTTTAAGACCTTTCGCCCCATTTATTTGTAAATATTAAGTCTGTTCGTGTCATTTAGGTGTCGATTTTTACCTGGCGAGCGATAGCGAGCCTATATTTTAGGACATTTTTATATCGAAAAATGTACACATTTTTCTTGAAGGAGGGTCTTGGGTTGGTGTTTTTTTGTTTTAAGATTGATGAAGGTCTTGGGAGGAAACTAGAAACATAATACCATGACACATAAATGAGCGAATAAATACGCCCATCCACCCTTATTATGTTGTACACCATAAATGAAAGAATAAATACGCCCATCCACCCTTATTATGTTGTACACCATAAATGAACGAATAAATACGCCCATCCACCCTTATTATGTTGTACACCATAAATGAACGAATAAATACGCCCATCCACCCTTATTATGTTGTACACCATAAATGAACGAATAAATACGCCCATCCACCCTTATTATGTTGTACACCATAAATGAACGAATAAATACGCCCATCCACCCTTATTATGTTGTACACCATAAATGAACGAATAAATACGCCCATCCACCCTTATTATGTTGTACACCATAAATGAACGAATAAATACGCCCATCCACCCTTATTATGTTGTACACCATAAATGAACGAATAAATACGCCCATCCACCCTTATTATGTTGTACACCATAAATGAACGAATAAATACGCCCATCCACCCTTATTATGTTGTACACCATAAATGAACGAATAAATACGCCCATCCACCCTTATTATGTTGTACACCATAAATGAACGAATAAATACGCCCATCCACCCTTATTATGTTGTACACCATAAATGAACGAATAAATACGCCCATCCACCCTTATTATGTTGTACACCATAAATGAACGAATAAATACGCCCATCCACCCTTATTATGTTGTACACCATAAATGAACGAATAAATACGCCCATCCACCCTTATTATGTTGTACACCATAAATGAACGAATAAATACGCCCATCCACCCTTATTATGTTGTACACCATAAATGAACGAATAAATACGCCCATCCACCCTTATTATGTTGTACACCATAAATGAACGAATAAATACGCCCATCCACCCTTATTATGTTGTACACCATAAATGAACGAATAAATACGCCCATCCACCCTTATTATGTTGTACACCATAAATGAACGAATAAATACGCCCATCCACCCTTATTATGTTGTACACCATAAATGAACGAATAAATACGCCCATCCACCCTTATTATGTTGTACACCATAACTGAAATCCCTTGATGCGCTTGGTTAGCATAATCTATTAGGAACCAAAGATATCCCAATATCTTGAAGCTAACATTGGCATTCCTCCCCGCCCCAACTCCCAAATAGGATCAAGAGAAGTTATATTGTTTTATATGCAGTACAACAAATATTTATACTTTTTATCTCAAGATTCCGTAATGACATACTGTAAATGCAAAACCCAGTACTAAGTATGATTATCTCTCTCTCTCTCTCTCTCTCTCTCTCTCTCTCTCTCTCTCTCTCTCTCTCTCTCTCTCTCTCTCTCTCTCTCTCTCGATAGGTAGATAGATATAGATAGATAGATAGATAAATATATATATACATATAGATAGATATTGTATATATACAGTATATATATATATATATATATATATATATATATATATATATATATATATATATATATATATATATATATATATATATATATATATATATATATATATTTGTAGATAGATAGATAGATAGATAGATATATAGATATACATTGATGGCTATATAATTAGATAAATGTAGATCATGTAGCCCTTCCGGAGTATATCCTATATCGTTGAACAGTACCAACACCTTGGGATATATAACTGGTGGTCAGCCTTACTTACAGTAAGGTCAACAGCAAATAGGCCTACTCAGTTTATGAAGGGGGTAGTGCTTGGTTTTGGGTCTATAGGCCTATATCTATATATCAATTTATTTTTGAGTTTCCTCGCTAGACCTCCATCAAGCTTAGAAACATACCCCTTAGACCCAATTCAAGATAAATTTGTACATTCTTCGGTAGAAATTATAAATTACAGGCTCGCTTTCGCTCGCCAGGAAAAATCGATACCTAAAGGGCACGAAAGGTTTTAATATTGACAACAAAAATTAGGTGAACGGTGTTAAACTCGCCAAGCTAACGAAACGAACGTCTTAAACCTCAAAACACATATGCTAAACATGAGGGAGAAGGGTGTTCATTTAAAAGCGAGTACTACCCCCTTAAGTATCAGTTAATATAATATGCTCCCAATATATTATAAAGAAAAACAAAATGTGTTACCGTCAAAGGTGATAATTGTGGACACTTTGTGCAATTAAGGGGGTAATGGTCGCTTTTTCTGGACCCCCTTCTCCCTCATGTTCAGACCCATTAGTTTTGCGATTTCAAGATGTTCACTAGTTTGGCGATTTCGAGACCTTTCGCCCCATTACGTTGTCAATATTAAGACCTTTCGTGCCGTTTAGGTGTCGATTTTTTCCTGGCGAGCGAAAGCGAGCCTCTCATATTTTCAGAAACCGGCCTTCGGCCGGGAAAGTTTTCTACCGAAAAATGTACAAATATATCTTGAAATGGGGTATAGGGGGTGCTTTGTTTATGCTTGATGGAGGTCTAGCGAGGAAACTCAAATTTAAATAAATACATGAATAAGTAAACCAAAAAACAAGCACCAGCCCCTTTAGGACTGCATTTTGGCTGTGATATATAAAAGTCATGTGCGTTCTCAGATGGATTACTGTTCACCTCTGTGGGGTGGAAGTGGAGTGGTTGCATTTAGGCAGTTGGACAAAATTCAAAATAAAGCTATTAGATTAATCAATAACCCTGCAATCACACAGGACCTTCCTACATTATCCATACGAAGAAACGTTGCATCCCTTGCATTATTCTACAGATATTTTCACAGCAATTGTTCCGAGGAACTTGCTTCAATTGTGCCGCCTCTCCACATCTTTCCCCGTAGAACTAGGGCAGCTGAGAGTGACCATGAATTTACACTTTCTCCTCCACAATGCAGGACTTCTGCTTATCAGAATTCATTTATCCCCAGAGCTACTACTCTTTGGAATTCACTTCCCTCGAATTGCTTTCCACAAACTTACAATCTACAAATGTTTAAATCCAGTTGTTACAAACATTTTATGAATGGAGGATGCCTTTAGGCACATGGACCTTTTTGTTTTATCTGTGTTTTTCCTTCCTCCGTTCATTGTCTCTTAAAAAAAAAAAAAAAAAAAAAAAAAAAAATTATAACCTCAATTACAATTATTCAGGAGTTTTATCATTATGAAAACTATGGCTTAATGGTGTTGATAAGATCCCTATATAATGAATACTAAGGGTTTTATGGCCTGTTCTCAATTGACCACTTGCGTTCTATAAGGAAGCTGGTGCTGTAAACATCGATATTTAGCTGAATTACAAGTTATATACGGGCGTAGTACATTTTATAAATACAAAAACCCCAATTCAACATACCAGTTAGCCATCAAAAACCTACATTATTATTGCATTTGTTATCGATATCTACAGATCCAACTTCATTATAGCCTGAAACTCGCAAATGGTCAATTGCCCCAGGGGTCCACAATTACCCCTTTTCACGTTACCGGTATTCTGAAACGTCTTTCCCCCAAATTAATGTAATGATGTTTTATGAGGTCAACAGTCTTATTAGTGTGCTACAAGTGCCCTTCACACAGTACCACACACAGAGCTAGGACGGGTGAGTATTGATAAAAGGTCAACAGTCTTATTAGTGTGCTACAAGTGCCCTTCACACAGTGCCACACACAGAGCTAGGATGGGGGAATATTGATAAAAGGTCAACAGTCTTATTAGTGTGCTACAAGTGCCCTTCACACAGTACCACACACAGACCTAGGACAGGCGAGTATTGATAAAAGGTCAACAGTCTTATTAGTGTGCTACAAGTGCCCTTCACACAGTGCCACACACAGAGCTAGGATGGGGGAATATTGATAAAAGGTCAACTGTCTTATTAGTGTGCTACAAGTGCCCTTCACACAGTACCACACACAGAGCTAGGACGGGTGAGTATTGATATAAGGTCAACAGTCTTATTAGTGTGCTACAAGTGCCCTTCACACAGTACCACACACAGAGCTAGGACGGGTGAGTATTGATAAAAGGTCAACAGTCTTATTAGTGTGCTACAAGTGCTCTTCACACCGTGCCATACACAGAGCTAGGATGGGTGAGTATTGATAAAAGGTCAACAGTCTTATTAGTGTGCTACAAGTGCCCTTCACACAGTACCACACACAGAGCTAGGACGGGTGAGTATTGATATAAGGTCAACAGTCTTATTAGTGTGCTACAAGTGCCCTTCACACAGTACCACACACAGAGCTAGGATGGGTGAGTATTGATAAAAGGTCAACAGTCTTATTAGTGTGCTACAAGTGCCCTTCACACAGTGCCACACACAGAGCTAGGATGGGTGAATATTGATACAAGGTCAACTGTCTTATTAGTGTGCTACAAGTGCCCTTCACACAGTACCACACACAGAGCTAGGACGGGTGAGTATTGATAAAAGGTCAACAGTCTTATTAGTGTGCTACAAGTGCCCTTCACACAGTGCCATACACAGAGCTAGGACGGGTGGGTATTGATAAAAAGTCAACTGTCTTATTAGTGTGCTACAAGTGCCCTTCACCCTTCTAGGATGGGTGGGTATTGATATGAGGTTGATTGTGAAGCCAGCATAGGCGAGACGCGACAGCAGTCTTTCCAGTCTGGCGAAATGGTCCATCCATGTACCTGAAGTAATCACAATGTCATCTAAGTAGGAATCAACACCCTCTAAATATTGAATACTATAGGAAATAATGCGTTGAAAAGTCGCAGGGGCATTGATCATTCCGAAAGGCATCACAGTACCACACACAGAGCTAGGACGGGTGAGTATTGATAAAAAGTCAACAGTCTTATTAGTGTGCTACAAGTGCCCTTCACACAGTGCCATACACAGAGCTAGGACGGGTGGGTATTGATAAAAAGTCAACTGTCTTATTAGTGTGCTACAAGTGCCCTTCACCCTTCTAGGATGGGTGGGTATTGATATGAGGTTGATTGTGAAACCAGCATAGGCGAGACGCGACAGCAGTCTTTCCAGTCTGGCGAAATGGTCCATCCATGTACCTGAAGTAATCACAATGTCATCTAAGTAGGAATCAACACCCTCTAAATATTGAATACTATAGGAAATAATGCGTTGAAAAGTCGCAGGGGCATTGATCATTCCGAAAGGCATCATAGTACCACACACAGAGCTAGGACGGGTGAGTATTGATAAAAAGTCAACAGTCTTATTAGTGTGCTACAAGTGCCCTTCACACAGTGCCATACACAGAGCTAGGACGGGTGGGTATTGATAAAAAGTCAACTGTCTTATTAGTGTGCTACAAGTGCCCTTCACCCTTCTAGGAAGGGTGGGTATTGATATGAGGTTGATTGTGAAACCAGCATAGGCGAGACGCGACAGCAGTCTTTCCAGTCTGGCGAAATGGTCCATCCATGTACCTGAAGTAATCACAATGTCATCTAAGTAGGAATCAACACCCTCTAAATATTGAATACTATAGGAAATATTGCGTTGCAAAGTCGCAGGGGCATTGATCATTCCGAAAGGCATCACATTATACTGGAACAAACCATAAGTGGTTATGAATGCTAAAATAACCTTTGCTCTTTCGGTCATACCTATTTGATAGTATCCTTTTTGAAGGTCTATGATGGATACATATTAACCGTTTCCTACTGTGTTAATTAGATCATCTTTACGGGGAAGAGGATAATTATCTGACACAGTCACAGAATTTACCTTTCTATAATCTGTACAAAGTCTAGAAGTGCCGTCAGGCTTAGGGACTAGCAAGGAGGGTGATGCCAAGGGCGAGTGACTGGGTTCTATAAGGTCGTGTTCTACCATTAATTCAATTTCTTTCTTCATGATATTCTGCTTCTGAGGATTAAACCTATAAGCGGATTGTTTAATAGGTCTAACATCTGAGGAATGTAGGACTTCATCGTGAAGCTGGGTGTTGCAAAACACAGGCACATCTGAGGTGACCGAAGGGAGCTTCAAAAGTACTGACTGAAGGTCATTTCTATGAGATGGTGATATCTCATGCAAGTACTCATCTAAATGTTACAACACTTCACTATTTTGGGGATTGCCACAAGGGGAACGAAGATAAACCTCCTCAATCACTTCAGCAGCACTCTCCTTAGGCAACTCCTCAGACTTCATTGCAGTATTTACAATTAGGTAAGGTGTATTCTCCTCTAGTAACCTTTCAACGTAAGGTTTGAGTTGATTGACATGGACAAGCCGGCTATTTTTCCGACGATCTGGAGTTTTCACTACGTAATTGAGATCAGACAACTTCTGAGTTATGATGTATGGTCCAGAATATTTACTTTTAAGAGGATGACCTGAAATGGGCAGAAAAAGGAGCACTTTTTCTCCAGAATTGAAAATAGGGCTTTTAGATTTGAGATCATATTGAGTTTTAATTTTTTACTGATTTTTCTTTAAATGATCTAGGGCAAGAGTTCGCACTTTAGACAATTTAAGTTTCAAAGCATTTATGTACTCTGACTCAGTGCGTGAGGGGTTATCAGAAACTGTATTGAACCACTGATCTTTCAGGACCTTCAAAGGGCCTCTGATCTGACGTCCATACAACAACTCAAAGGGGGAGTAACCTAGCGACTCCTGGGGACATTCCCTGACAGCAAAAAGAAGAAAGTCAATGCTTTCATCCCACTCTATCTCCGTCTCAAAACAATACTTCTTTATCATACTCTTAAAACTTTGATGGAAACGTTCAAGGCAACCGTGTGTCTGAGGTCTGTACGCTGTGGACAAATGTTTTTGCACGTCTAACTCTGTCATTACTTGACTAATCAGCTCACTGGTAAAGTTAAATCCCTGGTCACTTTGGATATCTTTTGGAATGCCTACTTTAGTGAGATGATGCAATAAGTAAGAGACAATGGTTTTGGCCTTAATGTTCTTCAAAGGGAAAGCTTCAGGGTATCAGGTAGCGGCACACATGACAGTCAAAAGATATTGGTTTCCTCTCTTTATTTTGGGAAGGGGTCCTACACAATCTATGACTACTTTTTCAAAGGGCTCTGACGTGACAGGGATAGGCTCAAGAGGGGCCTTGGAAATTACTTCATTTGGCTTACCCACCAGTTGGCAAGTGTGACAAGATCGGACAAAGTTAGACACGTCTTTCTTCATTCCTGGCCAAAAAAAAATATTTAGTATTTTCCTGTAGGTGTTATTTTGACCTAGGTGTCCTTCTAGTTAATCATGAGCTAGCTCTATGACATAAGAACGGATGGATGAAGGGATGATGATTTAATGCGTAGTCGACCATGTATCGGTGTCAGGCTTATCAGGGATGTGGAAGCTACGCATGAGAACTCCATCATGATAGTAAATGCTTGGATTCTTTCCATTTACAGAAGTATCATCAACAACATGTCTACATTTTGCAAGAATTTGATCAGATTCTTGAGCTTTAAGGAGATTTTCTTTGGACATGATCTGAGTGAACATTGTCTCCTGACTTGATGTAGAGGGAGAGTCATGGGATACTAAGTTTTGAGAACGAGTAACTGCACATACAGGGAATATATGAGGTGTCTTTTTATCCATCTTCTCTGTAGGACTGGTAAGTAAGGGAGCTTCTCTCAACTTAAAGGCAGGAATCAGCCCATCTCCAGCCAAGTCATTTCCCAGAAGGAAAGAAACTCCAGGCACAGGAAGTCCCTGCTCAAGGATGGCTACTTTAATCGTTTGCCGGAGTAACCCACTGTTAAGCACTACTTCAGCCATGTTAACTACTTTATTTGAATTCAAGAAATTAAGCTGGCTAACTTCCCCTGTATATCCAGTCTCAACTAAGGGCAAAGCTTTCTTCACTAATATGCTCTGGACTGAGCCTGTATCCCTCAGAATTGTGACTGGATATTCCCTGGAATATTCATGAGTGGAGACGGCTCCTGGAACTTTGAAAGCATAGAAAAGTTCAGATGACTTAATTGATTGAATGGATGTCACTGGTTTCCCAGTAGGTATGACAGATGGTGAACAAGAAGTGGCAATAGTGAGTTTGTAGGCAGATGAAGTTTTACAGCTAGGGTGTTGACATTGAAGGATATTATGCCCTGTCCTTTTACAATATGTACAAAATTCCTAATTTCTTTTTGGATCTTTTGGTGTGGGATTTGAAGAACTTTGCAGCGAGCTGACTTCAGACACGGGGTCATTACTAGAGGGGAATCTAACAGTTAGTGTCCTAGACTTGTCTCGGTTTGGAATGCCTCTGTGAATTAAAGCATAAGAATCTGCCAACTTGGCAGTCTCAGTGAGGTCAATTTCACCCTTCTCCTCAATGTACACCAGGATATTGAGCGGTAGTCTTCGCTTCCATTCTTCAAGGACCGTCAGGTTAACTAAGTCTGTGAATGTGGTGATACGGGAAGAGTCCAGCCACTTCTTAAACATTCGAAACTTTTCCATTGTAAACTCTAAGTATTTGTGTGTTTCAGGCTTGCAGTAGTTTCTAAACTGTATACGATAACTGTCAGGGGTTATAGAGTATGCATCTAGTATGGCTTTCTTTACAAACTCATAATCATCAATGTGTTCAAGGTTAACCCTTCCAGCCCGGGTAGCATTTTAAAATGACAGTGCGGCAGATGGGCCGGAGCCCGGGTGTCCTTTTAAGATCCCTGGGCTTGAAAGCGTGCTTTAAAATTCGCGCAGCCAAATTTTACTTTGCAGGGGCGATCGCAGCGCCACCAAGCCTCAACTACTACCGTTATCAGTTCCTACGTGGCCGCCATAACGAGTTATAGTGACAAAATGAATTCCGACGCGTCCTATTCAGTGCAACCTCCCGCGCGCCCCACTGCTACCCCGCTCGCAACTTCGACGCCTGTTACAACCGAGAAGAAAGCTCAATGAAAGAAAGTTAAGCGTTTGTTGAGTGATAGTGATATACAGCGAGAACTTTTTAATATTGAAGAGAGCAGTGGCTAAAGCTTGGTGGACAAAGAACAATTTATAAGTACAAGCGAAGATGACGATTTCGTTGGCTTTGGAGATGACGATAATGTAGATTTATTTGAGGGGGGAGACAGTAGTGATGATCCTGATGTGGAAGTGTTTCAGGAAGGTGCTATTGAACTTCCAAGTGTGCTAGAACCTAGGCCTACCCCCTCGCCATCTTTGCTAGGTCAGCCTAGGCCTAGCTCTAGCCCAGGACCTTCCCCTTTGCCTGCCCGTACACCCTGGAAAGTGGGCAAATATTTTTATAAATAATCTTTGGTGAAAAGTGCAGCTAAAAAAGCACGCAGGGCAGCATCAGAAAAGGCTAGGGAAGCAGAAGACAGTGATAGTGACGCCGACCCTGGTCTAGCAACCACCCGCATTCCTTTGTCCCGACGCCTTGACCCGGGACGCCACATGGGTCACCCACAGCCCTCGGCTTCATCTCTCCTTCAGGATGAGCAAAGGGCCTCTTCTAGTGCTATTAGTAGTGTGCCACAGCTCTCAACATACCACAGAGCATTATTTTATGCGGAGAAGCCCTCGGCTCACCGCAAAAGGAGCCCAACTCCCGAGGCCGAGGCTCCCATTGTTGAACCTCCCACAGCCTCCCGCGCCCCACGCCGCCGACGCCCGGTCACTTCTTCACCAGAATTGTCTCCTGAAGAGGATGCTGATGACCCCAACATTGCCCCAGATTACCTGACGTCACCTGAGGAGGAAGAGGAACAGGAACAGGAACAGGAAGAGGAAGAGGAAGTCCCGACAAGACGAGTTAGAGGGCGAGGTCGTGGACGTGGTCAGCCTGCCGACGCCGCTGCCCTTGGGTGTGGGCGTGGGCGTGGGCGTGCAGGGCGTCCGCGTGGCCAAGAGCATGTGCCAGGGCATCCAGGGCATGTGCCTGCTGCACCTGCATGTGCTCGAGCATCAGCATCCGACCTGTTTGTGTGGACAGATGGGGCTGATTTTGAGCCAGATTGTCCTGCCTTTGATGAGGTACAGATCGTTTCCGGGGTGTCACCAACATATCCCTGTGGCCCAGATGCTACCCCAGTGAACTTTTCTGTGGCTTCTATGACAATGAAGTCATGGAATACCTCGTCGAGGAGACCAACAACCATCATGACATCTGTGCCAACTTTCTTGGGAGGAAGACCAGTGCCAAGATGGTGGCATGGAGAGCTGTCACTGTGGCAGAACTATATGTGTTCTTGGCACTCACAATGCTGATGACATATAAGGAAGCACGTTCTGGCCGACTACTGGATCACTGGCGACCTCATAATGACTCCAGCATTTGGCAAGTACATGTCCAGGGACAGGTACTTTGACATCCTCTCCTATCTCCACCTGACCAACAACATGCATGTCCACCTTACCGACACACTATGGAAGATCAGGAAGCTGCATGACATGATACGTCATCGGTTCACTACCTACCTGATTCCTTTCCAGAAGATGTGCCTCGACGAGTCTCTGGTCCTGTTCCGTGGTAGGCTGCACTTCCGACAGTATATCCCATCCAAGAGACACCGCTTCGGCATCAAGCTCTTCGTCCTCTGCGACTGTTTGACGGGGTATGTGCTGGACTTTGTGGTCTACAGTGGCAGGGGTGGAGAAATTGAGACTGACCCCCACATTGGTTTTGGCGGCGCTGTAGTAAAGAAGATGATGGAGAGGCACTTCCATAAGAACCACATCCTCTGCACCGATAACTACTACACATCGCCTACCCTGACCAAGTACCTCCATGACCGCAAGACCGGAACTGTCGGCACAGTCAAGGCCAAGAGGAAGGGCATGCCAGGTTACCCAACCAAGAAGAAGAAGACTGACATCTTCCACAAGAAGAGTGGCCCCATCCTCTCCATCCACTAGCATGACCAGCGGAAGGTCAACCTCCTCAGCACATGCCACAAGGCCGAGATGGTCGCCACAGGGAAGGTGGACCAAAGAACCAAGAACACCGTCCAGAAACCAGCTGCTGTCCTTGATTACAACCTCAACATGCGCCTCATTGACAAGTCCGACATGCAGATGGGCTTCATCTACTGCCTGCGAACATCTTGCAGGTGGTACAAGAAGTTTATCCTGCATACGGTAGATATGTCGGTCCTCAATGCCTACAACATCTACCGTCTGAAGACTCCAGGAGCCAAGAAATACAAGTCCCTGCGGAAGTTCCACAAGCAGGTGATACTTGAGCTCCTGGCTAAGCATGCAGAACCTGGGAGACCACTACAAGGACCAGGCCAGCTGGACAGAACGGGGTGTGCCGACTTCTTCAGGAGGCACCAGCTCCACCCCATTCCTTTCAAAGCACCAGGTAGTAAAGTTAGGAGTCAGAAGAGGTGCCATGTGTGCAGCCACACAACTCGCAGACCCTGCAAAGTGAGCAAAACCACATGGGAATGCCTCGTGTGTGAAGTGGCACTGTGTGCTGGACGGTGCTTCAATGACTTTCACACTCTCCAACAACTTTGAAGTGCCTGTGACAATAACAGTGAAAGTGACACTATCAATTATCATAGTCCAGTGAAAGTGACACTATAATAATAATAAAACTAAGTATAAGTGAAAAAACACACATAAGTAATAGTAAGTACCTTCATAACAATATGAACAAGTGAAAGTGACACTATATATATATTATTAGATTACCTAACAATACATAAAAGTGAAAATGACACTATCAATTATCATAGTCCTGTGAAAGTGACACTATAATAATAATAAAACTAAGTATAAGTGAAAGAGACACACATAAGTAATAATAAGTGCCTTCGTAACAATATCAACAAGTGAAAGTGACACTATATATATTATTAGCTTACCTAACAATACATAAAAGTGAAAATGACACCATCAACTATCAAAGTCCAGTGAACGTGACACTATAATCATAATAATAATGATAAAACTATGTAATAAGTGACAGAGACACAAATAACTTCATGAAAATAACTTTATTGAGTGAAAATAACATAATAACTATAATAAATGGCATAATAAACAATAAAACACTATCAAATCGCTTCCCGGCATAATTGCGGGTGGAGCGACGATTGCATCTGGGCGTCGTAGCCGGGGCCGCGGTTGAGTGTTCGCACGCGCCGAGGTAAATACACGGCAAAAGTTACCTCCACTTCCATCACCATCACTCCGGAACCAGTTGAGCTAGAGAGCTCTACTCAACCCCATTCTACGCGGCAAGGTAAGGCGCACATGTTTATGTATCTTTCATTAACTCCTTCAGACATATTATGTTCCAATAAGTCTGAGGAGGCAGGAGCCCCAGGATCATTGCCACTGCCTCGCACTACACTCACAACAACCTTGCGGCCGTTAGAATTATCGGAGGAGACTGAGGTTGCCAACGGTTTTATCGTAAGCTAACTTATCGGACTTACTGAGCTCATATGACGCAAAATCGCATCATAAACTTATTGGAGAGGCATGGATATAAGTCCATATGACGCGATCGCGTCATATGAGTTTTTGGTTATAAGTTCCATATGACGCGATCGCGTCATATATGTCTGAGGGAGTTAATATAGGTAATATATTAAGCGAGATTAGCCTTAGTTTACTTTTGTTGATTTTCAGCCAGATCGCCCGGATACGACCTCCGTCATTTAGAAAGGCAGCCCGGGCCACGAGGGTTAAAGAAAATAGTGGAATCTTTTCCTACTAATTTAGGATGAAGTAGCCACGTCCACTCCTCCTTAGGCCATTTAAAGTGTGCAGTGGTATTTTCAAAAGTCTGGAAAGAAGCTTTCGGATCACTCCTGCGGAATGACGGATATGTCAATTCCTCATCGGCTATCGCTTCTTTTGGGAATTATTTTAATCGTCTGCCTCTTAACATGTGCGATGGCATAATAGCATTCACATCGCTTAGTTCACCCGAGACATAACCAAAAGGTCGGCCATTTACACAGGCTTCAATTTCACATAGAATAGCTTGCAGCTCTTCTAACGTTACCGATGCTCTACCGAGAACCTTTTTTAATCCGGCTTTCACTATCCTGATTGCCCTTTCCCAAATGGCACCGAACCAAGGATTTCTGGCGGAGATAAAACGCCACTCACAATTGTGTTCTAGCATAAATTTCTGAATTACCGGATCTTTAGATATCACGGCAGGCTGCTTGGCTGCACTAACAAATGTTGTCGTGTTATCGCTTAGAATTATTTGAGGAAAGCCCTGCCTACTAACAAACCGGCGGAACGTGTGCATAAAGCTTTCGCAAGACATGTTAGTTAGTACTTCTAGGTGAATCGCCCTGGTGATGGCACAGGTAAATATTAATACAATGTAAGCCTTAATAGCGAGATTACCCTTTACTAATAATGCGCCAGAATAATCTATACCGGTCACTGAGAAAGGATCTTGAGGCTGTACTCTAATACTAGGCAAGGGAGGTGCATTCCTTGGTGAGTAGGATTTACCCTGAAGTCTTTTACATACTATACACTTTCGTGGTACCATTTTTTACCGTCTGTCTCATGTGTGGGATCCACCATTTTTGGCGCAAATAAACTACCACATGACCCACACCATAATGAGAACATACTATATGACTTTTAACTATAAGCAAACGTGTAATTGTGTGGTTAGATGGTAGGAGGATAGGATATTTATTGTCATCGCTGATAGTGGCCAACTGAATTCTACCCCTACATTTGATCACCCCACTTTCCACGAATAGTCCTAGTTGTCTCATAACATTAGTACCCGGTAAATTATGGTCGGTATTGGTCAAGATGCTCCATTCACTCATATAGGATTCCCTTTGCACTGTCATAATCATTAATTTTTCAGCGGCTCGCATTTCACTAACTAGCAAGGAAGGATTGTCAGTTAAGAGCTCTCCCTTTACCTTTCGCCGCAAATTACATACATAACGGTTAACCCCTGCAAGGACCCGTACTGCCTTATCATAGCTACTATATCTGTCCCAAGCAATTGTGATGCCATCAATATCCTGAGTGACTACTGCTGCGGCCATTGATTCTACGGGAAAGTCTACCTGAACTGGTACGGCCATTGCTCGATCCTCTGGCCACTCTGTTGTGGAAGTTAGCCACGAAGGCCCCTGCCACCACAACGGAAAATCGGACAACTGTTTGGCGGTAATGCCCCTAGTCAACAGGTCGCTCGGATTATCCTTAGTGCACACATATCTAATAGTAGCATTGGGAAGTAGTCCATGGATCTCGTTCACTCTATTACTGACATACACAGGCAACACTTTCTGACTGCGCAACCATGCAATCGCAATCTGACTATCGGACCACAAATATACATTATCGAATTGGGTGGATGGGACTCGTTAGCCTTGGTCGGCAACTCATCTAGGGGAGACAACCTTATACAAATCCGAGTGGATGGGACTCGTCAGCATTGGTTGGCAACCTGTCTAGGGGAGTAAACCTGATACAAATCCGTACTGCTTAGCCTAGGGTAAGGCAGGTTAGTGGATGGATTAGCCGAACACCACTGTAGAAGAATAGTGCTAACAAGATACACAGAGGGCCTCGGAGTCGGACGGATCCTAAATTGAGTGGTCAATCCTGTAAGTCCTTCACTAAACTGGCTCGGGTTGTCCCTCTCACAGGGAATTGGTCCGCTTGGGGGCATTCTGTGTATGGCCACCCTCGTAAGGGGAGTAAGGCGTCCGGCAATAGATAGATAGATAGATAGAATTCTAGAATTCATGATGATCCTTGAGTGCCTCTGTAATAAATTGAACAAGAAGTGCGGCTAGCAAAACCGCAGTTAACTCTAATTTAGGTACTGTCACAGTCTTGATGGGTGCTACTCGAGCCTTGGCAGCGACTAAAGCACTTTGGTCTCCATCAGACAGGTACACTACAGCACCGTACGCGGAGTTACTCGCGTCACTAAACGCGTGTAATTCCACCCATTTACTCGAGATGATTTGACGTGGGAAACTTATACTCTGACAATTGTCCAAATCTGCCACCAGCACTTGCAAGGTCGATTGTAAATCAGAAGGGATAGTCTCGTCCCACCCAATTGTGGCACGCCATAGAATTTTGAGGAATAACCGCGACCTGATGCTAACTGGTAATAGGATGCCAAGAGGATCAAACAACTGTGCAGCTAGGCTAAGACATTTTCGCTTTGTAGGTAAAGCCTCACATGTATAATCCTGATGCCGAAAGGAAAGTCTATCTGTACCCGGTTGCCACTGCATGCCTAAATACTTGTGACACGACTGATCGGCAGCCATCCCATCATACCGTTCCAAAATGGACTTCAACTGCGGACAATTGGTCACCCACTCCCGTAAGTATAAGTGGGCTGACGAGAATGCACGCTGGAATTGCCAATAATCAGAGATAAGACTGTCCTCTGTGTCCGCGGTACCTTGAATGTTATCGATGTACAGGCCATTTTTCATCCGGCTGACGAGATTCACATAATTAAACTGCGATAAGTGTTTTAAGATGGTGGCATTCAATAGAAATGGTGAACAGGTAGCACCGAACAATACAACTTTGAAACGAAAAACATCACATGGCGAATCTACGTTAAAGGGGTCTCTAGGCCACAGCAAACGTGTAATGTCTCTATCACGTTTGTCCAACTGGAGCATGAGGAACGCCTTCTCGATATCGCTTATAAACCCGTACGGCTTGCATCTAAACCTCAACATCACCTTCGCCAAATCTGGAAACAAAGAGGGTCCTGTATACAGGCAATCATTGAGGCTTAAGACCGAAGGTGATAATTTGGCCGAACAGACAAACACGACGCGTATGGGAGACATTTTGCTGTCGCGTTCAACCCTGTGGTGGGCAAGATAATGTGTAGACAAATCGGTGATCATTTTCTCATCAGTGGACTCTATGAACCCGCGATTTAGCTGATCTTTAACAACATTACAGTACTGCTGACAATACGCCGGACTCGCGATAAATTTCTCCTGTAGGCCCCATAACCTTCCTATCGCCAGACCGTAATTGTTCGGCAAGTCGCCTCTGTTTCTGCGCCACGGCAAACGGACATAATACTGGTTTTCCTCGGGTAAATAGGTTACAGCTTCATTATACAATGTAAGTGTATCCCTAGCCTCTGCATCTATCTCTCCTGACTTGATACCTAAATTGTCCATATCCCACAATTTATTCAAATCTTGACTACATGGTTCATTGTCTGTCTGTAGATACTCACTAATTGAACTGACTGCAATTTTTAACACTGTCATGACTTCAACATTGGTATTGGCTACGTGATCCTTGTATGACCCACTAATCGCGTACCCAAACTTGGTGGGCAACAACACTAGACTGCCCTCCCGTTCATATCCTGGTAACACTAAGTCATAGTAATAATCGGCACCGATCAACATGTCTAGCTTAACATTACTGCCTATGAATGAATCGGCTAGCCTATACCCTGAATCCTGCAATTTGCCTACTACACCTTTGATGCCTGTTGATACCTTGTATTCTGGTAAGGAGTCTACTACTACCGCCATAAAGGATGAATTCCTATCCCTATCCTTGAACTGCAGGGTGACTACCTCATACACCTGTTTGCGCTGGGCTCCCGTAAACCCTTGCAGCTTCAATGTCTCTCTTCCCGATGCAACATACTGTACTGACGGTAGAGAGGACCGCAGAACAAAAGTGCGCTGGAACACTGGTCTAGCAAAGCACGATAATGGTAATAACCTTCATTGTTAATAACTGGCATCATAATTGTGGGCAAAACTACTGTCTCTCTCTCTGACGCTACAGACAACGTCGTGGAGGTTGGAGCAGGATCAGTTGTCGCAACTGTATTTAGACTTGCTACCTCTCCAGCAGATTGGGGACATAATGCACGGAAGTGCCTGCCATTGCATACTCGGCAGGGACTTAATTTAGTATTTGTGCAACCGCGCCCCCCATGCTCCCTGGAGAGGCATCCCTGACACAACTTCAGAATTTTAGCTCTATTTATCCTAGCCTCACTACTTTGATATTTTGGGCACTTGCACCATGCATGTTTCGGACTACTACACAAATAGCAAGCGAATTTCCTGGGCTCGGCTTGCATTTTCACTTTACCGGTACTTTTATTAACGGTGGAAAATGTAGAAGCTGTGGCATTATACTGTACTGGTTCACTGGTGACTCCCTCCATATTGAACACCTCTGCCTGGTAAATTTCTATAAAAGACTGCAATTCTAGTGGGGTAAATTTCATGGCTCTTTTTACGTTTTCACGAAGTGGTGTTGGTAACTTATTCATTAGGATGACGGTACATATCTCATCGACGCTGACATCTAACGTATTGAGGGATCGAATGGTACTCTCGAAAGCGGCATAGAACTTCTTGAGCGGTGCGCTCAAGAAGTTCTATGCCGCTGGAGCAGACAACTCACACAAGTTCGTAATGTGTGCAGATTTTATTCGGTCATTTTGTCCGAATGTCTTCTCAAGTAGGGCTATTGCGGTGGCGTAGCTACTGGCGATTAGGCTAAATCCCCCCAACAACTTCTGTGCTTCCCCCTCCAGCTGCCCGCGCAAATATGTGAAACGCTGAACATCTGACAACTCTTTGTGATCATGCACGGTACAGCGGAAGAGGTCCCAGAATTCTGTCCACTTTGCCGGGTCTCCACTAAATTTGGGAAGATGAAGTGTAGGTAGCTTAACCCCTGCTACCTTTGCCATGGCACTACTGTTGGTCAGAGTAGGTGATTTTTTGTATATTGTCTCGAGTTTAGCCACAATCGCTTCCATGGTCTCAGAGTATTCGTCATCGTCACCAGCTATAGTCACAATGTCAACGGTCTCGTCATATAGTTCGTAAAGATGGTCATTGACTGACTTCAGTTCATTGAGGCGCTTGCGAATCAGGGTAACTTTGCCCTTCACCTCGGACGCATCTGCCTGATCAATGAAGGCGTCTAAGTCCCTAGTTAGCCTAGTCGAACAGCCCCTCGCTATCCCTCTGTTTTTCTTAAGTTCTGACAGGGTGGCAGGCATGTTGAAATAATTTTAAGCTAGGCTAGGCCAAGCGCACCGTAAGTCAAGTCAAGCTATCACCAACAACCCCATTACAATGAAAAACTACCACCCAGTACAAATAGTGTTACCTCCGGCTGGCTCCTCAATAAATCCCTCCATGCTTGTGTATTTTTTATAGTAGAAAACCTAGCTCCTGGGGTGACCGGTCAACTCAACCAGTAGACCATTCAACCAGTAGCTCTCAACCAGTACCAAATCAACCAATACGGTTAGGTTAGGTTAGGTTAGTACCATATTTTGGCACTGGTTTGGTTGGTCTGGGTTAATTTGGCACTGGTTGAGAGCTACTGGTTGAAATGGTCTACTGGTTGAGATGACATGGAACCAGCTCCTGGCACTGCAAATTTACGCACAACACATGAGTCTTTATAAATGGGTTGATCAATGTAAATGCGATCTACGAAACTGTGTCCCAAGAGCGCTAGGGTCTTAAGAGGGTGAGGGTATGCTGCTGGAAAGTGGAATCCACTACCTATACCACCTGCAGCAGCCGAACATTTGTTATCATCGCGCCACATAAGCAATAAGAGGCAAAAAAGTGCCAACAAAATAAGGCAAGAGAACATGAGGGACTCCCTGCGCAAATATGGCCTAGTGTGGTAACACTCCCGGCCACAAGAAAGAAAGCCAGACTAAAGACCGGCACTAAGGAAAAACACTGCAGGGGTAGCCTAGGCCTTGCCGAAAATATAGGCCTCTGTGGGGGAAAAGTCAAATAACTAAATGAGATAGGCAGAAAGGCAAGAAGGAGAAAGTAAGTAAAGTTCGAAGGACCATATCTTGTCTGGACTGTTGGGACAAGAGCTATATATAAGAAACAGGAAATAATCACCTTGAAAATGATGATGTAAACATAAATTTAAGCACTCGTAAAATAATATGAGTCCCAGTGATTATATAAAAGGTTTATTTGATTGTAGAGTGAAGTATTGAAGAAGTTGAGTGGAGGATGTAGCAGATAATTGATGATCACTAATTGGATGTTGGCAGATGGACTTCTATACAACAAGTGAGGTCCCCTTTGTTTACGTGTGGGACCTCGGTTAGGAATCTTAAGTCTTAACTAAGGGGTTACATCTTTCATATCTATCTTATACCCAAGGTACACTCATACATTCGCATATACATTGATCAATACCAGTAAATTAAATTGGATACTATAATGTATGAATTAAAATGTAAAACTTGCAAACTAAACAAACCAAAATTGGGACAAGAACAATATAAAGTCAAATTAAATTATCAAAATCGCTATGTGGAAACAACGCTTACTAAAATGAAAATTATTAAATAAAAGAACACAATCCACCACATAGGGTGTACATTACTACATGAGCAAGTTAATCTGTTTCCCAAGCAAACTAATCGCACATATAACAACGCACTATCGTCACGTTAAAGAAATTAGTCAAGTTTGGGAAGTCCGGGACGTTCTGGTAAATTATACTAAACTCTGCATGAATAAAGAAACTACATGTTAAATGTCAAAATATTATTTAAAATCAAATTTGCAACATGACAAGACATTAGCAATAGTACAAAATACAAATATTGATAAGATATCTATACTATTACAAAATAATATATAAAATACAGTACAGCACTCACTAACAATAGTGCTATCGGGTAGGTACCTGTAAGCATAGCATGCCTCAAGTGACCCCTATCAATAACTACCCTACAAATAACCTACATTTATCGCACAAATAAACTAAGGAAATCGCAAAAGCAAGCAATTGATACTATCGACAATGAATACATATAATATAAAGACAAATAATTGCAAAATATGAAGTAACAACAGATTTAAACAAAGAGTACTCGTTTAACAAGAACAATCAATTTAAAAAATCATCAATATTAATATTAATAATAGAAAAAGAAAAAGATAAACAATAAATACAGACAAAAAATAATAAATACAGACACAAAGTAAGCAGAGGTTTTACAAGAAACTTCAAGTTAAAAATGCTTGATTAAAATTATTGATGTCAAATTGTAGAATACAGTCACAATAATTGACCCTAAAAAGATTAAATTTATGGAACAATTTACTTGCCTCAAAACCTCTGTCTACTAAGAGTCTGTATAGAAACCTAGCTCTATCCCAAAAGTCATCTACTTTAGTGCGGGGTGTAATATTTAAACTACATATTAACGAAAGAACTTATATTATTGATACCAAAGAAAACGTATTGTAGAATAAATCAAAGTAGACTTGTCAAGTTATGACACAGAGCTAGGACGGGTGGGTATAATGACACTGTGCTAAAACACTAACCTCGGTACAGTCACCAATAACAGTAGTGGTACATCTTCTTGTATTCAACAAATTTTCCTTTTTTGGGTAAACAAAATTAAATTACCTAATTGTAATTGAATACCCGGTACTTTTAATATGCAACGTGTGTGTTTGATGCATTTAATATGTGTGTGTTTGTCTATGAGCGTTTGCATATGTGTGTGTGTGTGTGTGTGTACCGTATATTATATACTTGCTATATGTGTATGTATATATGTTGGTTAAGTAACACCCCGTTCTTAACATTAATCATAAATTACAAACCCCAATGCACATGTACTACTATTAGTTAATAGACATGTAATTAATGGATCACTTATTAACCACCACTACAATTAGTTAATAGTTAGATAGTTAATGGATCACTTATTAACCACCACTACTATTAGTTAATAGTTAGATAGTTAATGGATCACTTATTAACCACCACTACTATTAGTTAATAGTTAGATAGTTAATGGATCACTTATTAACCACCACTACTATTAGTTAATAGTTAGATAGTTAATGGATCACTTATTAACCACCACTACTATTAGTTAATAGTTAGATAGTTAATGGATCACTTATTAACCACCACTACTATTAGTTAATAGTTAGATAGTTAATGGATCACTTATTAACCACCACTACTATTAGTTAATAGTTAGATAGTTAATGGATCACTTATTAACCACCACTACTATTAGTTAATAGTTAGATAGTTAATGGATCACTTATTAACCACCACTACTATTAGTTAATAGTTAGATAGTTAATGGATCACTTATTAACCACCACTACTATTAGTTAATAGTTAGATAGTTAATGGATCACTTATTAACCACCACTACTATTAGTTAATAGTTAGATAGTTAATGGATCACTTATTAACCACCACTACTATTAGTTAATAGTTAGATAGTTAATGGATCACTTATTAACCACCACTACTATTAGTTAATAGTTAGATAGTTAATGGATCACTTATTAACCACCACTACTATTAGTTAATAGTTAGATAGTTAATGGATCACTTATTAACCACCACTACTATTAGTTAATATTTAGATAGTTAATGGATCACTTATTAACACACCACGGGAACCACAGTCATGGGTTACAATCTTTAAGGGGGGAGTGAAGTATTTATTTGCTCATTGATGTGTCTTTATATTATTTTATTAGTTTCCTCTCTAGACCTCCATCAATCTTAAACAAAAAAACGCCCAAGACCCTCCTTTAAGATAAATTGTTACATTTTTCGATAGAAAAATGTCCCGGCCAAAGGCCGATTCCTCCTAAAATAGAGGCTTGCTATAGCTCGCTAGGTAAAATTAGAAACCATTATAACACTAAAAGACTAAATATTGACAAAGAATTGTGGCGAAAGGTCTTAAAATTGCCAAACTAATGGGCCGAACGTCTTAACATTTTAAAACTAATGAGGCTAAACATGAGGAAGAAGGGGAACCAGAAAAACTACCTATCTCCCCTTAATGTGTGTCAGTTATCTACAAATTTGACGTGTTTTAATATGTGGTGTTCTGGGCCAAATTTTTCCAGTCAATTGACCCATGCGAGTTTCAGGCTATAAGGAAGTTGGCGCTGTAGACATCGATGGTAAATAGAAATGCAATAATTGTGTAGGTTTATAATTGCTAAAAAGAATGTTGAATAGGGTTTATGTATTAAAGAATGTTGAATAGGGTTTATGTATTAAAGAATGTTGAATAGGGTTTATGTATTAAAGAATGTTGAATAGGGTTTATGTATTAAAGAATGTTGAATAGGGTTTATGTATTAAAGAATGTTGAATAGGGTTTATGTATTAAAGAATGTTGAATAGGGTTTATGTATTAAAGAATGTTGAATAGGGTTTATGTATTAAAGAATGTTGAATAGGGTTTATGTATTAAAGAATGTTGAATAGGGTTTATGTATTAAAGAATGTTGAATAGGGTTTTTGTATTAAAGAATGTTGAATAGGGTTTATGTATTAAATAATGTTGAATAAGGTTTATGTATTAAAGAATGTTGAATAGGGTTTATGTATTAAAGAATGTTGAATAGGGTTTATGTATTAAAGAATGTTGAATAGGGTTTATGTATTAACGAATGTTGAATAGGGTTTTATGTATTTATATATGTATTACAACTGTATGTTGAATAGGGTTTTATGTATTTATATATGTATTACAACTGTATGTTGAATAGGGTTTTATGTATTTATATATGTATTACAACTGAATGTTGAATAGGGTTTTATGTATTTATATATGTATTACAACTGTATTTTACAGGTCATTCTGCTGAATATCAATACCTACAGCTCCAACTTCCTTATAGAACGAAACTTGCAAGTGGTCAATTAGTATGAGTTTTGGCCGTACAACTCAAATTATAATATGTGAATGAAGCAAAGTCATTTATTATTGATATTTAGGGGAGATGGGTCTTTTTTCTGGTCCCCCTTCTTCCTCATCTTTAGCCTCATTGCTTTTCATATTTTAAGATGTGCGGCCTATTAGTTTGGCAATTGTAAGATCTTTTGCCCCATTTCTTAGTCAATATTAAGACTTCTCGTCATTTAGGTGTCGATTTGTTCTCCTGGCGAGCGATAGCGAGCCTGTAATTTAAGAGGAATCGACCTTCGGCCTGGACATTTTTTTATCGAAAAATTTACACATTTATCTTGAAGGAGGTTATTGGGTGGGTGTTCTTTTAAACTTGATGGAGGTCTAGGGAGGAACCTACAAACACTGGTGATGGGCTGGTCTATCAGAGTGAGAGTTGAGCGATCTCTGCCATTGCCATAGCTTACTCTGACTGTTCCTTTTACTTATATATTTTCTAGATCTCAAGTGATGGCGTCTCTTCCGTGGATTGACCTCACTACTGCAAACCTAGAGGTTGACAGATTGGGAGCAAAGCGTCACATTTTTCCTTTGCCTCTCAACTTTCCCTTCATAATTGCTGAGGGTCACAGGGCCTTGGGTGGTGCTTTGGTTTCTTGTGCGTTTCCGCATCCTCCTCAGCTCCCCGCCTTTGAGCGGCTTCGGTAACCTGGGCTTTATTAGTGGTAAGCAGGGAGGATTCTATTGGGGCGCTCGGTTATGACCTTGGCCTTGCTCGGGACCTTGAGGCGGCTCGGCCAGACAGCCTGGGGAACAACAACAAAAACAACAACAACCTACAAAACTAATACAAATATACTTAAATGAGCCAATAAAGACGCTCATCATCCCTTAATGAATCATTCTTCATTCATGTTAAAGATAGTTATATTAAGGAAACAACATTGAAGTCAATGAAAATGGATTCATTATCTTGCAATATTAAATAATTGTATTGAACATCAATACTTAGATCACATTATAATATTATAATAGTAAGAACGTGATAAAAACTATGAATATATTTATAATTGTATTGAACATCAATACTTAGATCACATTATAATATTATAATAGTAAGAACGTGATACAAACTATGAATATATTTATAATTGTATTGAACATCAATACTTAGATCACATTATAATATTATAATAGTAAGAACGTGATACAAACTATGAATATATTTATAATTGTATTGAACATCAATACTTAGATCACATTATAATATTATAATAGTAAGAACGTGATACAAACTATGAATATATTTATAATTGTATTGAACATCAATACTTAGATCACATTATAATATTATAATAGTAAGAACGTGATCAAAACTATGAATATATTTTGACTGACTTACTTATTGTATACTGACATATTCTGATGTTAACTATAAGTTCTGAAATATTTAATAAGTGTGCATAGTTTAAAGTTCTGGTTTTATAATTGAGAGTTAAATAGGTGATCAGAAGAGAATTAAGAGACAATTACGCAAGTGATTAAATTATATTGTAATGAAAGTAATCATCAGCGTGTAAACTGGCTGGACTAATATTATTGTGTTAAAGCCTATATGTGATTGGCAACGTATTTAAATAGCTTGCATAATTTTGGAAGCTTAATGAAGTAATGTATATCGTTATTACAATTTGATAATTAATTTAAGGGAGGTTACCGGCTTGTTTTATTTTGTTCTCCCTTTCCCTGGCTGGTATCCATTCGGCCTCATGCAGCCAACTGTTTTAAAACGTTTATCCCCATCCAGGTGTCGATTTATTCCTGGCGAGCGATAGCGATCCAGCATTGTATGGAGAAATCCGGCTTCTTTTTTCTATCGAAAAATTCTACAAATTTAGCTTGCTGTCAAAACAACAATATATATGTGCTGGCTCGCTACCGCTCACCAGGAAAATATTGACACCTGGATGGGGTTAAACGTCTTAAAATAGTAGGCTGAATGGGGCCCAATGGATAAATGCCAAAGAGAGAGGGAGAGAAAGCGAATAAAAGCGAGGTGGGCTCCCTTAAGCTTTTCAGATAATCAAGGTGTCAAACAAAAGCTGAGTGTTTTTGTTTCAGTCTATATTATTGTTTGTGCTAAGATGAAATTGTGGTTTATAGTTCCAAGTATGTCCTTGGAAGTAATAGAATGGCCAAAACAATGCTAATTCATGTTAACCCGTTCAGTACCGGTCACATTCTTTTAGCTATATTCTGGCAAAAAGTGTACGATTTTATTGAGTTTAGGAAGGACCTCAAGCAATAATAAGGCTTCAATATATCTCAACCAACCCTTTAAAATAAGGCTTCAATATATCTCAACCAACCCTTTAAAATAAGGCTTCAATATATCTCAACCAACCCTTTAAAATAAGGCTTCAATATATCTCAACCAACCCTTTAAAATAAGGCTTCATATATCTCAACCAACCCTTTAAAATAAGGCTTCAATATATCTCAACCAACCCTTTAAAATAAGGCTTCAATATATCTCAACCAACCCTTTAAAATAAGGCTTCAATATATCTCAACCAACCCTTTAAAATAAGGCTTCAATATATCTCAACCAACCCTTTAAAATACCACAGATCCTTCATAAACTGCAAAAAATCATATTATTATAGCTAGATTGACATTAAAAAGACCTCGCCGGTACAGCAGGGGTTAATGTTGTTGTATTCCTTCTCATAATAACTGAAGTCTTCAAACAAAATTGCTCCGGTTTGACACCCTGCATCTGTACGTTGATGCCATGAACTATTAACCCCTGTTGTACCGGCAACGCCTTTTAACATTATATTCCAGCTATATTTAGACGATTAGCTGCAGTTTTAAAAAGATCTGTGGTATAAAAAGGGTTAGTTGAGATAGTTCAAAGCCTGTTAAGTGCTGGAGGCTCTTTCTAAGCTGAATATTTTCGTATAATAGTATCAAGAATAAAGTTAAATGGATGGCACCGGCACTGAAGGGGTTAACGGTCATGTTTTAAGGGGCTAGTGCTGGTATGGTTGGGCTACCTTGGGCTATCTAATTTTGATTTTCCTCGTTAGACCTCCATCAAGCTTAAAAAAACATCACCTATACCCCCTTTCAAGATATATTTGTACATTTTTCGGTATAAAAATGTCCCGGCCGAATGCCGAAAGGTCTTAATATTAACAAAGTAATGGGGCCAAAGGTCTCTAAATCGCCAAACTAGTGAACGAGCGTCTTATAATCACAAAATTAATGGGTCTAAACATGAGGGAGAAGGGGGTCCAGAAAAAGCGAGCCACCCCCTTAGCGATGACCATAATCGTATTGTGGTTATATGTAAAATATAAAGCGAGCCACCCCCTTAGCGATGACCATAATCGTATTGTGGTTATATGTAAAATATAAAATAAGACCTGAGCCTATCTATCTTATAAATGTGTCTATCTATCTATCTATCTTTCTATCTATTTATATATCTATCTTTACCATGTTACCATGTAGCGTTTTATGAAATAAAGAATTAACTAACTAACTAACTAACTAACTATCTATCTATCTATCTATCTATCTGATGATGATGACTTCATGATAGATAAATTGGTGAAAAATGTACGTGACGGTGTAATATTTGGTAAGGTAAATAGTCATGATGTATCTACAGCAATATCTGACCTCAATTGTGGTATTGGCCCAGATAATATACATCCTTTTCATTTAAAGTATTGCACAATCGAATTGATAGTAGTAATTGCAAAGTTGATTTCTTCTTGTGTTGTACATGGTTGTATGCCTGTAAGAATGAACTTTGGAATTATGGTACCCTTATTGAAAGATAAGTATAAAGATAATACATCACTTGATAATTATAGATCAATTACGTTATAGCCAATATTATTGAAGGTATTTGAATACTGCTTGAAGTACAACATTTTAAGATATGTTAGTATAAAAGATAGGCAGCATGGATTTAGAGAGAGGTATTCTACTTCTACTGCATGTTTAATTCTCAAGGAAACTATTTTAAGGTACACCACGGAGGGATCTAATGTTTTTTCATGTTTTATTGACCTGACAAAAGCTTTTGATAAGGTGAATCATTTCAAACTTGCAAATAAGCTTTTAAAACTAGGATTACCAAATTTCTTGGTTAATATTTTATTTTACTTTTACAGAAACCAACATGTTGTCAAATTTAAAGATTCAATTTCAACTGAATGGACTATGAAAAATGGAGTGAGACAGGGTGAGGTTTTATATCCCTTGTTGTTTTCAATTTATATTGATGACTTATTAAGTAAATTATCTGCAAGTAATGTAGGCTGTAGACTAGGTTTACAAGTCGGCAATGTGATCGCCTATGCAGACGATCTTGTAATATTGGCTCCTTCGGTTAGAGGTCTGCAAACATTGATAGATATTATGGATCATGAAATTAAACAACTAGACTTATCTATTAACTCTGCAAAATCAGTATGTATGATCTTTAAATATAAGTATGGACAGGAAATGAATCCTTTCATATATTTAGACAATAACAAATTAAATATTGTTTCTGAATACAAATATTTGGGTTTTATAATTGATTGTAATCTTAATAATGACTTGGATATGATAAGATGCAGAAATAAGTTTTACAATGAGTTTAATTGTCTTTTAAGAAAGTTTAGCAACACGAGTACTGAAGTATTTTTAAATTTATTTCAAAGCTACTGTTTGAATTTTGATGGCGCTGAACTTTGGTTTAATAATAGAAAATGTTATATACCATTTAAGCAGTTTTCCATTGGATACCACAAGGCAATAAAGAAAATATTGAATATGAAGTACTGGGAGAGCAACCACAGTGCTTGTAGAGAATGTGGATTGATGGTGTTTAGGCATTTGGTTAACTGGATGAAAATAAGATTTGTATATAGAAATCTCATAAAGCCATGTAGTTTTATAGAGAAGAACATGTATTACATGTTACATAGATCTTTTCTTGTAAAGGATGTTGAAAAAATAATCCTACATGAGTATGGATTTACTAACTTATTGCTAAATTATATCAATGCTATCAGATCAAGAATTGTTTATGTACAGAACACAGAACCAACTATGCGCTAAGGACTTTTAGCTTAATGTAGATTACGTAAATAACTCTGTAAAAAGTGTATGTATATGTCTTTTTATGAAATAAAATTATGACTGCCTGACTATCTGTCTGTCTGTCTGTCGGTCTGTCTAAATGTATATCTACATGTCTATCTATCTATCCATTCATCCATCCATCTATATATCTACCTACCTACCTACTTGCCTGTCTGCCTGTCTGTCTGTCTGTCTGCCTGTCTATCTGTCTGTTTATCCTTCTATCTATATTTTATGAATATATCTATCACCCCCAGACCACCACCACTACGTATATCTATCTATCTATTTCCCTATCTATGTATCTATCTATATATATATATTTAGGCAGACCCTGAATGGGGTGGAAGGATGGAGTTAAGAGGTATATACGTGAAAGTGGTGATGGTGGGAAGATGGGCGTTGGCTGACGGAGGATATACAGTATATATATATATATATATATATATATATATATATATATATATATATATATAATGTATATATATATATACATATATATATTATATATATATATATATATATATATATATATATATATATATATATATATATATATATATATATATATATATATATATATATATATATATATATATATATATATATATATATACAGTATATATTATATATAATGTAGGCGAGCTGGCCACCCACTAACAACATTACAATTATCCAAGAGCATAACTGGTCTGGCTGGTTGATTATTATATTGTGTTGTTTATGTTATTACAACCTTGAGGCGAGACATGGAGAGATAGATAGATAGTTAGGTAGATAGATAGTCAATCAGTCAGTCAATACTTCATTTCATAAAAAATCTACATATAACTTTCTACAGATGTACATGTGTCATGAGGTAAAGTTACCTTAGAGTTGGGTTCATGGTTTGAATATATATTATCCTGGATTTAATGGCTTCATTATAATTATCTACTAAGCTTGAGATATCATAAGTAGTTAAAAGAATACTTTGTAATTCGTTAATAAAAAAAGGACTATCATAGATATTCAAAATATTTTTTTCTAAAAATGTGCAAGGCTTCTTCAAAAGCTTAGAAGAAAATCTAATGTTTAGCCAATTGAATAAATTATTAAAAGTCATTAAGCCAGCCAGATAACATGCTTTATGATAACTCTCTCAGTATTTTAATCTTACGATTTTCTTCATTGCCTTGTGGTAGCCTATTGCAAATGGTTTCAATGGAAGTTTACATTTCTTGTTACAAAACCATCATTCTGAGCCGTAGAAACTTAAACAGTAACTTTGAAATAGTTGAATAAAAACATTAGTATTTCCATTTGAGAATTGTATTAACATATCATTAAATTCATTGTAGAATTTATTTCGAGATCTAATTATGTCATTGTCATTATTAAGGTTATTATCTAGAAAAAAACTTACGTATTTATATTCATTAGCAGTATTTAGTATTTAACCTATAGCCTCATCTTTGGCTCAATATTAGTAGAATTATTACCTGTAAAGTACATACATACTGTAGATATTTGCTAGTATTAATTTGAATAATAATATGTTTTGCTTCAAGTTCTACAATTTTTAATAAAAGTTGTAGTCATGTTGATGAGGGCGCTAACATAACAATGTCATCAGCGTATGCTATGACATTGCTTGACTGATTACCTAAAGTACATCCTATTTACATTCAGACACGTTCTCAATTAATTTATCAATAAATTATATGTATGTATGTATGTATATGCTCAGGCCCAATCCCCACTTTTCCTATTTATGTTTTTATTTTCTATTTTACTCTATTTTATTATTGTTTTTTTGTTTTTATTTTCTTGGGAGTGGCCGACTCAAGACAGAGCAAGAACAGGGAAAACACAAACCACAAGACAGAACAACGAACAAACAGACAAAATACAAAATTCACACACATCTTGGTCACCCAGGAGAACACCCAGAGACCAGGGTCATCAAGGTCGCTCCAGCACTCCCCCGGCCCCCGACCACCCGGAGAGGCTCCGATTTCGGCAGGCAGACATGCAGCGGAGCCACAGCCACAAGCCCGCCCACCACACTTCCAGGCGCACCCTTCATATTATATATATATATATATATATATATATATATATATATATATATATATATACCGGTATATATATATATATATTAAAAAGTAGCGGTGATAAAACTGCTCCTTGTCGAACCCCATTCATGATTCTCCAGGGTTCTGATACAGAATCTCTATGTTTGGTGGCAACATTTGATTTCTATAAAGATTAAATAAAATATTTACATATAAGTGAGGAATACCAATTAGTTTTAAATGGTTTACTTTGTCAAAAGCCTTTTTTAAATCAATAAATGATGCATAAACATTTGAGTCTGATGATCTATAATGTAAAACAGTTTCTTTTAAAACCAAACACGCAGAAACCGTTGAATGATTCGCTCTGAACCCATGGTGTATTTCATTAATATTTATATGATGCATTTTTTATATTTTAAACAATATTCAAACGCTTTTAGAAATACTGAACAAGATATAATTGATCTATAATTTTCAATTGAACTATGGACTTTTGATTTATCTTTAATTATAGGCAAGATGAGTCCAGACGTCATCCCATTAGGCATATAACCATGTACAATAAATTATGAAAACAATTTAGCAAGCAATTTCACAACACTTTCAGGACCATGTTTCAAATGATTGGAACGAATGTTATCATGGCTCAGATATTGTTGATCTAATATCGTTAGTATTGATGTTGACTATCAATATACCTTTACTCACATTCTCATTCAACTTTTCATTTGTAGCTTCGAAAGTATAATTTTTTTGGCAATTCAGGTCATCAAAAACCCTTTTACTTTGTTTAGACACATTTTCAGCTACAAGGGATGAGTCACACTCCTTCAATTTTCACATTAGGATAACATTTGTAGTTCTTTGTTTTCCTCACTTCATTCCATAAGCTATTGTATCTCTTATTGCACACAAATTTAGCTAATTTGTCATTTCATATTTTTACTTCATTATTATTTAATAAATTGTAAAGCCCTTTTAAATACTTTTCTAGAAGCTTTCATATGTTCAAGAACCTTACCAAATGAAGGACATCCGGTCGTTTTCCACAATAAGAATTGTTCTCTAGCTGTTTTATATAACTAGTTTACATGATAATTTTTACCTGGCTTAATACGATAGTTTCTATTATGATGCGATGCATATTCATAGGATGAATTATTAAGTAACTTAGCAAGGATATAAGCTATATGCTTTAGATCTGTAATGTGATTATCATCAACACACTTAAATGTAAAACAATCTAAACAATTAAAATGCATTAGATCATACTGAGAGATAGCCTCATCCACATAATTCTTTTAGTTGTAAAGTAACATCGTTAGATACAAATGCTTTCCAGTTTACAAACTGAGAACAATTAAATTCATTTCACACCTTTGTATTTATCATGTCAACATTTAGTTTAAAAAACTATAGGAAAGTGATCAAATATGGCAAGGTCATGTCGTATAGCAATATTACTAACATTAAGTTTGATACTGTCAGATGATAGGATAGGATCCAACCAACTGACAGTATTTCTACCTGGACACAGATAAGTAAAGGTATCATCCTGTAACACAGCATCGCAAACACACAAATTGTTATTACTAATAAAATTAAGTAGCGCTTCCCAGAACCTACCTTCTTTATAGTTAGCATCAAAATCTTCACTGATTATGATGTTGTTAATATTTTGATCAGCAATAAAATGTTCAAGCATGGCGAGTGACTTTCGATACTCATCTAAACAGTTATCGTTCTGTTTATTGCATGGAAGATAGACATTGATTATAAAATAATGTTTATCCTTTGTATGTATTGTTATTCCAACAATTTTATCATTACAAAAAACAGATTCAACCATACTACTTAGATTTGTTTTCCACATAATAAAATTTGTTTTGGATGAGCGACCCTCAATTATACCCTCATTAGTTCTGTCTTCTACACAAGCTACACAGTCAAAACAATTATCTATTGTATTCATAAATGGTATATCATCTTTAAGTAGTATTAACTCCTGAAGTAATTGTATATCATATTCTCGGGCTAATGTTCTGGCTGTTTCTGTTATTGCTGACTGAATTACAGTTGTATGCCATCTCCTATTGATTTTAGGGTATAAAACTTTCGGACCGTAACATTTGTTGGCCAGCAATCTGGTTGAAATAACTGTTCCCTATCTTCAATGGCAATTATTAGTTTAAAAGATTTCCAATCCCTTTGTACGTTGGGATACTAATTCTACACATTTAATGACATTAAAATTAAGTTCCTCTGTTGTGAACGTAATTATATCATTGGAATCAGACTCCAAATCAACATTTCCAATATAGATGTCTACTGTTCTACAAGTTCCTTTAAATGTACTGTTGTTGACTGTTTTTGTACCTATTACACCTACTGGTCTACGTTGTCTCGGGTCTTTCATAGTCGTAACATCATGGTTAATTGTTCTAGTTTGAGAGTGATTTCTACTTTGTAGTTGTTGTCTGTTCTGTACCAAAGTGAATCCTTCAGCATCAATTACAGTGTCACCAACTCTAGATCTCCTCTCGTAGTTACTTAGCCGTCATTAGAGACACAAGCGCCAGCTCTTGGACTTCTGTGACCAGCGATAGAGTTGCCAGCTTTCGGTCCTCGATCATCACTTGAAGGGTTGTCAATTCTAAGACCTTCATTAAGGGGGATGGTTCACTTTTTGGGCTATTTTTGCATGTATTCATTATTTTTCTAGTTTCCTCCCTAGACCTCCATCAAATTAAAAAACAAACAAACATCCATTAGATCCCCCTTCTAGATTAATTTGTACATTTTTCGGTAGAAAAATTTCCCGACCGAAGGCCTGAGCATATAGATAGATAGATAGATAGATATACCCCATAGCTGGGGGTAGCCCGAACAGAAACAACATTGTTCCAATTGTTAGGGTCCGGAGCCACCTTCTCCCCCCCCCCCCCCCCCCTTCTCTCTCTCTCCCTCGTCGAGTACGGTACCGGTAGGTGATTACTACAAGAGGAGGCGGATTCCTAGCCTCCTGCCCCGTATGATACATTGTATGATTGTACGGTGGCGCTAAGAAGTCATGTATCAGCTGTCATTACGTTTGGCTTGCTCAGTGCTGTATTAATGTCTGTCAGATGTTGAATAGGGTGGGTAAGTGTAGGAACATGTTTGTATATTTCACTCGATATGAAGAAATGAAGCTTAGATATTGCTGATACCAATTATTGATCAACACATAATGGGTGCCGAGACATCACTTATTAGCACGACTGTATCAGCTGTCATTACGTTTGGCTTGCTCAGTGCTGTATTAATGTCTGTCAGATGTTGAATAGGGTGGGTAAGTGTAGGAACATGGTTATATATCTCACTCAAAACGAATAAATCAAGTATTTAATATTGCTGATACCAATTATTAATCAACAGGTACTTGGTGCCGAGACATGACTTATTAGGCCGACTGTACCTACCATAGCCTCTAGTTCATTCATTATGGATAGGCTAGAAATAAAAACGCTTTACCTATGTAACTCAAAAAGAGCTGGAGTAAATGGGCTGTAAATGTCCATACCTGTTCCCTGGCTGACTCTTCCTAAAAGGTAGAAAGATTACCTCAACCCCTTATGGAGGTTTGTGGTCTAGATTTTTGGTCTCCTTATAATAAATGCACACCACAACAAACACTATTAAAATGAGAGAGAGAGAGAGAGAGAGAGAGAGAGAGAGAGAGAGAGAGAGAGAGAGAGAGAGAGCGCGAGAGAGAGAGGAAGGAGAGAGAGAGAGACAAAGAGAGAGAGAGAGAGAGAGAGAGAGAAAGAGAAAGAGAGAGGGAGAGAGAGAGAGAGAGAGAAAGAGAAAGAGAAAGAGAGAGAGAGAGAGAGAGAGAGAGAGAGAGAGCAACATTGTCAGAAGGATATTGCTGTCCCTACCGGTACCTCCTACACACTCTGCTCTCTTTCCGACCCCACCCCCCTCTCTCTCTCTCTCCCTCCCTCCCTCCCTCCCTCCCTCTCTCTCTCTCTCTCTCCCTTTACTACGTCACTTAGAGAACACCCACGCCCCCCCTTCTCCTCCCCCCCCACTTCCCCCCACTCCCCAAACACCCCTCCCCCTCACGCCCCCAATATATACCCTCCCCTATCATGCAACAAACAGCCACCTTCATTCCCACGCAATAGACAACCCCCACTCCACCCCCTGCAAACCCCCAGCCCCCACTCCACCCACTGCAACCCCCACTCCACCCCCTGCAACCCCCCTCCCCTTCACTCTCCTGCAACCCCCCCCCCCCTTCATAAAACCCCCTCACCCCCACCACACTCCCCAGCCCCCACTCAATCCCCTGCAACATATCTCCCCCTTCATAAAACCCCCTCACCCCCACCACACTCCCCAGCCCCCACTCAATCCCCTGCAACATACCTCCCCCTTCATAAAACCCCCTCACCCCCACCACAATCCCCAGCCCCCACTCAATCCCCTGCAACATACCTCCCCCTTCATAAAACCCCCTCACCCCCACACACTCCCCAGCCCCCACTCAATCCCCTGCAACATATCTCCCCCTTCATAAAAAACCCTCACCCCCACCACACTCCCCAGCCCCCACTCAATCCCCTGCAACATACCTCCCCCTTCATAAAAAACCCCCTCACCCCCACCACACTACCCAGCCCCACTCAATCCCCTGCAACATACCTCCCCCTTCATAAAACCCCCTCACCCCCACCACACTACCCAGCCCCCACTCAATCCCCTGCAACATACCTCCCCCTTCATAAAACCCCCTCACCCCCACCACACTACCCAGCCCCCACTCAATCCCCTTCAACATACCTCCCCCTTCATAAAACCAGTCACCCCCACCACACTCCCCAGCCCCCACTCAATCCCCTGCAACATACCTCCCCCTTCATAAAACCCCTCACCCCCACCACACTCCCCAGCCCCCACTCAATCCCTTGCAACATACCTCCCCCTTCATAAAACCCCCTCACTCCCCCGAACCTCCCTCACTCCCCCGCAATATACCCCCACCAGACTCCCCAGCCACCCTCCCCCCTCCCCTGTTATTTCATTTAGACCATAACACCCACACACTCAGTCACTCTCACTCTCTCTCTCTCTCTCTCTCCCCACTGCCTGTAACCACCATCCATCCATCCCTCCCTTCTTCCTTCCTTACCCTGTCTTTACATCTGTCTCTCCTTTTCTCTCTTTCTCTGGATTGTATCCATTCGGCCCCATTCAGCTAACTGTTTTAAGACGTTTATCTCCATCTAGGTGTCGATTTTTCCTGGCGAGCGATAGCGAGCCAGCATTATATGAAGAAATCCGGCTTCGCCGGAGACATTTTTCCATCGAAAAATGTACAAATTTAGCCTGCTGTCAAACAAAAATAAAAAATATGCTGGCTCGCTACCGCTCACCAGTAAAAAATTGACACCTGGATGGGAATAAACGTCTTAAAACAGTAGGCTGAATGGGGCCAAATGGATACAAGCCAGAGAAAGATAGGGCAGGACTGAACCAAAACAGGTCACCCCCCTTAACATGTGGGTGATAATATACACGTGCAATATAATAGCCTTATAAACCCCCTCACTACTTCAATCTCTCTCTCTCTCTCTCTCTCTCTCTCCCATTCCTCTCCCTACCCCTTACCCCCCACCCCCCTCCCTTCCCTACACCTCTTTACCCCTCCTCCTCCCTACCTTACAGCCCCCTCTAACCCCCTCCCCCTCCCTTCCCTACACCTCTCCCTCGATCTTCCCTTCTCGACCCCCTCCCCCCCCTTCTCTCTCTCCCCTCTACACCACAACCCCCTCCCTCCCCTATAATAAAGCCCCTCCCTTCTCCCTTCTTCAAATGACCCCTCCCTCTCCCCCTCCTCTAGTGTCCCTTCCTTCTCCACCCCAACCTCCTCCATCCCCCTCCCCTCTACACTACACCACACCCTTTCCCCTCCCCTCTACACCACACCACAACCCCCTCCCTCCCCACCCTCCCTTTTACACCCCACCACATCCCTCTAGCCACGTAACTCGGACTTAACACAGCAATAACTCTACGGTCACACACGCCACCCTCAACACACGCACCACCATCCATAACGCTACGGTACGCTCCTAAACTACTACTACACACACACACACACACACACACACACACACACACACACACACACACACACACACACACGCCACCCTCAACACACGCACCACCATCCATAACGCTACGGTACGCTCCTAAACTACTACTACACACACACACACACACACACACGCCACCCTCAACACACGCACCACCATCCATAACGCTACGGTACGCTCCTAAACTACTACTACGGCCCTACACCCACACACACACACACACACGCCACCCTCAACACACGCACCACCATCCATAACGCTACGGTACGCTCCTAAACTACTACTACAGCCCTACACACACACACACACACACACACACACGCCACCCTCAACACACGCACCACCATCCATAACGCTACGGTACGCTCTTAAACTACTACTACAGCCCTACACACACACACACACACACACACACACACACGCCACCCTCAACACACGCACCACCATCCATAACGCTACGGTACGCTCCTAAACTACTACTACAGCCCTACACACACACACACACACACACACACACACACACACACACACACACACACACGCCACCCTCAACACACGCACCACCATCCATAACGCTACGGTACGCTCCTAAACTACTACTACAGCCCTACACACACACACACACACACACACACACACACACACACACACACACACACACACACACACACACACACACACACACACACACACACACACACCACCCTCAACACACGCACCACCATTCATAACGCTACGGTACGCTCCTAAACTACTATTACAGCCACACACACACACACACACACACACACACACACACACACACACACACACACGCCACCCTCAACACACGCACCACCATCCATAACGCTACGGTACGCTCCTAAACTACTACTACAGCCCTACACACACACACACACACACACACACACACACACACACACACACACACACACGCACACACCACCCTCAACACACGTACCACCATTCATAACGCTACGGTACGCTCCTAAACTACTATTACAGCCCTACATACACACACACACACACACGCCACCCTCAACACACGCACCACCATCCATAACGCTACGGTACGCTCCTAAACTACTATTACAGCCCTACACACACACACACACACACACTCACACACACACACACACACACAACCCCCAACACACACTCACACTTCCTATCACACAAACACACAACCACACACACACACACACACACTTGCTCTCTCACACACACACACACACTTGCTCTCACACACACGTGCTCTCACTCATATATCACACCCACACACACAACCCCCCACACACACACTCACACTTGCTCTCTCTCTCACACACACACAACCCGCAACTCACACTTACACTTCCTATCACACACACACACACACACACACACACACACACACACTTGCTCTCACACACACACACACACACACTTGCTCTCACACACACACACACACACACACACAACAATAGCAAAGCCCATCATGCTTAGTAACAGAAGACAAGGACAGTATGTAATAATTCATCGATCTCTAAGCGACATTGAAACACTTCCTAGGTCAAGCAAAATATATATAAATATGTTCCCTTATAAGAAGTCACTACAGTCGCAAAATATAAATATGTTCCCTTATAAGAAGTCACTACAGTCGCAATATATAAATATGTTCCCTTATAAGAAGTCACTACAGTCGCATTATATAAATATGTTCCCTTATAAGAAGTCACTACAGTCGCATTATATAAATATGTTCCCTTATAAGAAGTCACTACAGTCGCAATATATAAATATGTTCCCTTATAAGAAGTCACTACAGTCGCAATATATAAATATGTTCCCTTATAAGAAGTCACTACAGTCGCAATATATAAATATGTTCCCTTATAAGAAGTCACTACAGTCGCAATATATAAATATGTTCCCTTATAAGAAGTCACTACAGTCGCATTATATAAATATGTTCCCTTATAACAAGTCACTAGTCGCAATATATAAATATGTTCCCTTATAAGAAGTCACTACAGTCGCAATATATAAATATGTTCCCTTATAAGAAGTCACTACAGTCGCAATATATAAATATGTTCCCTTATAAGAAGTCACTAGTCGCAATATATAAATATGTTCCCTTATAAGAAGTCACTACAGTCGCATTATATAAATATGTTCCCTTATAAGAAGTCACTAGTCGCAATATATAAATATGTTCCCTTATAAGAAGTCACTACAGTCGCAATATATAAATATGTTCCCTTATAAGAAGTCACTACAGTCGCAATATATAAATATGTTCCCTTATAAGAAGTCACTACAGTCGCAATATATAAATATGTTCCCTTATAAGAAGTCACTACAGTCGCAATATATACAGCTGTCGGTAAATTGAATCTCTTAGTCGCTGTTTTCTCGATTCTTAACCCTCTCCGACATATGACGCCATTTTGAGCCGATTAGGGATACTTGAAAGCCTTTGTTACCATCAGGGGTATTTAGAAACCTTTAGTTTATTTACTTCAACCTCTGCAGTTGTCTTTGAGTTAGCTGTGTTGAGCCTATTGGGGATACTTTAAAGCCTTTGTTACCATCAGGGGTATTTAGAAACCTTTAGTTTAGTTACTTCAACCTCTGCAGTTGTCTTTCAGTTAGCTGTGTTGAGCCTATTAGGGATGCTTTAAAGCCTTTGTTACCATCAGGGGTATTTAGAAACCTTTAGTTTAGTTACTTCAACCTCTGCAGTTGTCTTTGAGTTAGCTGTGTTGAGCCTATTGGGGATACTTTAAAGGCTTTGTTACCATCAGGGGTATTTAGAAACCTTTAGTTTAGTTACTTCAACCTCTGCAGTTGTCTTTGTGGTAGCTGTGTTGATCCTATTGGGGATACTTTAAAGCCTTTGTTACCATCAGGGGTATTTACAAACCTTTAGTTTGTTACTTCAACCTCTGCTGTTGTCTTTGAGTTAGCTGTGTTGAGCCTATTGGGGATACTTTAAAGCCTTTGTTACCATCACGGGTATTTAGAAACCTTTAGTTTAGTTACTTCAACCTCTGCAGTTGTCTTTGAGTTAGCTGTGTTGAGCCTATTGGGGATACTTTAAAGCCTTTGTTACCATCAGGGGTATTTACAAACCTTTAGTTTAGTTACTTCAACCTCTGCAGTTGTCTTTGAGTTAGCTGTGGGCAGAAAACTAATTTTGGAGAGGTAATTATAAGAGTGAGAGAACTCTATTTATCATTGCTAATCTGGCAACCTCTGCGTCATATAAGTCTGAAGGGGTTAATAACAGTAGTGCTAACTCTTAATCTTCTTAAATCCCGAGCTGCGTTGCCAGCACTCAATCGATCTCCTTCATTTTGTTGATTGTTTACTCGAGAATTTGAACTCTATACTGCAGACAACTGACGTTGGGGTGTATTGAAATGGGAAATAGAGTCAACTTTACTTTCTTCACTCTTTGAACACAACATTTCTATATAGCTCGGCAGCATAAGAGGAGAGACATTATGATCTTCAGGGACATCTCCAATTTCACAATAAGATTCATCATCATTCATTATCTGAGCAGAGGGATTTCCTACCCAAGACAGTCATTTATATTCTTCATCATTAAGAGACATGGTTCTATTTTCGCCACAGCTCACATTTTTATTGGTACTGTCCTCAAGTAGCTTATCAATATTCTCAACTATACCACTGTCTCTATTAACTGCTTCAAACATGTTTATCTGTTTGCATTGCTTCAGAAGTCCTTTTATTTCTAATAGTTCTTCCTTTATATAAAGCTGATCTTCCATAAAGCTAATACTGCTCATCCTAGTGTCTTTTAAGCCTTGCATTTCATTTTTTAATTCATGAATCTGATCAGTTAATTTTGAAATGTACCCTCCAATTATGTCAAAACCATAGGATGGAGGAAATGCATCATGATCAGCAGTCACAAATCTGGCCAACTTAATTCCTTCAGCATCGCACTTTTGAAACAGATCCACAATATCGCTAAAATTCTCTCTTAATTTATTTTCAGACGTCCTCCATATGAGCTTAGTCTTCGCAGCTTCAAAGGCAATTACCTTGGCAATCCTCATCACGGACTCATCATAAAACATTGAACATACGTTTATCATTTAATTTTTAGTCTTTGAGTGACGCACTGAGCCTACATAAGCCAATAACGAGTTCTCAACATAATCAACAGCTTCATTTGCCATTTTCACGCAATAAAGTAATCTCACCAAAAGCCCATGTCCATTGATCTCGATGACCTAACAATTACTGGACCCTGATCATCTACCCAGACACCGACGTCATCACCACGCTCGTCAGCATCACCGGCACCTGGAGGCAGACAGACCAAGGCTCGTCAGCATCACCGGCACCTGGAGGCAGACAGACCAAGGCTCGGAAGCATCACCGGTACCTGGAGGCAGACAGACCAAGGCTCATCAGCATCACATGCACCTGGAGGCAGACAGACCAAGGCTTGTCAGCATCACCGGCACCTGGAGGCAGACAGATCAAGGCTCGTCAGCATCACCGGCACCTGGAGGCAGACAGACCAAGGCTCATCAGCATCACCGGCACCTGGAGGTAGACAGACCATGGCTCGTCAGCATCACCGGCACCTGGAGGTAGACAGACCAATGCTTGTCAGCTTCACCGGCACCTGGAGGCAGACAGACCAAGGCTCGTCAGCATCACCGGCACCTGGAGGCAGACAGACCAAGGCTCGGCAGCATCACCGGCACCTGGAGACAGACAGACCAAGGCTCGTCAGTATCACCGGCACCTGGAGGCAGACAGACCAAGGCTTGTTAGCATCACCGGCACCTGGAAGCAGACAGACCAAGGCTCGCCAACATCACAGGCGCCTGGAGGTAGACAGACCAAGGCTTGTCAGCATCACCGGCACCTGGAGGCAGACATACCAAGGCTCGTCATCATCACCGGCATTTAGGGGCAGACAGACCAAGGCTCGTCAGCATCACCGGCACCTGGAGGCAGACAGACCAAGGCTCGTCAGCATCACCGGCACTTGGAGGCAGACAGACCAAGGCTCGTCAGCATCACCGGCACCTGGAGGCAGACAGACCAAGGCTCGGCAGCATCACCGGCACCTGGAGGCAGACAGACCAAGGCTCGTCAGCATCACCGGCACCTGGAGGCAGACAGACCAAGGCTCGTCAGCATCGCCGGCACCTGGAAGTAGACAGGCCAAGGCTTGTTAGCATCACCGGCACCTGGAAGCAGACAGACCAAGGCTCGCCAACATCACAGGCGCCTGGAGGTAGACAGACCAAGGCTCGTCAGCATCACTGGCATTTGGGGCAGACAGACCAAGGCTCGTCAGCTTCACCGGCACCTGGAGACAGACAGACCAAGGCTCGTCAGCATCACCGGCACCTGGAGGCAGACAGACCAAGGCTCTTCAACATCACTGGCACCTGGAGGCAGACAGACCAAGGCTTGTTAGCATCACCGGCACCTGGAGGCAGACAGACCAAGGCTCGTCAGCATCACCGGCATTTGGGGGCAGACAGACCAAGGCTCGTCAGCATCACAGGCACCTGGAGGCAGACAGACCAAGGCTCGTCAGCATCACCGGCACCTAGAGGCAGACAGACCAAGGCTCGTCAGCTTCACCGGCACCTGGAGGCAGACAGACCAAGGCTCGGCAGCATCACCGGCACCTGGAGGCAGACAGACCAAAGCTCGTCAGCATCACCGGCACCTGGAGGCAGACAGACCAAGGCTCGTCAGCATCGCCTGCACCTGGAAGTAGACAGACCAAGGCTCGTCAGCATCACCAGCACCTGGAGGCAGACAGACCAAGGCTCGGCAGCATCACCGGCACCTGGAGGCAGACAGACCAAGGCTTGTCAGTATCACCGGCACCTGGAGGCAGACAGATCAAGGCTCGTCAGCATCATCGGCACCTGGAGGCAGACAGACCAAGGCTTGTCAGCATCACCGGCACCTGGAGGTACACAGACCAAGGCTCGTCAGCATCACCGGCACCTGGAGGCAGACAGACCAAGGCTTGGCAGCATCACCGGCACCTGGAGTCAGACAGACCAAGGCTTGCCAGCATCACAGGCACCTGGAGGTAGATAGACCAAGGCTCGTCAGCATCACCGGCATTTGGGGCAGACAGACCAAGGCTCGTCATCATCACCGGCACCTTGAGGCAGACCGACCAAGGCTCATCAGCATCACTGGCACCTGGAGGCAGACAGACCAAGGCTCATCCGTATCACCGGCACCTGGAGGCAGACAGACCAAGGCTCGTTAGCATCACAGGCACCTGGAGGCAGACAGACCAAGGCTCGCCAGCATCACAGGCGCCTGGAGGTAGACAGACCAAGGCTTGTCAGCATCACCGGCACATGGAGGCAGACAGACCAAGGCTCGTCAGCATCACCGGCATTTGGGGGCAGACAGACCAAGGCTCATCAGCATCACCGGCACCTGGAGGCAGACAGACCAAGGCTCATCAGCATCACCGGCACCTGGAGGCAGACAGACCAAGGTTCGTCAGCATCACCGGCACCCGGATGCAGACAGACCAAGGCTCGTTAGCATCACCGGCACCTGGAGGCAGACAGACCAAGGCTTGTTAGCATCACCGGCACCTGGAGGCAGACAGACCAAGGCTCGCCAGCATCACAGGCGCCTGGAGGTAGACAGACCAAGGCTTGTCAGTATCACTGGCACCTGGGGGCAGACAGACCAAGGCTCGTCAGCATCACCGGCACCTGGAGGCTGACAGACCAAGGCTCGTCAGCATCACTGGCACCTGGAGGTAGACAGACCAAGGCTTGTCAGCATCACCGGCACCTGGAGGCAGACAAACAAAGGCTCGTCAGCATCACCGACACCTGGAGGCAGACAGACCAAGGCTCGTCAGCATCACCGGCACCTGGGGGCAGACAGACCAAGGCTCGTCAGCATCACTGGCACCTGGAGGCAGACAGACCAAGGCTCGTCAGCATCATCGGCATCTGGAGGCAGACAGACAAAGGGTCGCCAGCATCACCGGCACCTGGAGGCAGACAGACAAAGGGTCGCCAGCATCACCGGCACCTGGAGGCAGACAGACCAAGGCTCATCAGCATCACCAGCACCTGGAGGCAGACAGACCAAGGCTCGTCAGCATCACCAGCACCCGGGGGCAGATTGACCCAGGTTCGTCAGCATCACCGGCACCTGGAGGCAGACAGACCAAGGCTCGTCAGCATCACCGGCACCTGGAGGCAGACAGACCAAGGCTCGTCAGCATCACCAGCACCTGGAAGCAGACAGACTAAAAGCTCGTCAGCATCACCGGCACCTGGGGGCAGACAGACCAAGGCTCATCAGCATCACCGGCACCTGGAGGCAGACAGACCAACGCTAGTCAGCATCACCGGCACCTGGAGACAGACAGACCAAGGCTCGTCAGCATCATCGGCATCTGGAGGCAGACAGACAAAGGGTCGCCAGCATCACCGGCACCTCGAGGCAGACAGACCAAGACTCGTCAGCATCACCGGCACCTGGAGGCAGACAGACCAAGGCTCGTCAGCATCACCGGCACCTGAGGGCAGATAGACCAAGGCTCGTCAGCATCACCGGCACCTGAAGGCAGACATACCAAGGCTCGTCAGCATTACCGGCACCTGGGGGCAGACAGACCAAGGCTCGTCAGCATCACCGGCACCTGGAGGCAGACAGACCAAAGCTCGTCAGCATCACCGGCACCTGGAGGCAGACAGACCAAAGCTCGTCAGCATCACCGGCACCTGGAGGCAGACAGACCAAAGCTCGTCAGCATCACCGGCACCTGGAGGCAGACAGACCAAGACTAGTCAGCATCACCGGCACCTGGAGGCAGACAGATCAAGGCTCGTCAGCATCACCGGCATCTGGAGGCAGACCGATCAAGGCTCGTCAGCATAGATAGATAGATAGATAGATAGATAGATAGATAGATAGATAGAGAGAATGATAGAAAGTGGTGGCATGGATGTATAGGGAGTGATAGATATATGTAGATAGAGGAATGGATGCATTATTTGTTTGATTGATGGATGGATGTACTTGTATCTTACATAGATAGCGAAGTAGAAAGATAGAAAGTGGATGGATAAATTAGTTGAGACATATATAACAATGGATGGCCTAATTAATATATTTAGATGGATAGATGTATAGATAGACAGAAAAAATCGGTATATGGAAAGATACATAGGTCGATCTATTTATGTATCTATCAATCTATCTATCTATCTATCTACTTACTAGCCCCCGAACGTGAGCTAACATCATTATAATTATTACCATCGTGATCGGTCTGGTTGGTTGGTTGGACAAATTAACTCCGCCACGAAATTGGATAAAGTTATGTTAGTGCTTGTTGCTCTGTGTCTGTTTGTTCGTTGGTCTGTATATAAGATATCTCAAAAAAGCTATGAACTTATTTTTTCGAAATATATTGAGCAGATAGGATATGCGGCAGGGAAGAAGTTATCACATTTTGGAAGAGATCGGTAGAACGCCTACTTCCGACATCGTAAGCTGAGGTATATTCGTTCTAACGAGTGTCTCTGTAGTTATTATATTGTATTGTATTGTATTATTGTTAGTGTTATGTTTTTGTTTTTGTATTTTAAGTACCGGTATTATTAGTATGGTTAGTATTGTTAGGGCCTTGGTCGCTTACAAATATAGACAAATGGTTATATAGGTTGATATATATTGGATTGATGAATGGGTAGAGACAGATGGTGGATTGATGGGTTGATGGATGTTATATTGTATACAATATATATATATATATATATATATACAGTATATATGTCTATCTATCTACCTACTTACCTATATCTTTACTTATCTACCTACCTATATATCTGTTTACTTTACAATTGACCTCTTTCACTCTACACATCTCTATCTATCTACTTACCTATATCTTTACTTATCTACCTACCTATCTATTTGTTTACCTAGTCTTCAACCTCTCTCACTCTCTACCTACCTAAGAGCACCGGACATAAGAAAATGACATTATTATTTGCCACCAGCATAATGAGTCTGTGTGTGTGTATGTCTATGTGTGTGTGTGTGTGTGTGTGAGTGTGTGAGTGTGTGTGTGTGTGTGTGTGTGTGTGAGTGAGTGTGTGTTTGCAGGCTAATAATTTACTGAGAAAATAGAGATGACTATATTTTAAATACTGGGTGTTAGGAGATGTAACCCTCCCGAAAATCCCCAGGCACAGTGGTGGTGCCTGGTGGGTTCGAATCCTGGTTAGGGACCTCAGTAGGTTTTACCAGACTCATGTGGTTTCGAACCCTGGTTAGTGACCTCAGTAGGTTTTACCAGACTCGCGCGCTAACCGACTGTACTACCACGGACGTACAATAGGATAGCAACCTTAGTTATCCTAGAAAGAACCAGGTGATAGTCTCATGGTGGGTTTATTAGACTTCGCCACCAACGACTATTTTACGCTATCCCAGACGTCAACTTGGGTAGTTTTGTGGTTGCGGGATTTTTGCGGGTACAGGGTATTACAATATTCATACTGTGAGTGGCTTATATATAGTGTATACCTTCAATGATTGGTAGATGCCGAATGTAGAGGGGTGACACAATAATGACACATGATGAACGAGAAGCAAGACATCCTTTTCATCATATTCTGGTGACTATTAGACGATTTGATTCAGCTTGGGGTGGACCTATTTCTATGATAAGGCTTCTAACTATCTCATCCAACCCTTTTAACTACCACAGATCCTTCCCAAGCTGCATAATATCGTCTAAATATAGCTAGAACATATTATAACACACGTCACTGGTACTCAAAGGGTTAATAACAAACAGAATAAACTGGGTTGAGAAGAAATACTCCACCACCACCACACATCCACAGGCTAAGCTTATACATGAGCAGTACAATCTATGAATATGTGGTACAATCTGCTCTACCACACACAATCACATATCAACATCCAAACGCTGGCACACCTGTACAAATACATATTCACTAACCGTTATTATACATATATCGATTCACACACACAATCACAAACCCTCACACACATCTACTGACACAAGTCCACTTTTGTTAAAAATGCTTATGGTATCAAACACGCACACACATTCATATATACACACATATTATTACTACCTCACATACACACGTAAAATTAGAATCACCCTTATTTATATACACAAACACAAACAAATACAATATATCAAAGAACACCCACAAACACACTCCAAATTACGCACGTACTAGCAAATAGCTCCCCCCCCCCTCTCTCTCTCTCTCTCTATCTCTCTCTCTCTCTCTCTCTCTCTCTCTCATATGAACAGTAGTCTTAGGTGTAACTCTCTTGGTCTGGTTTATTTCTGGTGCTCCAACAATACTATCCAGGACCATCGGAGTTAACTTGGCCCATTGAGAGAGAGAGAGAGTACACAGGAGTACAAAGGAGTACAAAGGAAATCAAGCAACAGCAGATCTAGTGACCCTTCTAGGCTGCTTGTCCTGCAAAACACTGAGGTATATAGGGATTGTCTAGAAGGGTTTGATGAAAATTAAAATGTGATAGTTTTAAGGGACTTGAATGCTAGGTTAGGCAATGAATCTGTTGAGGGAGTGATCCAGCAACCACATATCTAGTGACCCTTCTAGGTTGCTTGTCCTCCAAAACACTGAGGATCAAGTGTCCAAACAGTGGTTTAGAGGGGGTAAGGGAACATTGGAAAGGGAATTACTGCCCTGGAACTAATGTCTGTGGCAGGATTAGGAAGTTAGTAACTGAGGGGGGATAAAATAAAGTTATTCATTTACAAACGCAGTCAGTCGCGGGTTTGATGCGAGATATTTGTCTAAGCGGAGTTTAAATGAATGAACGGTGATGCAGTCTATAACGTTTCGGGGAAGCCCATTCCACAAGTTGACAACTCGATTGAAGAAGAAATTCTTAGATTCGTGTGAGTTAAAAGATTTACCAATAATTTTGCAACCGTTTCCCCGCGTGTAATTAGATTGGTCGATAGTGAAGTACTTACTACAGTTCATATTGTCGATGCCTTTGATGATTTTGAACACTTGAATTAAGTCACCTCTTAATCTGCGCTGGGTTAAAGGAAATAGATTTAATTCTCTAAGACGCTCTTCGTATGGTTTGTTCTTTAGGTTAGGTATAATTTTGGTAACTCTACGTTGAACTCGTTCTAGCTTGTTTATATCTTATTGGTAATAAGGGCACCAGGATTGAAAGCAGTATTCCAGAAGAGGGCGGACTAAGGAATTGTAAAGGGTTAGGATAACTTCTTTGGATTTATGCTCAAATGACCTGCCTATAAAGCCAATTATTTTGTTTGCCTTCTTAACTACTTCTGAACATTGTTGACTCGGTTTTAGGTTACTCGATATTGTTACTCCCAGATCGGTTTCTCTGTTAACATTCTTAAGCTGAGTGCCATTCATCGAATAGTTTGCTTTCTCATTTAGGTATCCGATATGTAGTACTTTACATTTATCCACATTGAAACTCATTTGCCAAATTTGGGCCCAACATGACAATTTATCTAGATTGTGTTGCATATCGTCAACTTGTTCTTTTGAGTGTACGCTATTTGCAATTTTTGTATCGTCAGCAAATTTTGAGATTGTACAGGTGAGACCCTCATCTATGTCGTTGATGTAAATTAGAAAGAGAATTGGTCCTAGTACCGATCCCTGGGGTACCCCGCTACTTACATTGGTCCATTTAGATGCCTTACCGTTTATGACTACTCTTTGCTTTCTGTCGCTGAGCCAATTTTCTATCCATTTCAACACACCGTCTTGTATTCCATGCGCTTTTAGTTTTAGCAGTAAACGTTTGTGGGGAACTTTGTCAAAGGCCTTTTGAAAATCAAGGTATATAATATCTACAGCTTTACTCTCATCGTAGAGGTTGAAGATATCGTGGAAGAAGTTTAAGTGGTTTGTTAAACAGGAACGTTTTTTACGAAAGCCGTGTTGAGTATCTTTAAGTATGTTATTTTCCTCTAAGTGATTTACGAGTCTGTCTCGTATGACCGTTTCTAGCATTTTACATACAACTGAGGTTAAGCTAATTGGACGATAGTTACTGGGTAGGGATTTGCTGCCTTTTTTTAATATCGGTGTTACGTTGGCTAGCTTCCACTGATCAGGCATAGTTCCAGACTGCAAGGATTTATTGAATAGTAATGTCAGTGGTTTGGAGAGCTCATCCTTAGCTTCCTTTAGAACTCTAGGCGAGATTGTATCAGGTCCAGGCGTTTTATTTACCTTGAGTTTATCTAAACAATTCAATATTTCTCTCTCTGTAACGGTGATATTGCTTAGAACATCTGAATTATCAATCTGAATCGGCGATGGTGTAGGGATATCACTGAGGTCTTCTGTTGTAAAAACTGATGCAAAGAAGGTATTGAGGGCATTACTCATTTGTACTTCGTCTTTGGTGTATTTTCCATTTTCATCGACTAACGGTCCAACAGTTGAAGTAACTACTTTTTTCTTTCTGATATAACTATAGAATTCTTTCGGGTTTGTTTTACTTTGATTCGCAATATGTATCTCTAAGGTCTTTTTACTTTGCTTAATTAACTTTTTGGCTTTGCGTCGTAGCTCTACAAATTTCACCCGTTCTTCGTAATTTTGTGAGGATTTTAATCTATCATTAGCAAATTTTTTAGCAAGCAGGCAGTTTGAAATATCTTTATTCCACCATTTGGGCTTATTATTATGGCCTGGGCGCCGTATTATCGATGGTATACAGTGTTGCACTGCTTTTAGGTAAGTGGTTTCGAATAACTTCAAAGATGTATTTATGTCGTTATTGTTAATTAAAAAGCTCCAGTCAGTTTCTTTAAACATAGCTCTAAGTTTATGGAAGTTTGCTTTCTTGAAATTAGGGACTTTTTCGATGCTACTATTTGGTTCGTTACTAGTAAACTTTAAAGTGAAAGTTATCGTACGATGGTCGCTGTTACTGAATTCATCACCAACATTCAAATTCTCTATTAATTCTTCTTTTGTTGCAAGTACAATGTCAAGAACGTTATTACCACGGGTCGGCGTTCGAACAAATTGATAAAGCGAACTCTCTTTCAAGTTCGTATACAAGTCATGTCCGGAGTGTGAAGTAAGAGTATCGCCCCACTTGGTGGGGCCAAAAATTACGGTATCTTGTGAGTTACTTACATCTGCAATTTGTTCGTAAATTTCTCGGTCAGTTTGCACTGATTGAGCTGGAGGTCTGTATATTAATGCAAGTATTATTTTTGTACCTTTATTATTCTTTATTAGCACAAAAGATGCGTCGACGTTCACAATTTGAGGTTTTGACAAGAGGGTAGGGTTAAGACTTTCTTTGATATAAAGTAAAACGCCACCTCCATTTCGATTTATTCGGCTTTTCTCAAACATTACATAACCGGGAAGTGAATACTCTGCTAAAAAGTCTCTATCTTCTGTATTGAGCCAAGATTCTGTTATGCCAATCACATCATAATTTTCTGTAAACACTAGCTCCTCTAAATCTGAAAATTTATTGTGTATGCTACGAGCGTTTGCATAGAAAACCTTTAAATTTGTTATTTTAGAACTCACGGAACGCTCTTTAATAATATTTGTGGTTCTTGTCGGATCTACATTTATGTTCATGGCTGTCCTCGGTCCTCGCTGTCTTCGGTCCTTATCGCTGATGGTCCTCGGTTGCCTCTGTTTTTTTCTTGGCGTTGGATGATTTATGTCACTGCTGCTTCTTCTCGGATGGCGTTTTTTGATCCATGGCTGTGGACTGCTTCGTGTAGGAGACGACCCATGCGTGCTGAACCCACAGGGTTTAGATGAGTACCATCCTTGCGGAACAGAGTAGGCTGGTTGTAGAAGTTGTCCCAGAGGTTGATGAATTCAACTTCTTCCCTCAGACACAAATATTTTAGTCGGCTATTTGTGCTGAAGGCCTTGTCGTAGAATTTGTCAGGTGCGTTGAAAGATTGTGTTGACTGCTGGATGTGAATGTGCTGAGAGGTGAGGCTGAGGGTATGTCTGGTCATTACTGTATCTTGTGGAGGGAAAGCTGAGAGGAGGATTTGTAGGAGAATGCAAGACAAGCAAGAAGTAAGAGAGGAAATATCTAATGAAAGTTAGTGAGTTAGAGAAAACTACAAAATAGAGGGAGCACCGGGAGAGGCTAAATGAGAAATGGATTGAAGAGAGAGAGATAGAGGATGAATGGCAACAGTTTAAGGAAGGAGTGAAAGCAAACGCAGAGAAAGTTTGTGGTAAAAGTATAGTAGGTGGCAGAGGTATCAGGAAGGGAAACAAGTGGTAGAATGAACCGGTAAGAACATAAGAAAATGGGAGTCTGCAGAAAGCCGATTGGCCTAAGCAAGGCAGATCCCTGAAAGAAAGGCAGTTGAGGAGAAGAGACCGTAGTCTGAGAGGGTTTTGCAGGATGGAAGTGTTGAGGTATGGGAGAAGTACAAGGAGAAGAGGATAGAGGCAAAACGGAAGATTAGAGAAGCGAAGAAAAGTGTAAATGAAAGGTGGGGTCATAGATTGAGTGAGAATTTTGAGGAATGTAAGAAGATATTCTGGAAGTAGGTAAATAGAGTAAGGAAAGGAGAACAAAAGAGGGAGGAGTCGGTGAAAGATGCAAATGGAGAGTTATTAGTGGAAGGTATGGAAGTGAGGAATAGATATGTTGAGTATTTTTAATCTTTGCTAAATGTAAGAGATGGAAGAGAGGCAGTGATTGAAGCAGTGGCTGATGGAGGTAGGCTATAGAGGCGGGAGGGAATAAATGAAAGGATTGAGAAGAATGAGGTGAAAGAAGCAGGGAGACAAATGTGAGCGGGTAAAGTATAAGGTATATGGATGGTATTGCTGTGGAATGTATTAAGATGGGTGGAGATGTGATAATAGATTGGCTGGTGAGAATTTTCAATTCAGTATGTGTTTTGATGTGTCAATTGTACCATCAGACTGGAGGAGTGCATGTATAATGCCTTTGGACAAGGGGAAGGGAAACCGGCAGGAGTTTTCAAGCTATAGAGGTATTACTTTACTGTCAGTTGTTGGAAAGCTGTATGGCAGGGTGTTGATAGAGAGGGTAATAAAGGGTACAGAAGGTGCAATAGGAGAAGAGTAGTGCAGTTTTAGAAGGGGAAGAGGGTGTGTAGATCAGTTTTTGCAGTAAGACAGCTATGCAGTATGCAAGAAGTAATGTATTTATAAAATATATAAGGAAATATTAATTGGGCTTCCATGGATTTGGAAAAAGCATACTGTATGCTCGTGTGGATCAAGAAGCAGTGTGGAAGGTACTAAGGATTTACAAAATTGGAGGATATTTGTTAAGAGCAGTCAAGAGTTTTTATGAAGAGAGCAGATCATGTGTTATAGTAGGGAATGAGTTGAGTGAATGGTTTGAGGTGAATGTAGTTCTGTGACAGGGTTGTGTAATATGTCACTGTGGTTGCTTTATGTATAATTATATGGATGGTGTGATGAGGGAGGGAAAGCTGAGATCTATGGGTAGAGGATTTGCATTAGTAAGAAATAATGGTGGTGATTGGGAGTTTAATCAGTTGCTGTTTGTTGATGACACAGCATTGGTGGCAGATTCTGAGGAGAAGCTGCAGTGAGTAGTAATAGAGTTTTTGTTCTTCTATATTCCAACTACTCCCTCTCGGGCATAGGCTGAGAGCCTGTACATTAGTTGCGCACTCATGACTCGAAGCAGCTTTATCTCTGAAGCAGCCTTACTCCAGTGCTTCACTGTTTTACCTCCTAGACTCGGACCCTCACTCTCAGAACGCCACCTATTAAACAATGAACTCACTAGGCATTGTCCTCCCTGTAGCCTATTTTGAATATAGGAATATTCATACAGTGCTATTAATCGGGGAACAATGAGGGTATTTATTTGGCGTTTCAGTGGGCTTTGTGGTAATGCACTGATACTAGATACAGAATAAATTCCATCTCAATACTGTCTTCTCATTGACATATCAGGATTCGAAGCCGGGTTCAATGGATTACCAGTCTAGTGGCAAGACCACTCCACCACACCTCCCCTGTATGTGATATGTAGGAGGAGGAAGTTGAGGGTGAATGTAAATAAAAGTAAAGTGTTGGTGTGTATCACCATCACGTAGGGTGAACCTAAATGTACGACTGGATGGGGAAATGCTGGCATAAGTGGAGTGTATTAAATAAGTAAGTGGAGTGATAAGCAGGGACGCAGGTGTGGGAATGGAAGTAAGACAGAGAGTGTGTGAGGGAAGGAAAGCTTTCGGAGCAATGGGAAGTATGTGGAAGGTGAGAAAAATCTTGGAATGAAAGGTAAAAGTGGTATGGTAGGAGGGACCAAGGAATAGTTGTACCAATAGCGATGTATGGGGATGAGACGTGGAGTCGAAATATACAAGAGAAAAAAGGTTGGATTTGTGTTTGTTTTTTTCTATGGGAATGAGGGAGACAAAAGGCAGAACTGCCTGCAGCGAGTGCCTCCCCCAGAGTTGAAAGAGTGACAGGGCCAAAATCAAGGGACATTCGAGCTAAAATGCCTGGACACACGGAGTTTGAAGCAATTTAAGTCATAGGAAGAGGGAAAGACTGATTCTGGGAGAGAGTTCCAGAGCTCAGCAGTTGAATAGAAAAAAGTCTGAGAATAGCGTTTCACTCCTGGGTTGGAGAGTTGCACAGAGTAAGGGTGGGATTGTGTTGCAAGACGGGTTCTACGTACCCTACGTAGAGGAGGTGGTATACACTGGGAAAGCTCCGAGGAACACTGATTATTGTAGTAGCGATAGAATAGCGAGAGATATACAACAATTCGGCGAAGAGAGAGAGATTGCAGAGAGTGCGTGAGTGGATGGGAGTTAATGATACAAAAGGGTTTCCTTTCTACTTTGTCTAGGAGTGCGGTGTGAGAGGATCATCCCCACACATGTGAACACAACTCAATACAAGGACACACTGTGCCCCTGTACAGAGCAAGAAGCTGTGCAGGGGTAAAGAACCCCTTGAGGCGGTTGAGCACACCCAGCTTCTGGGAGGCTGCCTTAGCAAGACTGGTAATATGGTCCCTCCAAGTGAGATACTGATAATAGTAATAATAATAATAATAATAATAATAATAATAATAATAAATAGATTGAATATAGAAAGATGTCCCACTATTATATGGTAGATATGACGTCCACACTGTGGCTACCTGTGTCAAAATATGCACTTACAGCTAACTAGGTCATTATATGGTAGATATGACGTCCACACTGTGGCTACCTGTGTCAAAATATGCACTTACAGCTAACTAGGTCATTATATGGTAGATATGACGTCCACACTGTGGCTACCTGTGTCAAAATATGCACTTACAGCTAACTAGGTCATTATATGGTAGATATGACGTCCACACTGTGGCTACCTGTGTCAAAATATGCACTTACAGCTAACTAGGTCATTATATGGTAGATATGACGTCCACACTGTGGCTACCTGTGTCAAAATATGCACTTACAGCTAACTAGGTCATTATATGGTAGATATGACGTCCACACTGTGGCTACCTGTGTCAAAATATGCACTTACAGCTAACTAGGTCATTATATGGTAGATATGACGTCCACACTGTGGCTACCTGTGTCAAAATATGCACTTACAGCTAACTAGGTCATTATATGGTAGATATGACGTCCACACTGTGGCTACCTGTGTCAAAATATGCACTTACAGCTAACTAGGTCATTAACCCCTTCTATACCGGCGACGTCTTGTATTTTTATCTTGCTATATCTAGATTATTATGTAGAGTTTAGGAAGGTAAAAAAGGTTAAGTGAAATATTTCGAAGCATGTTAATTGATGGAGGCCCTTTATAAACTGAATACAATCGTCTAATAGTAGCCAGAATAAAATTAATAAGATGTCACTGGTATAGAGAGGGTTAAACATATCAGCATGATGATGACTTTATAATTATTTACTCCGTCATATCTGTCAGCTTATTTGAAATTGGCGCCAAATTCCCCATGTCTTGTTTACGTTCTTTAAAATGAGAGGGCGCGCTATTTAAATGAGAGAACATGCTAAGAGAAGATTTGAATTTAATCCTCGGTTCTTTAACCCAATTCCCTTATGAAAATCTACACATATTAGCAATGTGCTTCTAAACATCAAGCAACGATTTCCCATATTACATTTTAAGCACAGATAAATCACTTAGAGTTATAAAGTAAATATCTATTCATTGAAACGTTGTACTACATAAGACAATTACTTAGTTGAAAAAAGCTATAATGGGTTTACCAGAAAATCATGGAAATCAATATAGTGTATTAAAGGAGCTAAGGTTGCATCCAATAGGCATATTTTGTCCATTAAGACTGTCAAACATACAACAAACTCTCTCTCTGCCACACTCCATTGACACCATTTTCACTGTGCTGTCAGTTTTCCTTCCATACATTTCAACAGTCAACATTCTGCTACCAGTCTCTGTCAATGGCACCATTCCTCAGTTACTTATTAATTCTCATACTTGCCATTTTTCATTTCCAGGTTTAGTAATCATCCTCAATTGCAACATCATCCCATGCAATCTTTGTCAGCCAATTCGTAGCAAATTTCAGAGTCCATTATATGGCATAGGGGGAGATCAGCAGCTTATTGGTCATAAGGCATGGCAAATATTATAAAGCATAATTAAGCTGACATAAGAAAAACAAAAAGGCAACACCTGATACAGTCACCACTCATTCATCAGCCCCACAAATTGTCTCACATGCTCTAAATATCTATAACAAGGCCTTTTCATGACATCATCTAGAGCACAGACCATCAAGTTAGTCAAGTTAATGCAGACATAAAACACTCAAGCAGCATCTCTTACAATCATCCTCCAATCATTCCTCAGCTGTTAATGATTATTGTTTTATCTAATCCTTTTTACACTATGACACACACTGAGCCACCTTGTCATACCATCCTTGTCATGGCCTTCCATAATTATGTCATCTCTGCTTCCAATACACTTCCCCTCACCCTTTATCTGAAAGGAAAAACTCATTTTACGGCTATAGTCATGTGGACATACCATTTAAGAAAAACTTTTGTTTTCGACGACCAGACTTATATCCTAGCTTCACGCACCTACTAAATATCGCTATTTTCTGACTCATTAGACTTAAAGGTATGCACTACACAGTATGTACAGTATATTTATTTCCGTAGCTCTCACTCGAATTATCATGATTATGCCAGAATATACAGTGTTTTACTTCCATAATAGTCGAGAGGACTGAGGAGTAGGATACATGCTGAAATACATGGTGCACAAAATTAGTATGGAATCCTTCTCTTATTGGAAACTTTCAGTCACTTCCTGTCCCTCGTTTTTCAGTATAATACATTTACTGGTTTGCCTTTGTATTTGTGTTGCTTTAAAATGTATATTGTCAGGTGGTTTCTCAAACCTCACTTGTATCTGTATCATACTTCCTCCTATCACACATCCTATTTTAATCAGTGACCACTGAGACTCTGTGGAGTTCCTCTACAGCATACAGTTTCTGCTATTTGGGCAATAGCTTTATCTGAATGCCAAGCTTTTAGCATGTTTAAATGTTCTAATCCCTTCCCCTGTAGATCATAGGTTCCTTGGTCCAACACTCCTGATATATATATATATATATATATATAATTATATATATTTTACCGGACGCCGTGATCCCCAAAGGGGTGGCCACAAACAAAAGGCCCCATGTACCTCTGTCCACAGTCAGTCGACTCCCCTCCACCCATCCCGCACCGCCTTCACTCATATACTTCCTAACTCCATCCTTCCACTTGTTCTACCTCTCCCTCTCTGTCCTTTCAGCTCACTCTCGTACTCTTATACTCATTCCCTCACTTCCCATGCATTCCACATGACCGAACCATCTCAAAGAGTCAAGGTGTTCCTTTTTCACACTTTCCACCACATCTACATCCACACAACACCTCTCTCGTACTTCCTCATTAGTCTGTCAATCCCTCCATGTAACTACGCACGCACTACTCAAGTAACTTATTTCCACCCCTCTTACTCTTGGTTTGAGTCTCTTCACCAACGTCCATTCTTCGCTCCCGTAAGTCAATTTCGGGACTACCACACTGTCATGCAAGGACTTCTTTACTTCCATGCTGACCACCCTATTTCTTGTTACTACTTTTAGCGTTCCTAGAACCCTCTTCCCCTATTGCACTGTCTCCCGCACTTCTTCATCCATACTCCCATCTTTACTCAACACACTGCCCAAATATTTAAATGAGCCGACATTCTCCATAACCTGACCGTTCAACCATACCTCACGCTCTATGGCTGCCTTGCTCTTTCCCGCGTTTACCTTCAAATTCCATTTTTCACACACTGTTCCAAATATATTTACCAGCCCCAGCAAGTCCCATTCACTATCGCTCATCAGAACTGTATCATCAGCAAACAGCAGTACAGGTAACTTCCACTTGTTTCCTTCCCTTATCAGAGGTACACCAACATCCACTGCTCTTCCTTGTATTTCTTTCATGACTTCATCCATACATATATATATATATATTGAACAGCCATGGGGACATCACACACCCTTGCTTTAACCCAACATTCAGATCAAAGAACTCACTCTGCTCTTTCTCCACATGCCTATGCACCCTCATACGTGCTCTTCACTGCTTTCAGCAACTTGCCGTCTACTCCGTATATTCTCAGTATTTTCCACAGACCTTCTCTATCAACTCTGTCATAGGCCTTCTCTAAGTCCATAAAGGCAGCATACAACTTATGTCCTTCAACCCGCCCTGCTCGTCACCTATCCATTTCTCCATTCTTACTCTCACTCTCTCAATCACTACCCTATTGTACTGTAAACCTTCCCTACTACGCTTAGAAGGCATATTCCCCGGTGGTTACCACAAACTCCTCTTTCCCCTTATACAGGGGGACTATTATGCCTGTCTTTCAGTCATCCGGTGCTCTCCCCTTCTCCCATGCTAGTTTACACATTTTCCATACCCGTTCGGTCACTATCTCACCACCATACCTCAACCAGAAATCTGTCAATGGTTGACATCTTGGGTGTAAAACAGACAGGTCTCATACCTTTTAGCAAGTGGTTTCAAATTCTATCTACTTATTGCCAGATGCCATGATTCCCGAAGGTGTGGCCACAAATGAATCGCCCCCATGCACAACTGTCCCTAGTCAGTCGACGCCCCTCCTCCCATCCAACACCGTTTTCACGCATATACTTCTTAACTCCATACTTACACCTCCCTCTCTGTCACACTTCACTCTCTCGCTTCCCATACGTTACACATTGCCAAAACCATCTCAATGTGTTCCTTTTCACACTTTCCAGATCTACATTCACACCACACCACTCTTGTAATTTCTCATTCGTCTGTCTATCCCTCCATGTAACTCCGCAAGTAACTAATTTCCACCCCTCTCACTCATGGTTTCTGTCTCTCCAACAACATCCATGCTTCAATCACTCATACGTCAATGTCGGGATAACCAAACTATCATACAAGGATTTCTTACTTCCATGCTGACAAACCCTATTTCTTGTTACTGCTTTCATCGTTCCTACAACCCTCTTCCTGTTGCACCCTTTTCCGCACTTCTTCCTCCATACTCCCGTCTTTACTCGACACACTGCACAGCACAAATACTTAAAGGGGCTGACATTCTCCTTAACCTGACCGTTCAACCTCACCTCACACTCTGTGACAGCACCCCTTTCAAGGACCATAACCTTACTCTTCCCCTCATTTTCCTTCAGATTCCATTTTCACACACTATTCTAAACATACTTATCAAATGTGTATCAATAATATATGAGCAATGACCGTGCCTGGTATAGTAAACAATACAACACCATGGTAGTTGTTGCAGTCTTGGTGATCCCCTATCCCCCTACCAGCCTGCCATGCAGAAGCCAGGCCGGCCGCTGCATACAACCTGTGGACTATTGTCTTGCCCTCAGCTATCAGATGCTTTCCCAACCATCAACCACGCCACAGCCTCCTTAACCTCAGCAAAGTATGATGGGTTTATCGTGGATTGATAGATCAGCAACTAATGGCTAGTAATTTAATAGTTATTTTGCTTGCCAGGAAGAGCAGCCATGTACTGCCACTCAATGTATTCACCCCAGCAGGCCCTACACCTACAGTTAGCTATTATCATCCAATGGAACTCTGCCAAGTGCCATGTGTATTGAACCTTTGGTCTGCTTACCAAACCCTGAAGAAATTCTGCTTTAAGTTTGCATAGCAGATGGCAGAATTGCATCACAATACAAATTAATACATTCATTAATTTTTCCAGATCGCTATTCACTTTCCAGTCTCACCAATTAAACTACCATATACAGTATTACCATAGGTAAGGATAATGACCTTAAATACAGATCATAAGGCAAGGTGAGACTTAGACAGCAAATAATGGAGATATCTTAACAGATGTGGATATAAGTTACATTATTTCAGAATGGCATCTGGTGTAAACAGAGTATATAGATGGAATAAATAATGGGGAAGTGTAGTCTTTGAAATGAAAGATATTCTGTAAGAACAAAATAACATGTCTGGATAAAGTAGTATGGAAGCATTTCTGCCAAGGATATTCAATATTATGATAATTTTAATGATAGCAAGAAGTTAAATGAACTATTTCTCATAAATACACAACTGCATTGGTTCAGTTAAGAGTTAAGTTATTAATTCTTTATTGGACAACATAAGTGATTACACTTTAGTTATATGGAATCCTAAGGTATTTTTATCCTAACTGTGTTTGTTTTTTTTTTTTTTTAAGAGACAATGAACGGAGGAAGGAAAAACACAGATAGAACAAAAAGGTCCATGTGCCTAAAGGCATCCTCCATTCATAAACATTTTGTAACAACTGGATTTAAACTTTCGTAGATTGTAAGTTTGTGGAAAGCAACTCGAGGGAAGTGAATTCCAAAGAGTAGTAGTTCTAGGGATAAATGAATTTTGATAAGCAGAAGTTCTGCATTGTGGAGGAGAAAGTGTAAATTCATGGGCGCTCTCAGCTGCCCTAGTTCTACGGGGAAAGATGTGGAGGGGCGGCACAATTGAAGCAAGTTCCTCGGAACAATATTATTGCTGTGAAAATATCTGTAGAATAATGCAAGGGATGCAACGTTTCTTCGTATGGATAATGTAGGTAGGTCCTGTGTGATTGCAGGGTTATTGATTAATCTAATAGCTTTATTTTGAATTTTGTCCAACTTCCTCAATGCAACCACTCCACTTCAACTCCACAGAGGTGAACAGTAATCCATCTGAGAATGCACATGACTTTTATATATTACGGCCAACTGCTCGTCAGTGAAGAATTCTCGAACTCTGTTATCCCATCATTAAAAAATATATGGGAGTCAGTGAGATTCTGTCGGTTAGAAAATTGAATGTACTTGGTTTTCTGTGCATTAAAGGAAACTAGATTCTTTTGTCCCCATTCATTAATTCTAGAAAGGTCCAGGTTCAGAGAAATTGCAGTGTTTATTTTTGAATTTATAAGATCGGGTTGGGTGAAAGAATTGGTAAATGTGAAGGAATTGTGGAGTGTTGAGTCATCTGCGTATGTATTGGATTATGAGTGGTAGATTTGAGATCATTTATATAAATGAGGAACAGAGTTGGGACCAAAACTGATCCCTGGGGAACACCAGCATTTATTGAGTGAAATTGAGAATAAAGGCCATCTACCATTAACACATATTTTTTCTGTTATGAAGATAAGAAGAAATTAGTGGAACTAATTATGCAAGGCCGTAGTGTGACATCTTCGACAATAAAGATTGATGCCAGACTCTATCAAATGCCTTTGATATATCCAGTGCTATTGTATGTGTTTCACCATGTTGGTCTGTAGCTTGGTTGATTTGATGCGTAAGAAGGCAAAGAATGTCTGCAGTTGATCGACATCGTCTAAAATCACTGATTAATTTATTATTCTCAAGATGTTTAATTATGTGAATATTTAATATAATTTCAAAGACTTTACCAAGAGTGGAAGTTATAGCTATTGGTCTGTAGTTTGATGGATCTGAAGAGGCACCTTTTTTAGGAACTGGATGGATGTTTGCTTTTTTTAGTCTATACAGTAAAATTAGTCTGTGATAATCAATAATACCAGTTTCTATGTGTAACCAATCCACCATGACAAATATACAATATATCTACAATAAATGTACAGTAAAAGTAAATGTTAAATAATACATCATAAACCAATGTTTACATCTTTATTTATCTGATAAATTTACTTAACATTCAAATGCAGTGTGAAAATAGCAATTATTGTGATTCTATCACAGCACACAAGTATTAAAATTAGCACCAATGTCTTACCCTGTACCTTACATGACTACTGTACTGTATTTTAGACTATGAAACTGTAGTGCTTCACTTTACTAGCAGACCTTGGCCTACAGTAGGGTAAAACAAATATAATAATATAAAATATAACAAATAAATAAAAGTTATTTAGCGAATCAGTCCCTTAAATACTACCAATCATTTGAACATTTAGGCCAGGCCTAACATAAGCTAGCTTGGACCTTAAAAAAGGATCAATACAGTACAATATAAGTATACCACATATTTTTCGGCTTTTTAAAACGCTAACTATTGCTCAACAATTACCCCTCTACCTGCGTCTTACGAGTTGAAATTTAGGTGCAGTACAGTACTTGTGTCGGGAATGCCTTCTAAATCATGATCCATGAGTTATCTACTGTAAGTTTCAAAGAACTAGCAATGCTACATTCCATAATGCCTAGTTTCTACTGACCTAATATTCCATGATAAATAGACTTGGGAATGTTTCTGGGCCGCTATACTACGTAAAGTTCTGGATGTTAGTGTAGCAAATAGAGTACTGTACAGTACTGGTATTTTATCAAATACTGTACAGTATAAAGAAATAATCATGAAGTTAGGCTCTGTCTCGAGTCGGCAACCCCCAGCTATGGTGTATGTCCCTGTGTATATACAGTACATACATACAAGAACTTTGGGAAAATATGATAGATAAACAGTGATATCAAGTGAGGTTCAGTACTTAGATGACAACATGAAGAACTTATAAGGCCCAGAGATTATTGAATTAAGCTTTCGAGATCTTGGTTGCTTTATTATTCTTTACCACAGTAGATGACAGCACCTAATATACATAGATATTGTTGAACTCAGGAACCCTGGGATCACCTATGAAAAACCACAGCTGCTTGGCGAAGACTTGAACCCAGGAACAGTTGGTCTACAACCAGCGACATTATCGACTCTGCTATGCCTTGCATTATCTGTAGATGAATACTTTTGTTAATTTGGGGAATTCTGCATAACACTTTTTGAATCACCAATATCAACGATTTTGGTCACTAGATACGTTAGTCATCATACTATCCACTGCATATTTTGAAGATTGGAGGGCATTTTATGATTTGCAGGTAGCTGGGGTATGGATGTGGCAGATCCCACTTCTGACGATAAATTAGATTAGGCCAAGTTATTGTAACCTACACTAGCCTAACGTAGCGCCCTCAGTGGGAGCTGCTGATAGCTGACAAAGGAGAGGGGATGGGGGGGGGGGGGATGCAATAAAAATTCACAACAATCTTCAATGACCTATCCAGTAAACAGTGACAACAAAAGATGTCGATACTAGCTACCCAACAATGGGTGCAGATTTACTATAGAAGCGCATCCTCTACATCAATGGTTATGTCAATGGGAGTATCGGGGTAAACGCGCGGGATGGATGTAGTGTTCGGGCGTACAGTCATCATGTTTACATAGGTTGATCGCCGCGGTTAAGTTAGAGTCTATTTTGACAGCAAATGTTTTCGGTTATTTGCCCCCTGCTGGCAATATATATGATAATGACAATATGTCATGGGGAGGGGTGAGGGGGGCAAAGCCCGGGTAGAATGTAGAGTTCGGGTGTACCGCCAGCCTTGTTTACACTACGCGGAACGGCGTCAGATGTTTGCCATCTTGTACCCGTCTATTTTGACTGCCTTTGGATACAATATGTTGAGGTGAGGCTTAGCCCCCCCCTCACCCACCCATGACATATTGTCATCATCATATATATTGCCAGCAGGGGGCAAATAACAGAAAAAAACACCGTCAAAATAGACACGAAGTTAACCATGGCGATCGACAAATGTAAACATGACAGCGGTGGGGGAGGCGTCGGACGCTTGCAACATGTTCCCGTCTATTTTGAATACCATTGGATACAATAATATGTAGAGGGGGGGGAGGGGGGGGAGAAGCCCCCCTTGACCCCCCCCCCATGACATATTGTCATCATCATATACAGTATATTGCCAGCTGTCAAAATAGACGCGAAGTTAACCGCGGCGATCGCCCTATGTAAACCTGACGACCGTACGCCCGGAGACTACATCCACCCCCAAACCCCCCCCCCCCCCCCCCCCCCAAGATATTATTGTATCCAATGGCAGTCAAAATAGACGGGAACATGATCGCAAGCGTCCGCCACCACCGTCATTTTTACGTGGTCATTCGCCGCGGTTAAGTTCGCGTCTATTTTGCCAGTGATTTTTTACGGTTATTTGCTCCCTGCTGGCAATATAATTATATGATGATGAGGTATAATCCTGTGTAGCGGGTGAACCTGTACATATATCTCAATAATTTGGTAAGGTTACAATGTATCTTTAAATTTTACATTCATAAATAGTCCACTAATATACTGTACTAGGTTAGGTTAGGTTAGGCTTTGGTTAGGCTAGGTTAAATATATTGTTCAATGATTCTTAGTAAATAGGCATCTGAAAAACAGTTCCTCCCGCTACACAGGATCTTACCGATGATGATAATATGTCATGGGAGGGTGAGGGGGGCAAGGCCCGGGTAGAATATTGAGTTCGGGCGTACCGCCAGCCTTGTTTACACTACGCAGATCGGCGTCGGATGTTTGCCATCTTGTACCCAACAATATGTCATGGGGGGGTGAGGGGGGCAAAGCCCGGGTAGAATGTTGAGTTCGGGCGTACCGCTAGCCTTGTTTACACTACGCGGATCGGCGTCGGACGTTTGCCATCTTGTACCCGTCTATTTTGAATGCCTTTGGATACAATAATATGTTGAAGGGAGGCTTAGCCCCCCCCCCCCCCTCACCCACCCATGACATATTGTCATCACCATATATATTGCCAGCAGGGGGCAAGCGTCCGCCGCCACCGTCATGTTGACATGGTCGATCACCGCAGTTAAGTTCGTGTCTATTTTGCTGGCAATATATATGACGATGACAATATGTCATGGAGGGGTGAGCGGAGGCCCTCAACATATTATTGTATCCAACGGCAGTCAAAATAGACGGGAATATGATGGCAAGCGTCCGCCGCCGCTCAGCGTAGTGTAAACAAGGCGGGCAGTACGCCCAAACTCTACATTCTACCCGATCGTGCACCGTAGCAATAGAAAACGAGGGTAAACTAGAACGCGAGGTCGTCAATGCCGACACATAATTTACTGTATCATAAATTTAGCGTTTCCATTCAAAATTTAAGTATTGTATGGGTCTCAAATGCCATCTCATATAATCTGGAATATTTTTTAAAACAAGGAAGCGGAAGGCCCCAAGCTCAAGAATTACGATTAAAGTTTAAGCTGAAAACTATAGGCCTATTATTGTTTTAGAATGATTAAATAGATACTGTATTATGGTATTTTTTAATAAGGGTCCCATAATTTATTAAGAAATGTAAACAGGTTTTTCTGATGTGATTATAATTTGACTTTAATTTCTGCCCAAATTCACTTGTTACCTAATAATAAATGATAAGGATGGCGATAGCGGTCGTACACGTCGCCTTGTATACAAAAGTCGTATGAACAAAGTTACGTTCGCGTCTAATCATGACATTATTGCGAGTGTCCGCGTAGTGTAAACAAGGCGGGCGGTATACCCGGTAACTACATTCTTGCCTATAGGCTATCTATAGGCTATTACCAGCAGGGGGCAAATTACAGCTGGCCGTGGGATACTTTTGGAAAAAAATAAAATAAAATCAAGGTAGGAGTTGTAATACGGCGTACCATCTGCTTTGTTGTTCTTGTCGTTCCCTAAGCTGCCTGGCCGAACAGGGTTGTTTACTTAGTTACACGCTCGCAATTACATTCGCGTCTTAATTTGACTGCTATTATTTTCCCCTGCTGGTACTATACTGTATATGATGATGACAATAAGTCATGTGGGGGTGAGGGAGGTAAAGCCCCCCTCAACCCATTATTGAATCCCACGGCCAGGTGTTGGGTAGGCCTAAACAGTTTTGTTACCGGCCGTGGGATACAGTAATGGCTTGAGGGGGGCTTTGCCCCCTCCACCCACCCATGACTTATTGTCATCAACTCATCATACTACCGGTACCGTATACATTACCAGCAGGGGCAAATAACACCAGTCAAATTAGACGCGAATGTAACTGGGAGCGTACGACTATGTAAACAAAGCGGACGGGACGCCTGCTAACACAACTCAGTAAGAGTTGTGTTAACGAGCGTACGCTACTGTCCGCGGCATGAATGTTAAGTGCGGGCGTACCGCCAGCCTTGTTTACACTATGTGTAGTGGCGTCAGACCTTTGCCATTATGTTCCCGGCTATTTTGACTGCCTTTGGATACAATATTATGTTGAGGGAGGGCTTTGCCCTCCCTCACCCCCCATGACATATTGTCATCATCATATATATTGCCAGCAGGGGGAAAATTACCGAAAAAATCGCCGTCAAAAGAGAAGCGAACTTAACCACGGCGATCGACAAATGTAAACATGACGGCGGCGGGGGAGGCGTCAGACCTTTGCAATCATGTTCCCGTCTATTTTGAATGCCATTGGATACAATAATATGTTAAGGGGGGGCTTTGCCCCCCCTCACCCTCTCATGACATATTGTCATCATCATATATATTGCCAGCAGGGGGCAAATAACCGAAACATTTGCCGTCAAAATAGACGCCGAGTTATCCTTGGTGATCGCTCTATGTAAACATGACGACCGTACGCCCGAACTCTACATCCATCCCCTGTCCGCTTTGTTTACAATTTACATAGTCGCATGCTCGCAGTTACATTCGTGTCTAATGCTATTATTTGCCCCAGCTGGTAATATATATGATAATAACAAGAAGTCATGAGGGGTGATGGAGGCAAAGCCCCCCTTGACCCATTATTGTATCCCACGGCTGGTAAAAAAAAAAATATATATTTACCCAACACCTGGCCGTGAGATACAATAATGGGTTGAGGGGACTTTGCCGCCCTCAGCCCCTCACTCCCCATTACTTATTGTCATCATCATATATATTACCAGCAGGGGTAAATATCAGGAATAAATAAGCAGTCTAATTAGACGCGAATGTAACTGCGGGCGTGCGAATATGTAAACAAAGCGGACGCCCACTAACACAACTCTTACCAAAAAAAAAAAAAATCAAATTAGGCTAGACACCAGGGAACCGAGATCGTACGATTTATGTAAACAAGTCGACGACGACGCGTACGTCCGCTAACACTATCTATACCGCCTAACTTAATCTAAACTTACCTATTATAGCCTATAACCATAATTTACCTAATCTAGCCTAGGCTACTCGACCTAACCGATTGCAATCATGTTTATGTAAATCTATAATCTAACCTAGATGGACAATTAGCCTTAGCCACTACATAGCCTAATTTTGAATTGAATAGGCTATAAGCCTAGAGAAGGCCAATTCTCCCTACCAATAAATGCCTACAGTGACCGATAGAGGCGCTGAACGCAAGGTTTACCGCGGTGCATTGTGGGAAATGGGTGACATCGCGGAGCTATCCACCCTCCCTCTCCTTCAATTCTATAATATACCGGTATGCAGTTAGTCGAAATTTCTGTAGCTGACACATACTTTGGTCTATGCATACTGTTGTTTTATATATTTTAAAATCACCCATATTCATAAATAACGTATATTAACAATACAAAGTCAGCAGGTATTTTCGAGCCAATTTTGTTATAATTATATTTGTAGTCATTATCAGCTGCATATGGACTTTCCCTTTATTACTAGGCCTATACTATATAGGCCTAAGTACTTAGTGTAGTCGTATACTGTATTATAAAAACGTGTAGAATCGCACAAAAATTGAGATAAACTGTGGATATCCTAGGTGTTGGGTATAGTGATGTCTATAGTCGTAGCTCTGGCTAGTTCAGAAGCGTCCACCAAAGGTCTCAAGAGAATTGTTGGTAGGGAGAATTGGTGGCAAACTTGGAAATTATGGAACACTTGCAAAATAATACAGAATAACAGAATACTCCACTTTAATGATAGGCTAGCCTACTCCTAAGATTATCATCAAATAGCTAAGAGGACATTTCAGTTCTCGTTGGTAATTAGTGAAATTGTTCACAAGCCTATAGGTCTATGACTGTCACCGACTCACCTATGATAATGATACTGATTCCCTATGCTATAATTTACATTGGTAAACTGAACTGTATTAATATTGGCTAGGCTACTAGGCCCTAGGCCTATAGGCTTACTGTCTTTTTTTCTTCAGGTGACAATAAATTGAATCCCTTAGCAGCTAATTTATCAATACTTATGGCCTAGGCAGAGGCTAGGCTAGGCCTAATGGAAGAAAATGTGAAACTAATAGGTTAGGCCTAGGCTATGTCTCTGCATCATACTAGCCTAAGACCAAGTTTATAGTATTAGCCTAGCACCATATTTCATTACAAACTATTCAGACTAATTGATAAATCTTGATGGGAACTTGCAATTAACCTTCAGTTGCAAAGAAACAGACTAGGCCTAGGCTATAGGCCTAGTAGGCTAAGTTTTGTCTTTTCGCAAGTCCTGTGGCTGTGAGGAAGGTCTGGCATAGTATTTGGGTTTGAAGATATTTTACCCAAATGTCAAGCCATTACAGAGAGTTCCTTGTACATTTGCTAAAGTTTTAAGTGCTATGACAACAAAGAAAAATGCTAGCCTAATTAAAGTAAATAAAATCATATATATTCCCTGCTCTCACGGAGTCACTGACCACCCTCCATCCCTAAGAATTATTGCAGACGACGCACATATTATTATTATTGCCTGCATTTAAAGTTATTTTAAGCTATGCTATTATATTCTATATATTTGTTCATACATCATGGTACAATCTTGACTAGAAAAGAAGCTGAATAAGCGAAACTAAGATCATCACACATATATCCTTATATCCCCTTATTATTGCAGCATCTGTGACTTACCTTCAGTGAAGCAGACGACGCACCTTATTATATTATTTAGTTTTAGAAAAATTTCTGCATGTAGAGCTCTTTTAAGCTATGCTATTATAATGTATAATTATGGTACAATCGACCAGAACTATAGCTGAATAAGCGAAATTAAGATCGTCACACTTATTTCCCCACCCCTGCTTACTGCCGCGGACCTTGGGCTAACGTCCGGGGTGGCGGGGATCAGATGCCATAGATATAGGCTGTGGGGGGAGTGGAGAGAAAAACTGGGGGGTGGGACAGAACAAGGCCACCGAGACTCGGTGTGACGTCGGCCACCTGCGCGCTACGACCGGGTGGGATGACCTGTTAGTACTATTGTTCTTGCTTCCACGTACTGTCCTAATCTTCAGAAACGTTTACCCTCCTGTTTTCATATTTTCGTCCCCTAATTCTTGTTTTCACTTATTTGTTACATTTTAAATTTCCATCAAATATGTTATGCCATCTAATTATTTCTCCAACTTGATTTATTCATATTTTATCAGTTCATAGTTATATAACTTTGAGGAATGCCGGCTGATTCGGACCATGGCTGATTCGGACCATGGCTGATTCGGACCATGGCTGATTCGGCCCATATAGAGGCTGATTCGGACCATAGCATTGGCTGATTCGGCCCATAGCATTGGCTGATTCGGACCATGCAGTGGCTGATTCGGACCATTGTAATGTTTTGAACTATAAACTTATAAAATACACGACAATATTATTCAACCACTATAAAAAAAAACATCAACATTGGATTAGCGGGAACTTTTAATTGTCCTTGGCTCGCAACCATTAAATGGTTCAATTTGACCACTTGCGAGTTTTAGGCTATAAGGAAGTTCGGCCTGCAAACATTGATATTAAACACAAATACAGTAATTTTTTAGGTTTATTATGGATAAATAGTATGTTGAATTTGGTTTTATGTATTAATTAATGGGTTATACTAATGATTTGGACCGAAAGTTAGCCCATCGATCTTTTTAGGCCTAATAGGTCTGGTAGAGCATATACATCATTGTTATATATGTCATTAAGAGCTGAAATGTATTATAAGGGCGAACAAAATATAACGTTAAAATACACACCACAGCTAGCCTAGCAGTGCGATCTTAATTGGTGATGGCAAAGTAACATAAAAATTAATATTTTTATCACATAGGCTACTGTAGGTTTAAACTTCCGGAAATTAATGGGTAAACAAATAATAATTTCCTATTTCAACTTACGTCCGCCGCTGCACTCATGTTATTGTTGTGAACCTCTCGGCCCTCACTGCCACTCGTTGCCGGAGTAGAAAACAAGATTGTTGTTGTTGTTTTTGTTGTTTTTGGCGCACTCTCTCATCCAGGAGTCCGTTCTATGAACGATGGCTTGATGGATTGATATTTGAACCAGTCTGGTTCGTCAGTGTCAGAAATTCATGTCCTCAACTGTACACCACATAGTCTGAATCGAAAATAAATCGTCAATTCATACTTGCGAGTTTTATTATATAAGGAAGTTGGAGCTGTAGACATCGATATTTAGCAGAATAACTCGCTATAATACGGTTTTAGTACATTAATTGGTAAACCTGACGTTTTGGATCGACAGCAAATTCAGTAAGTTCTATTTTGTTTTTTTGAAATTTTCCTTCAGATATAGTGCTCTTTTATACTGAAGAGGAGCTGAAATGAGTATTTACCCATTATGCAACAATCTAAAAACACGCCCCCCACTAGTGGGGAGGGCTATGAAGTTCAGGGAAAATGACGGGTTAAAAGCATAAGAAAAGACATTAGACTACCCTAACAACCTTACCTAACCTATCCTAGTATTGTGAGTGGGGGATGCCGCCCTCAAACCCCCGCTGGTTTGGTAACAGTGCAAAAAACACAGTATTATGGGACATACGTGTATATTATTCGAGGGCATTACGTTAAAATATCCCGCAACCCCAATAATGTACTACCCGAGTTGACGTCAGGTATAGTGTAAAATAGTCGTAGATGGTAAGTCCAATAAACTCATCACGTGATAACACCACGAGACTATCACCTGGTTCTTAAAAATCGGACTAAGGTTGCTATACTTTTAGTACGTCCGTGGTAGTACAGTGGGTTAGCGCGCGGGCCTGGTGGTGATGGTTGGGTCACTAACCAGGGTTCGAACCCCACCCAAGGCATCTCAAAACCTGTGGGTTTTAAGGTGGGTTAAATTCCCTTCAGAGGTTCGTACCCTGCGCCAGGTACCAGGAAAAGTTGATCCTAAAAGGTAGCCTGGGGATATTTCAGGAGACCATGAATTCCCTTCACACCCGGCATTTCATTGGTGGCAGTCACGGAACGTGATCTGGTAGCTACATAGAGCACCCATCACGCGGACCCTAACAATATTGAGATTGCGGAGGTGATACAGCTACGATACCTTACGACCTTAAAATAGGCTAGGGACTAGCCTAGTTAAAGAAGGATGTAATGTAATGCCCTCGAAAATGTCCCGCACCCACAATAATACTAACCCGAGTTGACGTCAGGTATAGCGTAAAATAGTCGTAGATGGTAAGTCCAATAAACTCATCACGTGATAACACCACGAGACTATCACCTGGTTCTTAAAAATCGGACTAAGGTTGCTATACTTTTAGTACGTCCGTGGTAGTACAGTTGGTTAGCGTGCGGGCCTGGTGGTGATGGTTGGGTCACTAACCAGGGTTCGAACCCTGGTTAGTGACCCAACCATCACCACTAGGCTTGCGCGCTAACCCACTGTACTACCACGGACGTACTAAAAGTATAGCAACCTTAGTCCGATTTTTAAGAACCAGGTGATAGTCTCGTGGTGTTATCACGTGATGAGTTTATTGGACTTACCATCTACGACTATTTTACGCTATACCTGACGTCAACTCGGGTTAGTATTATTGTGGGTGTGGGACATTTTCGAGGGCATTACAATATATATATATATATTTTTTTTTTTTTTTTTTTTTTTTTTCTATGTGATTGAGGGAGGCAAAAGGCATAACTGCCTATAGCGAGTGCCTCCCCCATAGGTGAAAGAGTGACAAGGCCAAAATCAAGGGACGTTCGAGCCAAAATGCCTGGACACACGGAGTTTGAAGCAATTTAAGTCATAGGAAGAGGGAAAGACTGATTCTGGGAGAGAGTTCCAGAGCTCAGCTGTTGAGTAGAAGAAAGTTTGAGAGTAACGTTTCACTCTTGGGTTGGAGAGTTGCACAGAGTAGGGGTGGGATTGAGTTGCAAGACGGGTACCACGTGCCCTACGTAAAGGAGGTGGTATGCACTGGGATAGCTCTGAGGAACACTGATTATTATAGTAGCGATAGAATAGCGAGAGAGATGCAACATTGCGGCGGAGAGAGAGAGATTGCAGAGAGTTGGTGAGTGGACGGGAGTTAATGATACGAAAGGCCTTCCTTTCAACTTTGTCTAGGAGAGCAGTGTGAGAGGAACCTCCCCACACATGTGAACAATACTCAATACAAGGGTGCACTATGCCCCTGTACAGAGCAAGAAGCTGTGCAGGGGAAAAGAACCCCCTAAGGCAGTTGAGCACACCCAGCTTCTGGGAGGCTGCCTTAGCAAGACTGGTAATATGGTCCTTCCAAATGAGAGCAGAAGAAAAAGAGACACCAAGAATATTGAGAGAAGATGAAGGGTTGATTTTTGTATTGTTGAAGAATAAGGGATAGTCCGCTGGGAGATCCTGACGGGTAGATAGATGGAGAAATTGGATTTTGGAAGCATTAAAGTTAACAAGGTTTTCTCTGCCCCAATTGGAAATAGTATTTAGATCAGAATTTAAGAGTTCTATGGCTTCATTACGTTTGTCGTTGAGGGATTGCTGGCAGGGGCGTTCTGAAAAACTAATGGAGTAGTGCAAGGTTGAGTCGTCTGCGTATGAATGGATGGGAATTAAGGTACAGTTAAGGAGATCATTTATAAAAATTAGAAAGAGAATAGGAGATAGGACAGAGCCCTGAGGAACACCGGAGTTTATAGGGTGAGGAAGTGAACAATGGCCGTCCACAAATATATATATATATATATATATATACAGTATATACAGTATATATATATATATATATATATATATATATATATATATATATATATATATATATATATATATATATATATATGTATATATATATATATATAGTTAGTAAGTTAGAGAGAGACAGTTGGTTTATATTGTGTTCTGGGTCAGCAATATACGAGACCAATTATCTACCTGTAAACGACTACTGTTATTATGTGGTCACTAGTTTGTTTACCTCAAACAAGAGTTTATACTAGAAGAATAAAGCGGTAAATATGGAAAAGTAGGTCTTTTTCATATGTACCGGTTATATGTTTAAGGGGGGATGGTTCACTTGTTGGTCGATTTTTTCAATTATTGAATATGTTTCTAGTTTCCTCCCTAGACCTCCATCAAACATAAAAAAAAACATCCATTAATCCCCCTTCTAGATTAATTTGTAAAGTTTTCGGTAGAAAAATGTCCTGGCCAGAGGCCCGTTCTTCCAAAATTACAGGCTCACTATCGTTCTCCAGGAAAACAAATGACACCTAAATAGCACGTTAAGATCTTAATATTGACAAGGAAATGGAGCGGAAGATCTTAAAATCGACAAACTAATGGGGCAAACATCTTAAAATATGAAAACTAAAGGGGCTAAACATGAGGGAGAAGGGGATCTAGTAAAACGACCCATCTCCCCTTAATAGTATTTATGCCCCTTTAGCCTACAATGAGGATATTTTGATGCTGATATATTCAACATCATCAACGTTTTGAACCACCAGCGTGAATTGTGTTCAAGCCTCACCAATGTAATTACCAACATGCTCGTGTTGCTATTTAAATGTAATTCGCTTTCATCATAATTCCGAGCCACCAGTGGTGATATTCAGGACAGAACAAATAATAGAAGGTTTTATACCATATCAATTATATATTACCATGAATAATAGAAGGTTTTATACCATATCAATTATATATTACCATGAATAATAGAAGGTTTTATACCATATCAATTATATATTACCATGAATAATAGAAGGTTTTATACCATATCAATTATATTACCATGAATAATAGAAGGTTTTATACCATATCAATTATATATTACCATGAATAATAGAAGGTTTTATACCATATCAATTATATATTACCATGAATAATAGAAGGTTTTATACCATATCAATTATATATTACCATGAATAATAGAAGGTTTTATACCATATCAATTATATATTACCATGAATAATAGAAGGTTTTATACCATATCAATTATATATTACCATGAATAATAGAAGGTTTTAAACCATATCAATTATATATTACCATGAATAATGACATCAACGTTAGTTTGATTTTTATAGGCCTAATTGAAATATGTTTAGTTATATTTTGTTTAAGCAATTCCTTCTTTAATAAGCAGCAATAATGTTTCCGACATAATGCAATTGTATTTATACTCTATTACCATGTATCAAGTACAACACCATTGTCAGTATATTATTTACACAAGGTATATATTTTAAAATAGCTCTACTTAAGCTTTTGTGCACAGTCAACATTATTCAAACTACCTTAAGCTTCACAGAATATAGGAATGCCTATAGATAGCGCCAACGAACTTGACAATAATCTTGACCTCTTAACTTCTTATAACTCGAAATGAATGAAAGCAATTGGGCTGACGTTTCTATCATTTGGGAAGAGTCCACCAGGAAATAGGTGTGAATATTTACAGCTAGTTTGCTTAGGCCCTTTATAGTTACAGAGAGGTCAGGGATCAAGATTATTGTCAAGTTCGTTGGTGCTACCTGTAGTACGAAAAAAATCTGTGATTCATAATTGTAATCACATAATTGTAATGATATGCGGGTTAATAGTATATGGTATAATACAGCCATAGGGTATGTGCCTGAGTATATACTGTACATACCATATGCATTATTCAACTTAGGAATGACCTTTAGAAACTAAAGGTTGTGACGCCTGCCAGCGTTGGCAGAATCGCCTCCCGGTAGCCACTAGCGCTCGCCAGGGCAGTGAAATAGGCTACAGTCTATCTACAATGTTGTACTTTCTTTCTTGTGAATTGTCATGTCACAGGCAGTATAGACGTGGTCTTTATTTTCGCCTGTGACAATGCATTATATTTTATGTCATGAGTAGAACATAAGATGCATTGTATATTGTTGAGGAGAGAGAGAGCGGTATAGGGAGTGTTGTGGTAGTGTGTACGTGCGTATGCATGTCTTGCCTCCCTCGCTTGGAGGCTCGCGTGCGTGCTTTCTCACACCTCTTGATTGGCTGGTGGTTCCTGGCGCCTTCTGCAGGTCTGCTGCCTGGTGACGTAGCAGCCTGTGATTGGCTGACCACCATGCCTTTGTGTGATCCTAGGGGTCCCGAGGAGCTACTCTTTTCAGAGCTTGCTTGACCAGCATACCCTTCACACCTCCCTTACCACCTGTCCCCGACTTCTACCTATAGAGCACTTTCTCTCTCTCTCATTCTTCCTCTCTATTTAATATCATAACTCCCCTTTGGTTCTGCACGATTTCATATATCGACCATCGTATTATAATATGCTGAAGTTCTCAGATATTACATGTTTAGTTAGGCATTTTGGAGGGGTTACCATTTTGTCTGTAGAGGTTCGACACACTCACGGTGTCTGCCTACCTATTCCTTGGCTGTCTGCTGGGCTATTTAATGCTAGACTGGGGTAAGGCTACTTGTGTTGTGATTTCCGATGTGTAACAGGTTTTGTTGAACCTGTACAATCGCAACGGAGACGTGGGAAGCCTAGGTGGTCTTTCTGACTGTGTACCTTGTGAGTTTAGCACTGTGTTGTGAGTGAGGGCTTTTGCCTCTGCCACCCAACACTGTGCTAACTCGTTTTGCTTTGACTTTGAGAGGGTCGCCAGGAGAGAACCAGATACTAGCGATCTGGATCTCTCAAGAGATCATTTAACGTAATTTGGCCGCACAGTCTTAAGGACCTCGCTAGGCTACGAGCCGCTTGCTCAGCCATTGTTTCCTAGCCTACGACATCCCAGCTAGACTTTATTAGCCTAGCAGACACCCGATTAGGATCATAAGCTCTTATGTTATGTATGCAGCATATTTTTTTACGTTGATTGTAAGCCTTGGTTGTTGTTGAGTTGCACAACCTGAGCAGGCTTTTTGAGTTGCCTGACGAAGTACTTCTTTTGTTGTTGGAGATACTACTATTGTGCATTTATCGTTATTCCCGTGTCAGTTAACACTGTCTGTCCCTACACTTGTCATATCTTGTTCCTGCTTTATATAACAGTTCAGAATCCGATTCGATCATCTTAACCAGCATCAGACTTTCTTCAGAAGATTCTTGCTCGATGCTTTAGGACTTTCATTCACTTTCTTTAATATAGGAGTGACAGTTTATTATTGTTTAGAGTAACTTTAATTATACCTTCTTCTTGTTTGCATTAAATCATTGCAGTGATTTAATTAAGATCTCTATCTTTTCCTTGTATACCTTACTATCGTAATTGTATGTTGTTGTGATCAGGCTGTATCAGAGATCATCAGCCTGTAGTAGTAGTGCATTTATACCGAGTTATAGGATACCCCGCTATTGCAGATTTAACTCTGGAGGGTATAGGTGTTTTTGTGCGCCGGCATTATAAGTTCGAGGGTTGGATCTAGTGTTACCGTTGTGGCTGGGTGCCTTTCTAGTCCAATGATTAAGAGCCCTTGTTTTATACGAGTCCCGGTCGTAACAAGGTTTTAAACAGTCACAATTTATCTTTTGTCTCTCACATGCTACCCTAAATCTGCAAAAAAGTAGTCTAATGATAGTCAGAATACAATGAAAATAATTATGTCATCATAATTAATTCCATAATCAGATGAATAATTTTTATATATCAACTTCTGACCATCTCTGTGTCTGTCTGCCTGTCGTTCTATTTGTCTGTCTGTGTATCTGTCTGTCTATATGTCTCTTATCTCCCCTCTTCTCAAAATTAATTGTAATATATACAGTTGATAGAAGTATAGATAATTATGTACTGGAAGGGAGAGGGAATATATACAACATTATTTTATATTAACAACAACTAGTTAGGACAGATGGAAGTTCTTTTTGTATCTCCACTTCAACATAACCAATATACAAATATAGTATGTAACATGTGTGATGCACATTAATAAAAGGGGATGTGTCGGATGGTTGAAAGCCACAGTTGCTCGCGCGTTTGGGGCTAGCAACACGTATTATGAAAAACATGCATCCTCCTTCATTCACTGTCCCCCACTTCACTCACTCAACCCCACAATTTGCCGGAGGATAACAGGTTTTTCACAATACGTAGACGGAGGTCTTTTAAAAAATTTTTTTTATAGTTTTCCCTGGTGATATCTTGGTTTAGTTTTGTTTTCCCTAATCAACATTCATTGTCTTAAGTCTCATTGTCTTGATGGTGTAATGGTTAGAGCGTGTAAGTTCTGTATGTGATATCATGGGAGAATCACATGTTTTCTTTGATTTGATTCGGGGTGTTATTGGTGTTACGAACGATGTTAAAAATAATACAGTAGTAGTACACCAGATATGTGTCTAAGCCATTGTATCTGAATTTGTTTTGTAGGACTTATTCGGGAAACAAATCTAACTGATCAAACCTCCCCTTGTCTGCGTGAGAGGTTGAACACACTGCCAGGAACTAAACTGGAAGAGAATACATGAATATAGATCATGTGAAAGCCTTCAAGAACAACAACAACAACAACAATAACAACATGTTTATTGTTGGCTCCACCCGTTTACAGTTTAGCCTCTTGGTAATCTATATAGGGCTCCAGGCAACACAATATATTTAAAGTGTGTAAACTAAAGCGTGCTAAAAAAGAACACACACACAACCACACACATACACACACTCACACACTCACACAACAATACCATTTCCAGTCAGTCACTATGCTGTATATTACCCAATGTAAGTCAAATACATAGGACAAGTATGTTATAATAACGTTTTACAGATAGCACGACATTAATTTCGCCGATAATGGTAAGAGAAAGTAATTATTCCGATTATCTTTATCTATCAGAATTTGTTGTGTTTTGATTTTTATTGTTCCGCAGTTACAAGGTATTTATGGTGAACTATATGCTATATGCCTTGGTAGCTGGATACATATCTTTCTGCCTCACACATCAGGGGTATCAGGAAAAACCCTCTTTATATAACATACACATTCAACTTCACGACATTGCCCTACATCGCTATCCTCTATCCATAAAACACTACTCTTCCCACTACATATCATACATGTAACACCATACACCTTTACTAAATAAATATGGCAGTGCAATTGTTAAGAGCAAACCTGGTGGTCCCTCGGATATCCACCCCCGGCAGGGTTGGGTCATTGACACAGGGCCCTCCCGGTCGTCATTATGCGACTGTGTCAAGAGCATTGCAACGTCCCAAAGCTGCTCGTCGGTGCAGCTTTTTCTTTAGCAATATAAGGGGACTTCACTCTAACATCATCAATTCTGTACATCAATTTATTCAAGCAGAATCCCCTACTCTCCTTTTTTTTGACAGAGACTCAAGTAACATCCACATCTGACACGTCTAGATTTAATTTTCCAGGTTATCAACTGCTCCAAAATTTCAGACCTAAAGGAGGTGTATGTTGCTTCGCAAAATCTGAAATTGCCCTGGAGGAGGTTACTAGTTACAATTGTCCCTATTTTGATTATTCTATATACAAATTAATTTCTGCTGGTAAATTTAAATACATATATTGCATCTACCGTTCCCCAAATACTCCTCCAGAGCAAAGTCTTTTTGATTCTCTGTCCTCACAACTCAGTATCCTCAACTTAAATGCTTCTTCTGAAATCACTGTGTTGGGTGATTTTAATGACCATAATGTTGAATGGCTCACCCATTCAGCCAGGACTGATGATGTTGGTCTTGAATGTGAGCTATTTGCAGACTCATTTAATCTCACTCAACTAGTCAACCAACCCACCCGTGTACCAGATAATCCTAATCATAATTCCCACCTACTGGACTTATTTTTAACAACCAATTCAGAAAATTATGATGTTACAGTGAGGTCCCCACTTGGAACTTCTGATCACTGTCTGATACAGGCCACCTGTCTATCACCTACCACACCTTCCCACTCTGAACCTGTTTTGGTGACTAAATGGCATTACGATAGGGCAGACTGGGAGGGTCTTCAAGGTTTCTTTATTGATATTCCCTGGACCTCTTTCTTTTCTAATGATGCACACACCACCTTGAGCCACATACAAGATTTTGTAAAAATTGGAATGGAAACTTTTATTCCTCATCAAAAGTACAGTAAAAGATCTAATTCACCTAAATGGTTTGACCATAATTGTGCTAGAGTAACTGAACAAAAAGCAATAGCCTACACCATTAAAATCTCCGACTGGCAACCTTATAAGTGACCCACGAGGTAAAGCTAACCTTCTTGCGGATATTTTCTCCACCAACTCAACCTTAGATGAAATAAATCAAGATGTCCCTGTACTTAATTTTAATTTGCCTGAAATTCCCTCACTTAAGATCCACACCAGACATGTCAAAACTATTTTGCAGAATCTCTCAGTAGATAAGGCTCCTGGTCCAGATGAAATTCCTCCAATAGTACTTAAGAATTGCTCCTTGGTGCTCGCTCCTGTATTGGCAAATTTTGTCCGTCTGTGTACTCATACTTCATGCTTCCCAGTACCCTGGAAAGAAGCAAACATCCATCCAGTTCCTAAAAAAGGTGCCTCTTCAGATCCATCAAACTACAGACCAATAACTATAACTTCCACTCTTGGTAAAGCTTTTGAAATTATATTAAATAATCACATAATTAAGCATCTTGAGAATAATAAATTAATCAGTGATAGGCAATATGGTTTTAGACGATGTCGATCAACTGCAAACATTCTTTGCCTTCTTATGCCCCTTTCACACATGTGCGACTTTATACGATTTTCACCGGCGACACCCATATTTGTGACATGTCGGACAATAAACGTATAGCCTCGCATCATAATCTCCTGCATCGCCCGGCCTCGCGTGGACCCTCGTGGGGCGTCGCCAATGTTCGGTTTGTTTGAAATTTGGGACGAGGACTCACGAGGGTTCGTTGCCCTCGCAAGCATCGTCGATCATTGCAGAATAATCCGCGAGGCCCTCGGGGATCATCGACGACGTCGGCGAGGGTGTCGCACGAGAAAACTCGTCAAAATGTTGCAAAACGTCGCACGCTGGCCCGCCGATGATCCCAGATGTTCCAAGAACATCGCCGATGCCCAATAATCACCGGCGATTTCCTCGTCGATTAATCGCCGCCGTGCGGATTAATACTCGCCGAGGCTGTACCCGCCAGGGGTACACTATGCACGAGGCAGCAGAAGGCATGCGAAGGGCCTTGCTACGCCGCCGGCGCTCACGACACACCTCAGCGAGGCCAAAGAGGATGTTCGACAAGAGGTGTGTAATCAAAAGGGATTATCACCCTGTACCTCAATTTTCTTTTTGAGGTGGGGTGAGGTCAGGTGAGGTCAGGTCAGGTCAGGTCTCCATTGTATCCTTTGTACGTCTGTCAGAGGTGAGGTCAGGTCAGGGGGTATATAGGCCACGGTACAGTTCCGAAAAGGTCATTCCACAGTTTCCAGTCAACAATCAGCACACCACTCTCCAAACTACCAACACTCTCCATTTTACCATGGCTCCCAAGGCACAAACAACTGTGAAGAAGGTGGCAAAGAAGGTGGACAAGAAGAAGGTGAACAAGAACAAGGCGACCCCGACAACTGTTGAGAGTGAGACGCCCGTCATCCAAGCCGCTGAGGTTCTGCCTGCCATGCAGGGTGCTGAAGGAGAGGGGACGTCAATGGACGTGGACATGCCCCAGGAAAATCAGCCGAGCCAGCAACTTTTTTCCACCGAGGACGAATTGGTGGTTGATGTCCACAGGAGCCAAGATGACATCGACCATATCAACATTACCCCGGAGGAGAACTCGTCCTCCGACAGTGACGACGCTGCTGCCACATACGGAGTCATAACTGCCACCATGGAAAACGACCTGGCAGATTGGATCCAAAATCACCCAGCCCTATGGGCCAAGTCAGACGCTCGTTACCACGACAAGAACTACAAGGTGCGTATTTTCGAGAAGAAAGGGAAGCAACTGAATTTACCAGGTAAGTGGATATGAGTTATTTGTATATCTATATAATATTTTGTGTGATGAACGTGGTGCTGTGAACACATTTACACAATAATCTAACAACATGACCCATGAAAAATGTTATATTTATTTCGATTTCTAGCGCTGCGCTTGCCCCTTTAATTTTTTTTGTTAAATATCGACATATTCTCTTGATGTTTGTAATGCACTCTCTCTCGTTTCCTTTTCAGCGGCTCATGTGTTCAAATTTTATGGAAACATGTGGACACGGTACGGCAAACTCCTCAACCTCACCAGGAAGAGCGGCTCCAAAGCCAAAGCCCGGACAATGAGGGATCAGTGGATTTGAGACACATTTTCCTTCCTTAAGGGAAATGTTTCCCAAAAGGAACCAAGGATCAGTAACAAGAAGGTACGAACAATGATATATGAAAATATGTGCTATATATAGTAACGTATATTTACATGCTCATATTAACTTTCGGTTGTGTGTAAAATTATTACTATGTTTGACTTTATAATGCTTGACTATTTTGATATGGTATTTATTGTTTTTTTACTTTCAGATCCAGAAAATATCGCAGCCACAGCAGGACGTGGAGGTGGAGGAGGACGAGGAGGAGGTGGTCGTCGTGGAGGAAGAACATACACAGGAGGATGAGGCGATGGGCCAGCCATGGGAAGAGCTGTCAAACTCTCCCGTAATGCCCTCAACACACAGAAAGCGTGTGGGGGCAAAAAGTGAACGTGTGGCGGCGCCCCCGGCTAAAGACGATCCCCTGTATTTGAACAAGGTAAGCATTTAATCGTAATATATAATTATATATAATATATTATATATATATCTATAATTATTTATACAGTTAAATTTATTTATGCCTTTTTACTCATACTTTATAAGTATATAAATATATATATATAATATAATATATATATATATCTATATGTATAGAGTTAAATTTATTTATGCCTTTGTACTCATACTTTTTTAAGTATATAAATATATATATAATATAATATATATATATCCATATGTATATAGTTAAATTTATTTATGCCTTTTTACTCCTACTTCATAAGTTCTTTAAACAGAAAACAGAAATCATATTTCCATCATCACACTTCATCTGGGTCATTAAATATTTTTTAATTTATATTGTTGTGACATTAATGTAACTTTTTTTACTTATTCAGCTCCTCAACAAATACGAGGACTCCATCGAAATGCGGGAGAGGCCGGCCCAGGGTAAATCCTTGCTCCACGTACAGATACGGAGCTACTGTGATGCCCTGGAGTGTAAGCTCATGCGGATAGACCCTCTGATGGTGGATGAGTTGATGTGCAACTTCGACCGGCAGGCACTACAGGCATTAAAGGCATCAAGACCTGCAGTTGTGGCGGCACCAACAACCACAGTTCCGGTGGTCACGAGCCTGGCGGACACAGCAGTAACGGTGACACCGTTGCCAATTGTGTCAACCACCGACACCTACGTGGCCCCATTAAATTATCCGCCTGTACACTACCAGCTACCACTGGCGTACCCTCCGGGCGACCCGCGGGCGCCTACACCACTGCCCGGTCAACTCCTTCATACACCTGCTAATCCACTTCTTCTGGGACAACCTCATCAACTCTACACAATACCCTACCATGGACAACCTCCACGTCTCCCTACCCCAACCACGATGATGCCAGGGACAACACCTTCACCTTCACCTTCACCTGGGGTCTTCCCAATGTTGTCGCCTGGGCAACCACCAGTGGCCCTGTCACCGGTCACCATGATGGATATGATGATTTATACCCCTGCCGCGTCAACCAGCATGGTTGGCCAAATGAAATGAATAAATGACATTATTTTTTTTTTGTATATAAATAAAGGTATTAACAAAAAAACTAAAATTTTCTATTATTTTCCCATATTCCCTGTTTCATTGATGATAAAGTATACTTTAAAATTTAGTTAGCTTCTTTGTTAAAAATATATCTAAATTATTGTTCCGCTAAAGTTAAAATGGACAGTGATTCAGCAAATACCTGAATAAATTAAATAAACTTATTTATGAGACATTGGCGGTACAATATCTATAATATAACATTTTAACAAAGAAAACAAATCTTATATTAGCGGACCCTATGGTCAAAAAATTAAGTCGATCCAGGTGTCCAAATGAGTGTACCCCGTCTCAGGCACCTGTCATCTTAAGTCAGGAAGAGACGTCAACCTTGGTAGATACATACGATAATTTTATCAAGTCAGTATTCAATGCACAAAATAAATACATCCCCAAAAGAAAATTTAGATCAACACAGAACCAACCCAAATGGATGAATAATAGACTATTAGATCTTCTAGGACAAAAGAGAGGAATATATAGAAAAATTAGAAAAGGCGAAATTCACCTACTTGCTTACTATCAAAATCTATCAAGACAGGTAAAACAGGATATTAGGAAAGAAAAAGAAATTATGAAATTAAGGTTGCCAATGACTCAACAAATAATCCTAAAGCTTTTTACCAACTATATAAATCCAAGGTTAGAGATGTAATTGGTCCCCTTAAAACTTCGATAGGAGAAATGACAGAAAATTATTTAGAAATGTGCAGTACATTAAATAGACAATTTCTTTCCGTTTTCACTAATGAAAATTTGGCACAGTTTCCAGAAGTCCGTAAGGTAGTATAGAGTAGTATATAAGGTAGTATAGATAGTATAGAAAATAGGTTAAGTACGGTTACTATAAGTAGAAATGATGTGCTTAAGGAAATTGACAGACTGAAACCTCATAAATCGCCTGGTCCTGATGAGGTATATGCTAGAGTATTAAAAGAATGTAGGGATGAGTTAAGTTACCCATTAACATTTTTATTTAACAAGTCATTGGAGACAGGTATAGTTCCAGAAACTTGGAAGCTTGCAAACGTAGTTCCGATCTTCAAAAAAGGTGACAAATCAATAGCATCCAATTACCGTCCCATTAGTCTTACATCAATCATAGGAAAGCTACTAGAGTCAATTATTGCTAGTAAAATTAGAAACCACTTAGATACATTTAATTTAATAAATTCTTCTCAGCATGGATTCACTCAGGGACGTTCTTGCCTTACTAATTTGCTTAGTTTTTTCTCAGAGGTATATGAAGCAGTAGATAATGACAAGTCATATGATATAATATATTTAGATTTCAGTAAAGCTTTCGACAGAGTCCCCCATGAGAGATTGATGAGAAAGGTTGAGGCGCATGGAATAGGTGGGGCATTGTTGGGATGGATTAGGTCATGGCTAATTGGTAGGAAGCAGAGAGTCAGCATAAATGGTACGAAGTCAGAATAGGGAGCAGTCAAAAGTGGTGTCCCCCAGGGATCTGTATTACGTCCTCTGTTGTTTGTTATATATATAAATGACCATGATTTAGGTATAACTAGTAGGATAAGTAAATTTGCAGACGATACCAAAATGGGGAGAACAATTGATTCAGATAGAGATATAGAGTGCCTCCAAAGGGATCTAGATACCTTACACGAATGGTCAGTAAATTGGCAGATGAAGTTTAACATTGACAAATGCAAGGTATTAAAGATAGGGAAGATGCATACAAATGTTAAATATAAACTAGCTAATGTGGAATTAGAAAACTCGAATTGTGAGAAAGATCTAGGTGTGTTTGTTAGCAATGATTTGAAGCCTAGACAACAGTGTATAAGCGTTCGAAACAAGGCAAACAGGATTATCGGGTTCATCTCAAGGAGTGTGAGTAACAGAACTGCTGATGTTATCTTAAAACTTTACTTGTCATTAGTGAGACCCCATATGGATTATGCTGTTCAATTTTGGTGTCCTTATTACAGAATGGACATAGATTCATTGGAGAGAGTACAACGTAGAATGACAAAAATGATCCATAATATTAGAAATCTTCCGTATAAAGAAAGGTTGAAGAAATTAGGCTTACATTCGTTAGAGAGACGCAGAGTTAGAGGGGATATGATAGAGGTGTTCAAGTGGGTTAGTGGGATTAACAAAGGGGACATGACAAATGTACTAAAGCTCAGTGATAGCGAAAGAACTCGTACCAATGGTTTCAAATTAGATAAATTTCGTTTCAGAAAAGATATAGGCAAATATTGGTTTGGTAACAGAGTTGTAGATGGGTGGAATGGACTACCAAGTGCTATAGTGGGATTAAAAACGATAGGGAGCTTTAAGATAAAATTGGATAAGCATATGGACGAGAAGGGTTGGGTGTGAAGGGGGATCAGCAGGGTTGGGCCAATCAGCGCTCTGCAGACCCCCGTAATCCTGCGTTAATCTCTAACCGTTTTGGTAAGATGATCCTCAGGGTATTAGAGTGTTGAGCCTATAATTGGGCTTTGTAATTGGGGTTGTGTGGGACAGGGATCTGCCTTGCTTAGGCCAATCGGCTTTCTGCAGACTCCCATTTTCTTATGTTCTTATGTTCTTATATATTTCGTATACACAAAATTTAGATCATAAGAAGAACTTAATAAATTAATAATATAAAATATTAATATTTAATACACGAAATAATATACATACAAATTGTTATTGTTACGAAAGTAATAGCTTATTCAAATACTCAAACAAGTTGACAATGATCAAATCTATTTATAATGCAATGGAGGAGTTCATTCAAGCCGTACGCTAACACGGGTTCAATTCAAGGATGGCTCATATAATAATATGAATAATTTCATTGGGAGTCTTTGGTGTGGTGGTGAGATTAATGAAATATAACATACAATGCGTGTATGTTTGTACGACTGACATATCAATGTCGATTGTCACGTACGCCACAATGAGCATGGGTGTTTGTCTTTGTGTGTGTGCTACACACAATAAAACTCATAAAAGTAGAAATCAATGAATATTTTTTATTAATGATAAAGACGTATGTTACCTTAACAGAGATTATTAATATATTACTTTACCTATGACAGAAAAATATATATAAGCAAGATAATGAATCATATATTTCCTAGACACAAAATGAAAACCAGACAAATGTTAGTCAATGAATACTAAATATTAATAACATACCTGAAACTTGAATAACTTTTTGAATATAAAAATGTATTATCATATTACTATACGTAAGATAAAAGTATGCAAATAATTCCTCTAACAAGTACACAATAATTAAAGTGTGTGTGTGTATGTGTGTGAGTATCTGGTGGACAGCCACTGCCGCAGGCTGGAGGGTTGGTCGTGTTAGAGATTAGCCATTGGGGCAATCAACCACGTGGGTGGGTGTGTATGTTTGTGTGTGCGTGTGTATGTATTTGTGTGCGTGTGTGTGTGACTGTTGGTGGGGGTGGGTGTCTTGGATAATTAGCCACCTGGTTGTACTTTAGACGGGTTTCACCATGGTCCAGATAGAGAGGAATTTTTGTGTATGTTTCGTTAATTTTTGTCATGCAACATGTTAGTTGCAGGGTCTGGTAAATGAGTTTGGAACAGTGTGCGAAAAACGGAATTTGAAGGTAAATACGGGGAAGAGCAAGGTTATGGTCTTCGAAAGGGGTGAAGTCACAGAGTGTGAGGTGAAGCTGAACGGTCAGGCTATGGAGATCGTCAACTCTTTTAAGTATCTGGGCAGTGTGTTGAGTAAAGATGGGACAATGGATGAAGAGGTGCGGGAGAGGGTACAACAGGGGAAGAGGGTTGTAGGAACGCTAAAAGCAGTAACAAGAAATAGGGTGGTCAGTATGGAAGTGAAGAAGTCCTTGCATGACAGTGTGGTAATCCCGACACTGACTTACGGAAGCGAAGCATGGACGTTGGTTGAGAGACTCAGACCAAGAGTGAGAGCAGTGGAAATGAATTACCTAAGGAGTGTGTGCGGAGTTACATGGAGGGATAGACAGACTAATGAGGAAGTAAGAAGGAGGTGTGGTGTGGAGGTAGATGTGCTGGAAAGTGTGAAAAGGAACAACTTGAGATGGTTCGGCCATATGGAACGTATGGAAAGCGAGAGAATGACTAAGAGGGTGTACGAGAGCGAGGTGGAGGGACAGAGGGGGAGAGGTAGACCGAATATGAGGTGGAAGGATGGAGTGAGGAACTACATGAATGAAGGCGGTGCTGGTTGGGGGGAGGGGCGTCGACTGACTGGGGACAGAGGTGCATGGGGGCGGTTCGTTCGTGTCCACCCCTTCGGGGATCACGGCGTCAGGCAATAGATAGATAGATAGAACATGTTCGTAGCTAGTAAATAATATTATGTCTACGTAATTCGAATATTCACCCAATATGACATTAGCCAGATGTTGTTGAATAAAATATGTTATCATACAACAAATGTTTTCCTACTACGCACATTACTTGGTCATGACATGGAGTACAAAATAAAGAATAATCACATTATCTTACCATTATCTTAACAATGAATAGTAAATATTAATAATATACCTGAATGCCAATAGTTGACTAACTTTTGAATTAAAAAAGTATTATTATATTATAATACGTACGATAAAAGTAAGCAAATCATTCCTCTACAAAGTACACAAAGTATTTTGGTGTCCTTATTACAGAATGGACATAGATTCATTGGAGAGAGTACAACGTAGAATGACAAAAATTATCCATAATAATAGAAATCTTCCGTATGAAGAAAGGTTGAAGAAATTAGGCTTACATTCGTTAGAGAGACGCAGAGTTAGAGGTGACATGATAGAGGTATTCAAGGGGGTTAGTGGAATTAATAAAGGAGACATGAAAAATGTACTAAAGCTCAGTGATAGCGAAATAACTCGTACAAATGGTTTCAAATTAGATAAATTTCGTTTCAGAAAAGATATAGGCAAATATTGGTTTGGTAACAGAGTTGTAGATGGGTGGAATAGGCTACCAAGGGATATAGTGGGATCAAGAATGATAGGGAGCTTTAAGATAAAATTAGATAGGCATATGGACGAGATGGGTTGGGTGTGAGGGGGATCTACCAGGTGTGGGCCAATCGGTGCTCAGCAGACCCCCGTAATCTTGTGTTAATCTCTGACCGTTTTGGTGGGGTCAGTACTCAAGGTATTAGTGAGATGGGTCTATAATTGGGCCTCGTAATTGGGGTTGGGTGTGACAGGGATCTGCCATGTATGGGCCGATCGGCTTTTTGAAGACTCCCATTTTCTTATGTTCTTAAGTTCTTATGTTCTTACAGTATGTACACAATTATTGAAGTGTGTGTGTGTGTGTCTGTGTGTGTGTGTGTGTGTGTGTGAGTATCTGGTGGACAGCCACTGCTGCAGGCTGGAGGGTTGGTCGTGTTAGAGATTACCCATTGGGGCAATCAACCACGTGGGTGTGTGTGTATGTTTGTGTGTACGTGTGTGTGTGACTGTTGGTGGGGGTGGGTGTCTTGGATAATTAGCCACCTGGTTGTACTAATAATATTAAAATGTTTGTAACAACTGGATTTAAACTTTTGTAGATTGTAAGTTTGTGGAAAGCAACTCGAGGGAAGTGAATTCCTAAGAGTAGTAGTTTTAGGGATAAATGATGAATTTTGATAAGCAGAAGTTCTGCATTGTGGAGGAGAAAGTGTAAATTCATGGGCGATCTCAGCTGACCTAGTTCTACGGGAAAAGATGTAGAGAGGCGGCACAATTGAAGCAAGTTCCTCGGAACAATTGCTGTGAAAATATCTGTAGAATAATGCAAGGGATGCAACGTTTCTTCGTATGGATAATGTAGGAAGGTCCTGTGTGATTGCAGGGCTATTGATTAATCTAATAGCTTTATTTTGAATTTTGTCCAACTGCCTCAATGCAACCACTCCACTTCCACTCCACAGAGGTGAACAGTAATCCATCTGAGAACGCACATGACTTTTATATATTACGGCCAACTGCTCGTCAGTGAAGAATTATCGAACTCTGTACAGGAGTCCCAGTTTTTTAGAGGCACTCTTAGCAATGCTTCTAACATAATGTGTCCAGCTCAAGTTAGTAGTTAATGTTACACCGAGAATGTCAATACTAGGGGAAGTGGAAATATTTACATCAATAAAAAATATATGGGAGTCAGTGAGATTCTGTCGGTTAGAAAATTGAATGTACTTGGTTTTCTGTGCATTAAAGGAAACTAGATTCTTTTGTCCCTATTCATTCATTCTAGAAAGGTCCTGGTTCAAAGAAATTGCAGTGTTTATTTTTGAATTTATAAGATCGGGTTGGGTGAAAGAATTGGTAAATGTGAAGGAACTGTTGAGTGTTGAGTCATCTGCGTAGGAATGTATTGGATTATGAGTGGTAGATATGAGATCATTGATATGAATGAGGAACAGAGTTCCTCAAAAAAACTGATCCCTGGGGAACACCAGCATTTATTGAGTGAAACTGAGAATAAAGGCCGTCTACCATTACACATATTTTTCTGTTATGAAGATAAGAAGAAATTAGTGGAACTAATGATGCAAGGCAGTAGTGTGACATCTTCGACAATAAGGATTGATGCCAGACTCAATCAAATGCCTTTGATATATCCAGTGCTATTGTATGTGTTTCACCATGTTGGTCTGTAGCTTGGTTGATTTGATGCGTAATGCCCCTTTCACACATGTGCGACTTCATACAATTTTCGTCGCCGAGGACGTAGTCTTGTCAATTCGCATCTAATTTCTGCGACGTGTACGATTTTGACCATTACAAACAGATTACTAATTATACTCGGCGAAGATGTCACCGGTGAATGCGATGCAATCGCCGTCATTCTGCGACGTTATCGGCGAAGTGAGCGATGTTTCGGCGAAGATCTCTGCGAGGAATGAAACGTTTTCAAAAATATCTTGCGGCATCATGTGATGGTCAAAGACGACTCGCCGAATGTTCTGCGGCGTCTTCGGCGGTTGAAGCGATGGTCCGGCGATTACTTCGGCGAGGTTGTCCGAATATTTTCCCGGGCACAAATTCCTGCGATGAATGAACGAATCCACGGCGATCGCCGCCAACGCCATCGCAGATACGTCGCCGAGGTGTCCGTACCTGAGCGAATGTCACGCGAATGTGCTAAATTCAGTGGGATTAGCATCTACTCACGTTACAATCGCGCAAGCAATTGGCCCCAACAACCACCCACAACCACCCAAACCTTCCTGTGGTATAAAAGACCTTGACTCGGTCACAGAGAACAATCTCAGTTGAGCAGCCACACCGAGCATAGCTACTCTTCACCACCACCACATTATAACGTCGACCATTGAACGTGCCTGTTGGATCTTGATATGGAGAACATTACGCAGCATCTACGGAGGAATGAACGTGCTGAGCGGGCCCTTGCCACCCAGTAGACGGATCTACTTTATTTGAAATGCCTATTGGAGCTTGCCAGAAGGGAGAAGGAAGCTGACAGGGCAAGGAAGGAAGCTGAGAGGGAAAGGAAGGAGGAAGAGGAGAGGAGAAAACAGATGAAGAAGCGGAAATGTTGGACTAGAGACTGGCTGGCGAGGTCGATTTGGGGGATATGAAAATCTCCTGAAAGAAGTTGAAGAAGAGGACCCAGCGGATTTTATAAACTTCATGAGATTGGACCACGCACTCTTTCAAGAAATTCTCAGAAAAATTCGACCCATCATTGCCAAAAAGGACACACACTGGAGGAAAGCCATAGATCCTGGTTTGCGTTTGGCAGTGACGTTGCGTTACCTAGCTACAGGTGACAGCTACAAGAGTCTCAGTTACTTGTTCAGGATAGCGCACAACACCATCTCCATAATTGTTCCCGACGTCTGTGAGGCTATTGTCAGTGCATACATGGATGATGTAATCATTTGTCCAACAACACCAGAAGAGTGGAAGGCTGTTGCAAATAAATTTGCTAGCAAGTGGCAATTTAAACATGCTTTGGGCGCCTTGGATGGCAAACATGTTGCCATCAGAAAACCACCCAAAGGTGCCTCTACCTTCTACAACTATAAAGGTTACCACTCCATTGTGCTGCTTGCCATCGCTGATGCTGACTACAAATTCCTCTACATCGATGTTGGTGCAGAGGGATCAGCGTCAGATGGTGGGTTGTTTCTACGAACCCCTATTCGTTTGCTGTTGGAGAGGAATGACGTTGGTGTTCCTGAGCCTGAACCGCTTGAAAACGGGAACGAGGATATTCCATTCTTCTTCATTGGTGACGACGCATTTCCACTGAGGACCTGGCTGATGAAACCTTACCCAATGAGAGGTTTGGAAGATGATCAACGCATTTTTAATTACCGCCTATCCTGAGCCCGGAGAGTGGTTGAAAATGTGTTTTGTATATAATGTTTGGTATATAAAGCCAAATTTTAAAAAATATGTCAATATTTGTAATGTATATTTAAATTTATATATATAGTTACATTACCATACATAAAATTATGAAGAAATATATATATGTCTATACATATATACAGTATATATACATATCAAAATTTAATGTGTTTGTGTACATACGGTACATCCACATCCTACGTCCGTATGGCTTCAGGCCCATGTCGACTAACAACATTTGACCATCTTTAAAAGCTTATAATAACCTGCTGGCTTCCCTTTAATATTTGGAGTTCGTTGTTAAAAGGATCTGACTTGTGTGGATTGGTCGCCCTAATTGAGCTTCCCATTTCATTCTCTTATAAAGTTTTCATTGAGAAACTAATATATTTTTTCCCCAGACTACCTGTATTTATTTTAACCATTCTCATTACAGGTTCCGGTGTCTGCTAACGACCATTCCTATCCATCCGAATCGAGTTGAATCCGTTGTGATGGCCTGCTGTTGTCTACACAATGTCCTTCGTGACAGGAATCCCTCTGATCGACGGGGTCTTGTCGTGGAGGAGAACATTGCAACAGGAGAAATCGTAGATTTGGTACGTCCGGCTGACATTCTAGACCGTCTTGGGAGGCAGCAGGGAAACACAGCTACTAATGATGGGAAGACTCTTCGTGACGGTCTCAAACACTATTACAACTCACCAGCTGGGAGTGTGGCATGGCAAAACACGATGATAGGACGAATCCCATCTGAAACCTAAAACATACCCTAATAAAATGTAAAGATAATGTGATTATTGTTTAATTTCTACTCCATGTCATGACAAAGTTATGTGCGTAGCAAGAAGGCATTTGTTGTATGATAACTTATTTTATTCAACAACATCTGGCTAATGTCATATTGGGTGAATATTCGAATTACGTAAACATAATATTATTTAATGGAGGATGCCTTTAGGCACATGGGCCTTTTTGTTTTATCTGTGTTTTTCCTTCTTCCGTTCATTGTCTCAATAAAAAAAAAAAACAACAACTATATGCTTAGTTATAGAAACCTGATACTTAATATTACACAGAGATAATACATCTTTAATATGTTTACCTTATCATTAGGTATTAAAACAATTTAATTCTAGAGGATTACATTTGCCGTCAGGTAAAGCAATACAACCCACATAATTACCCCCATAATAGAGTAGAAGATCTAATATTGAAAGGTATGGGGTTACATGAGAAATTAATGGATACATATATGAACAAATACATACATATATAAATAGATAAATAAACAAACAAGAAATTCCCTTGGTCTGTTGGTGTAATTCTTGCCAAAGAAAGAAGCCAGACCAGAAACCTTTAGGTTAAAACAATGGTCCTGAAAAGTCCAATGGAGATTATAAGATTACCGGAGAACTTAAATATTTACCAAGGCTTGAATAGTGAACCGGCCAGGGGGAGAGGAAAAAGGTGGAGAGAGAGAGAGAGAGAGAGTGAGTGAGTGAGTGAGTGAGTGAGTGAGTGAGTGGGAGAGAGAGATAGTGAGAGACAGTGTGAGTGAGTAAGTGAGTGAGATAGTGAGAGAGAGTGAGTGAAAGTGAGATAGAGTGTGAGAGAGAGAGAGAGTTAGTGTGAGTGAGTGAGTGAGAGAGAGAGAGAGAGAGAGAGAGAGAGAATCTGCAGATGAAAGGTAGGAGGGAAAAACCTGCTGAACAAATGGCAAGGAAATAGAGAGGAAGACCGGCACCAAGAAAAATCAGATGACGAAAACTCCAAAGAAAGACGGTAGAAGGGGGTTACCGTAGGAAGGGTCCGAGGAAGAGAACGAGGGGAAGGAAGGAATAAAATATAATGTAAATATACGACTGAACTGAATGAAGGAATTAAATGAATGGAAGAATTAAATAAATTAAATGAATGAAAGGAATTAACGAATGGGAGAAAGGAAAGGAGGAAAGGACTCAAAGAAAGAAGACAAACTGAAAGTTAGGCATGGGAAGAGTTAAAGAAAGAACGAAATTGGAAGGGAACTGGAAAATGGAAATACGAAAAGTTATAGTATAACAATAAACACATCAATCAAAGCGAAACAAAAAATGGGTGACTTAAAAACGCAAAACACGAATCGAAATACAGGATATATATATAAGTTCAAACCCTGATATTGACCTAAGCAATGTGAAATATTGGAAAGGTGAAGGCTTAAGGTCCGGGGGAAAAATATGGAGAAAGCTAGACAGAAGGAGGGTTTGCATTGGAATGGTGAGGTAATTTAAAACAATAAAGTAGAGGGAGAAAGGAACCAGGACGTGTGTGAATGTATGCTCTGAATAAAGCAACACGGAACTAAAACAACAAAACAATGCGAACACGTCTAAGAACGAAAAGTTGGTGTTTGAAGAAAAAAAACATTATATATAATGCAAACAGAGAGAAGAGAAAGACTGGCATTATACTGACAGTAATAAATAATGAAGGAATAACAGCAATGGAAGTAAGATGAGTACTCAAGTGTTTAGATGTTATATATTGAAAGTTACATGGGGTTGAGGTGGATTGTGTCCATTAGTTAACATAATACCGTATTATTTGCCAAAAAAAAAAAAAAAAAAAAAAAAATGTGCATGGCAAGGAACAAAATAGCATACGTACGAATACAATAATTGGTGTGGTGTATGGAAATGGTTGAGTCAAAAGAATATTCACTAAGGATTGGAAACTGTAAAAGTGTTAGAAACTAAGATGGACTAAGAAATGAAAGGTGAATGCAGAACCCGTTTATATACTGCATACCAGAGCAGGGAAGTGGTGGAGCTCTCACGTCTCTATATATTGTATACAATTTCAAAACAGGTGGAAAGAGAGAAAGAAGGGTCGGTGGATCGAGCCCGCAATGTCACAATTTTATTGGTAGATGTTATGCCTGGGCAACTTGACCTAGCAATTCGTGACAAATGCCTAATGTTCATGGCCAAACAAATATAATAAACACAAAAATTAAAAAAGAAAATGAGAGGCTGAAAGAGAAGTGAATATAACATGAACAATACATTCGGGAAAGAGCAACGTGAGAGGAAATATTGAAGAAAGCTTGGAGAGTAGAGGCAGAGTTTCGCTTGTTCGTTCTCTGATAATTTTAGATCATCAATTTCGACTGGTCTCTGGGTCTCATTGTTTAATGCTGTGTTGTCCCTATTTAGGCTCTGTCTTGAGTCGGCCACCCCCAGAAACAAAGGAAAAGTGGGAAATGGGCCTGAGTAAATGCATACATACATACATACATCTTCGACTTCCTAGAAATATTTTAGGGGACTTTTATATTAGTAGGGGGACCTAAAACAGTATTCTCAGTGGCCACATAACTGGACCGGTCGGGATCACTGCTATCATTTGGGAGGTATTTGCTTTTACGCCCTCATGTTTAGTCCCATTACTTTTGAGATTTTAAGATCTTTGTGACATTAGTTTGGCGATTTTAAGACCTATCGCCCCTTTTCTTCGTCAATATAAAGAACTTTCGTGCCATTTAGGTGTCAATTTATTTCCTGGCGAGCGATAACAAGCCTGTAATTCTAAGACGAACAGGCCTTTGACCAGGACATTTTTCTATCGAAGAATTTACACATTTATCTTGAAGGGAGGTCTAAGGGGTGTTATTTTATAGCTTGGTGTAGGTCTAGTGATGGAACTATAAAATAAATATATAAAGACATATATATGCCAAAATGTAACCACTACCTCCCTAGGGGTAAGGGAATAGAATATGCCCCATGAACCTCCTGCATGTCGTAAGAGGCGACTAAAGAGGTTGGATTGGTAGGCTTGCGACCCCCCACCCGTGAAAAATACTTACGCAACGAAGCACGAACAAACAGCCTCGGATGTGGACGAACCATATGTTGATGAACGCCGACCGATTATGGACAATCTTAGAATAGCGACATGGAATGTGAGAGGCGTGAATGATGACACAAAAGAGAGAGAGGTCCTGGAAGTGATAGTGAATGCCAGGCTGGATGTATGTGGAATGACGGAGACCAAATGGAGGGGTACAGATGTGAGAGAGTGTGAGTGTGGAATGGGTGTGTGTCCTGGAGTGCGTGAGGGAGTGCGTGAGAGGGTGCGTGTTTGTTTGTCAGTAACAAATGGAAGGAGCGTGTAAGAGACTTTGGGTCTGTGGGTTCAAGGATTGTGTGGTTGAGAATGAAAGTAGGAATACAAATGTGGGTGATTGTATGTGTGTATGCTCTGACAGAGGATAAACCTGTAAGAGAGAAAAAGGAGTTCTGGGTGAATGTGGAGGCGTGCCTGGATAAGTTTGGCAAGAACAAAAGAATATTTCTGATCAGGGATATGAATGGGAAGGTGGGTGATAAGAAAGTTGATGGAGTGGTGGGAGGGTGGGGGGTACCGTCAGAGGTGAATGGGAATGGTAGTGCACTTGTGGACGTATGTGTGGGGAGGAGACTGGATAGCCAACACCTTCTTCCGACACAAAATGATACACAGGTGCACGTAGAAAGTGGTGTGGAGGAAGAAGGATAAGGATAAGACAGTGGTGCAACAATAGGCACTGATTGATTATATAATTATGAATGGATGAACGAATTAAGAAATCTGTGTTGGATGTTAGGGTGTATAGGGGTATTGGAGGGGGTCTGTCTGACCATTATGTAGTAGTAGCTAAAATTAGGATACAAAAGAATTGGGTGAGGAGACCTGGAGGGAGGCGAGAGGAAGGTAGAATGGCGAGGAGGGTGGAGAGGCTACAGGAGGAAGAAATCAGGGAAGAGTACAGGAGAGCAGTAGAAAGACGACTAGGTAGGCTTGACCTGGAAGGTATGGAGGAAGTGGAGGAGATGAGCAAAGTGTTTAACGGAGAGATCTGTGCAGAATGTGAGGAGGTGAGTGGAGTAAGGAGAAGAGGTAGGAGAGTGAAGGGTACAGCATGGTGGACAAAAGAGGTAAAAATAGCTGTGGAAGATAAGAAGAAAGCGTATAGAGAGTGGTTGGGTAGTAGAGGCAATGAAAATTATTAGTCTAGTTGCCATCCCTATACTTCCTATGGTGAACCCTGCAATGTTTACTACTTCAAACTTTTTTCACATAAATGTGTTCTTTATGGCTAGAAGAGCCAAATTAGCTTGGTTGCTACTTTTGCAATGTTGAGCATTTCCCAGAACTCAAGATGGCGGCCGCCGCCATCTTGAATCTTCAACTTTTTTGCTCAGTGACATAAAGAGTCGTGTAATACCACTTTTTAGGGGTTTTAGAGGGCAGGGAGTCCATTTCTGGAATTACATTTTGTATATGGGGTCAAAGTTAAGGTCAAATCAAAGGTCAAAAGTAAAATTTTATCATAAATCAGAAAAAATCAACTCCCTTCACGAGTATATGTTCTTTATATTTTTGTTGTTTAGTGGTTTACATCTTTCTTAGTAATTTCAGAGTACGGTGAGTCGGCGTGATCAGCATTAGTTCTGTGGTATCCCAGGCCATCACAATCGTCATGGCTGCTGGAAAGGGAAAGCGCCTCTTCAGTCCGTGTATTGCCAAGGGAGCGTTACAGACATTCAAGGTCGTGGCCATGCAGAAGATTGTTGCTACAAGCAAAGTAAAAAGTGATGAACTATACACAACTCTGTCAGGAAGTGATATTCTAGCTAACAAATCATGTTACTGTAGCTATATATCGAAGAGTAGAAATAATATAAGAAAGAGAAAGGCGACATGGACTGATATTGGTATTTCAAAAATATTTTTGAAATCCTAATGTAGTGACTTTGTTTTCAAGCAAGACTGTCTCTTGTGTGGGAAAGAGTGTAAGCCAAAAGACAGTAACAACCCACACAGGTGGGTGCGGGTCATACAATGTACAACTGCAGATAGGGGTGGTGATATCACAACAATTGGACAACAACAATTGGAAAACCTCAGTGATGAGAGACAGGACCAGTGGGCTAATAAGGTAACCTCAAGACTCAGTGGGTGCACACACTGAAACTGTTGTCACACACAGCCAATTGCTCGGCGCTTGTTGGAATGCCCTTCATATCTCCAGTACCCTTCCCATGCATGATATAAGTCTGCTCGCCGAACTGATCTTCTGGCACTGCAGTCCCACCATCAGTGTCGACAGGCGTGCGTCCCTGCCAGTAGGTCCACCTTAACACGCTGGGGTAGGTGGTCCATCTGTCGTACATACCAGCTCAGATAGCGGGCATAATTGTGGTGACTTGCGGCAAACAAATATGACTGCATCGCCTTGAGACAGTGATGTTGGAGGAGGAAGTCACCGTTTCGCTCTATGCGCAGGAACATGAGCACCAGCAGTGTAGACTTAATGAGGTAGTCTACCCATAGCCACCCGGTTGGGTGCTTACTGGCTGTCTCCAAGTAGTCGCTCATCTCCTGGTATGTCTTGGTGCCACTCGATTAGAAACTCTGCAGGAACACAGCGATGATGAAACGGTATGCCCATAGAGCATTGGTTCAGGCCTTCCTGTTGATGATGCTGGTTTTGCCACCAAACGCTGCACTCATGAGAATTTCCACGCCTTTCTTAGTTACTTAGACAGCCTAAGAAACTCATGAGAGTGTTCATCATGCCTGGGTGAAGTATGAGGTTGGTCCAGCGCTGAGGGTTGTTCCATTGGACTAGGCATGCAGTCTGATGCAGTTGGAGGTCAACTGTGAGGTGGGTGTACTGCATCCCGAAAGTATTTAGAGTCCTTTCGAAACACACAAGCGTAGTCAGAACGGTGTTGGGGTGAGCAGGAGGCGAGTCTATCATTGGTCTGAACACCACCAGTGACTTGGGCTTCTTGGTAGAGCCTGCCACCAGTCGGTCTTGCTGAGCATTGAAGCCCGCCCACTCAACCGGCTTGTCGTCCTCGTGGACTTGCGACAGCCATGCTGTGTCTCGCTGTTGACTGAACTTAACTGCAGCAGACAGTAGCTTGACGAAAACAGAGGTTGGGTTCAGCTTAGAAGGCCCAGTGTAGTGCTCTAACTGTAAAGCCTGATGGGTGAGTTGCAGATAGGATGCCTTGTGTTTCTTGAGTTGAGGGATCTTGAGCTGCATCACATCAAATGTTTCCTGTGTTGATGATGCCGGCAGGATGCTGGGTGAACTCCATGACCATAGCGTGGGTGTTTTTCGCCCCATTGGGGTTTGCGATGTTAAAATCATAGTTATCAGCCCAGCTAGAAACTCCACCTTGGATGATTCCGGTGCTATTCCTCCCTCTCCGCCCTCCTCTCTCTTACTTATGCCTAATATCCTAATCTCTTCTAAAGATGTACTTTCTACCCTCTCTGGGCTTAACACTAATAAGGCGTACGGTCCGGACGGTGTTCCTCCTGTTGTTCTCAAAAACTGTGCTTCCGTGCTGACTCCCTGCCTAGGCAAACTCTTTCGTCTCTGTCTATCCTCTAACGTCTTCCCTTCATGCTGGAAGTTTGCTCACATTCAACCTGTCCCAAAGAAGGGTGACCGCTCTCAACCCTCCAACTATCGTCCAATTGCTCTTATCTCTTGTCTTTCTAAAGTTTTTGAAACTATTCTTGCTTCCAAATTTCTTAAGCATTTCTCTTCTCATAATCTGCTCTCAGATCGCCAGTATGGCTTCCTTAACCCTTTATTAGCGGCTCACCACTTAAGTCGTATTTAATAAAGCTGGACTATGTGGCGGCGCTCGACATAACTCGAGTGGCAATTTCAGCACGTAATGTGGCTGAGAGAGAGAGACAAGTGGTGGCAGGAGACTAGCGAGCGTATGACTGCTCCAGACCACCGCGGCGAACCTACTGACACAAATCTCAGCTCCCTCCTCCCTCTCTCACTCGCTACATACTCAATTATGTACCGAAAGTACCGAATTACCTGCTTTTTGCACTCGCGTTGCACGGTTATTGCAAGAAAACTATCCATCATACAAGGATCGTTATGGTGTCATTCGAAAGCTCTGTTTATGCCCTTTCAGGGATAGATACTTGTTTTACGTTCTGGGTCTTATTTAGGCATGAAAATGATCACGTAAACAGCCCTATTTTGGCTAAAAACACCCCGCTGTGCGGTACACATAAATAAACCGCATAGGCCGCTCGTAAGGTGTTAAGGGTCGCTCTACTGGTGATCTTCTTTCATATCTTACTAACTCTTGGTCATCCTCCTTTCGGGACTTCGGTGAGACTTTTTCTATTGCACTAGACATATCGAAAGCCTTCGATAGAGTCTGGCATAAATCTTTAATTTCTAAACTACCCTCCTTCGGTTTCTATCCCTCCATCTGTGCCTTTGTCTCTAATTTCCTTTCTGGCCGTTCCATAGCTGCGGTTGTGGACGGCCATTGTTCACTTCCTCACCCTATAAACTCCGGTGTTCCTCAGGGCTCTGTCCTATCTCCTATTCTCTTTCTAATTTTTATAAATGATCTCCTTAACTGTACCTTAATTCCCATCCATTCATACGCAGACGACTCAACCTTACACTACTCCATTAGTTTTTCAGAACGCCCCAGCCAGCAATCCCTCAACGACAAACGTAATGAAGCCATAGAACTCTTAAATTCTGATCTAAATACTATTTCCAATTGGGGCAGAGAAAACCTTGTTAACTTTAATGCTTCCAAAACCCAATTTCTCCATCTATCTACCCGTCAGGATCTCCCAGCGGACTATCCCTTATTCTTCAACAATACAAAAATCAACCCTTCATCTTCTCTCAATATTCTTGGTGTCTCTTTTTCTTCTGCTCTCATTTGGAAGGACCATATTACCAGTCTTGCTAAGGCAGCCTCCCAGAAGCTGGGTGTGCTCAACCGCCTTAGGGGGTTCTTTTCCCCTGCACAGCTTCTTGCTCTGTACAGGGGCATAGTGCGCCCTTGTATTGAGTATTGTTCACATGTGTGGGGAGGTTCCTCTCACACCGCTCTCCTAGACAAAGTTGAAAGGAAAGCCTTTCGTATCATTAACTCCCGTCCACTCACCAACTCTCTGCAATCTCTCTCTCTCCGCCGCAATGTTGCATCTCTCTCGCTATTCTATCGCTACTATAATAATCAGTGTTCCTCAGAGCTATCCCAGTGCATATCACCTCCTTTACGTAGGGCACGTGGTACCCGTCTTGCAACTCAATCCCACCCCTACTCTGTGCAACTCTCCAACCCAAGAGTGAAACGTTACTCTCAAACTTTCTTCTACTCAACATCTGAGCTCTGGAACTCTCTCCCAGAATCAGTCTTTCCCTCTTCCTATGACTTAAATTGCTTCAAACTCCGTGTGTCCAGGCATTTTGGCTCGAACGTCCCTTGATTTTGGCCCTGTCACTCTTTCAACTATGGGGGAGGCACTCACTATAGGCAGTTATGCCTTTTGCCTCCCTCAATCACATAGAAAAAAAAAAAAAAAAAAAAAAGCTGAAGATAGGGACGATCTCGGTGCTCAAGCCGAGTTTCTTGTGGTAATCTGACTGGTTGTCCGACACGAACGTGGCCACTGACTTCAGTAAGCGTAGCACTTCTTCATAGGTGCTTGTGACACCATGCTCGTTGGTCTGCTTTATGTCTGCACTGCCAATGTGCTGCTGGATGCACTGGGCCAAGGTCAGTGACGGCTTGGTGATGGTGCCCTCTGATACGAGGCTAGAGACCAGTTAAAGAAGAGTCGCACTGGTGCTCTAAATCATCTTTTGAATAGTATAGGCACAGAGGTTATAGTCCCCAGGCCTAGGTGTTGCTATGACCTCACTCCGGATTTTCCTCACCAGCTTCTCCAGCTCATCGTCGTTGCGCATGCTCGTCCTTATCTTGACAATTTTAACCCTTACCTGGCGGCGCCCGGCTTTTGTCGAGTGCAAGAAAAGGTGCCCATATGCGGGGCCCGGCTATTGTCGAGTGCAATTTTGAGCACATAATGTGCTCTGAGAGAGAGCGGAGCGGTGGGAGGAGCGTAGATTACCTCCTAACCGCTCGCCACAGCCGCCGTGGACCTACTGAGATTTATTGCACCCTCCTCCACCCTCTCTCACTCGCTACAAACGTAATAATGTAAGAAAATTACCGTATTTTAGGGATTTTGCCCTTCGGTTGCAAGATCGTTGCAAGACAATCAGTGATCGTAGAAGGATGGTTTGGGTGTCATTGGAAAGCTCAATTTACGCCCTTTCAGGGATACATACTTGTATTACGCTCTGGGTCTTGTTTATGCATGAAAAAGAGCACGGAAACAACCCCATTTATGGTAAAAAAAAAACGCTGGGCGGTACATAGAAATTACCGCCTAGGCCGCTCGTAAGGTGTTAATGAACTGCCGAGGCTGATTTTATATTCAACTACACTGTCGCAGCCCTCGATGTGGAGCACGAGCAGCTCATTGCCGAAGTAGGCAATGATGGTGGACACGAACTGTCTTCTTGACACAGTGCCTGAGGCAGCGAAGTATATGGAGTAGAGCTCCAATGTCGTCAAGACAACGGACCTCAGTGCCTCCTCCACAGGCGCCATAATGAAGGAGTGGTTCAGAGGAACAAAACGGAACCTGTTGTAATAGGGGACATGGTACTATGCATCAGTAGCATGCAGATCAATGACCCCATTGAGTCTTGACGTTATCTTGTTAGCCCACTGGACCTGTCTCTCATCACTGAGGTTTTCCAAATGTTGTTGGAACGTGATATCACCACCCCTATCTGCAGTTGTACATTGTTTGACCTGCACCCACCTGTGTGGGTTGTTACTGCCTTTTGGCTTACACTCTTCCCCACACAAGAGACAGTCTTGCTTGAAACAAAGTCACTACATAGGATTTCAAAAACATTTTTGAAATACCAATATCAGTCCATGTCGCCTTTCTCTTTCTTATATTATTTCTACTCTTCGATATATAGCTACAGTAACATGATTTGTTAGCTAGAATATCACTTCCTGACAGAGTTGTGTATAGTTCATCACTTTTTACTTTGCTTGTAGCAACAATCTTCTGCATGGCCACGATCTTGAATGTCTGTAACGCTCCCTTGGCATTACACGGACTGAAGAGGCGCTTTCTCTCTCCAGCAGCCATGACGATTGTGACGGCCTGGGGTACCACAGAACTAATGCTGATCACGCCGACTCACCGTACTCTGAAATGACTAAAAAAGATGTAAACCACTAAACAACGAAAATATAAAGAACATAATTATACTCGTCAAGGGAGTTGATGTTTTCTGATTTATGATCAAATTTTACCTTTGACCTTTGATTTGACCTTAAATTTGACCCCATATACAAAATATAATTCCTGAAATGGACTCCCTGCCCTCTAAAACCCCTAAAAAGTGGTATTACACGACTCCTTATGTCACTGAGCAAAAAAGTTGAAGATTCAAGATGGCTGCGGCCGCCATCTTGAATTCTGGGAAATGCTCAACGTTGCAAAAGTAGCAACCACGCTAATTTGGCTCTTTTAACCATAAATAACACATTTATGTGAAAAAAGTTTGAAGTAGTAAACATTGCAGGGTCCACATTTTGGCAACTAGACTATATGGAGAGACAGCAACGAGTGAGGTATGTGGAGAAGAAGTGGTGAAGAGATTAGTGAAGGAAAGTAAGAGAAGAGCAGATGAGGAATTTGGAAGGAATCTGAGTGTAAAATGGAGGGAGTGTAAGAAAATATTCTGGAAAGAAGTCAAGAAAGTTAGGGAAGGTAGCAAGGGAAACAGTATGGGTGTGAAAGATAAGAATGGGTGAGTTCTAGCTGAGAAGCAAGAGAGAATCGAAAGAAAGAAGGGAGTACTTCAACGAATTGATAAATGTAAGGAATGAAGCGCCAGCAAACATAGTTGGATGGGGTATGGGAGAGACAAGAAGAGAAGTAGTGGAGGAGGAGGTGGGGATCAGTAGGTCAGAAGTGTGAGAAGCCATGAAAAGAGTGAAGTTGAGGAAAGCACCAGGAATAGATGGAGTGTGTGGGGAAATAATGAGGTATGGTGGTGAGATAATGTTTACGAAAGTTTGCTTTCTTGAAATTAGGGACTTTCTCGATGCTGCTATTTGGTTCGTTACTAGTAAATTTTAAACTGAAATTTATCGTACGATGGTCGCTGTTACTGAATTCATCACCAACATTCAAATCTCTATTAATTATTCTTCTGTTGCAAGTACAAAGTCAAGAATGTTAATACCACGGGACGGCGATCGAACAAATTGATGGAGCGAACTCTCTTGCAAGTTCGCATACAAGTCATGTCCAGATTGTGAAGTAAAAGTATCCCCCCAATTGGTCACAGGTAAATTAAAGTCGCCAAAAATTACGGTATCTTGTGAGATACTTACATCTGCAATTTGTTCGTAAATTTCTCGGTCAGTTTGCACTGACCGAGAGATTGAGAGCGAGAACGGGAAAATGGATAGGTGACGAGCAGGGCGGTCTTAGGAAGGGAAGAGGATGTGTAGATCAGATTTTTACCCTGAATTGTGTTGTGGAGAAATATCTGGAGATGCAACAAAAGCTGTATGTTGCCTTTATGGACTTGGAGAAGGCCTATGACAGAATGGATAGAAAAGATATGTGGAAAGCATTTAGAATAGACGGAGTAGATGGCAAGTTGCTGAAAGCAGTGAAGAGAATGTATGAGGGTGCAAAGGCGGCAGTATGTGTGGAGAATGAGCAGAGCGAGTTCTTTGATCTCAATGTTGGGTTGAAACAGGGGTGTGTGATGTCGCTGTGGTTGTTTATTGTATATATGGATGGAGTCATAAAAGAAATACAAGGAAGAGCAGTCGATGTTTGTGTATCGCTGATAAGGTAGGGAAATGAGTGGAAGCTACCTGTACTGCTGTTTGCTGATGATACAGTTCTGATCAGCGATAATGAATGGGAGTTGCAGGGTCTGGTAAATATGTTTGGAACAGTGTGCGAAAAACGGAATCTGAAGGAAAATGAGTGTAAAATGGAGGGAGTGTAAGAAAATGTTCTGGAAAGAAGTCAAGAAAGTTAGGGAAGGTAGCAATGGAAACAGTAAGGGTGTGAAAGATAAGAATGGGTGAGTGCTAGCTGAGAAGCAAGAGAGAATCGAAAGAAAGAAGGGAGTACTTCAACGAATTGATAAATGTAAGGAATGAAGCGCCAGCAAACATAGTTGGATGGGGTATGGGAGAGACAAGAAGAGAAGTAGTGGAGGAGGAGGTGGGGTTCAGTTGGTCAGAAGTGTGAGAAGCCATGAAAAGAGTGAAGTTGAGGAAAGCACCAGGAATAGATGGAGTGTGTGGGGAAATAATGAGGTATGGTGGTGAGATAATGTTTACGAAAGTTTGCTTTCTTGAAATTAGGGACATTCTCGATGCTGCTATTTGGTTCGTTACTAGTAAATTTTAAACTGAAATTTATCGTACGATGGTCGCTGTTACTGAATTCATCACCAACATTCAAATTCTCTATTAATTCTTCTTCTGTTGCAAGTACAAAGTCAAGAATGTTAATACCACGGGTCGGCGATCGAACAAATTGATGGAGCGAACTCTCTTGCAAGTTCGCATACAAGTCATGTCCAGATTGTGAAGTAAAAGTATCCCCCCAATTGGTCACAGGTAAATTAAAATCGCCAAAAATTACGGTATCTTGTGAGATACTTACATCTGCAATTTGTTCGTAAAGTTCTCGGTCAGTTTGCACTGACCTAGAGATTGAGAGCGAGAACGGGAAAATGGATAGGTGACGAGCAGGGCGGTCTTAGGAAGGGAAGAGGATGTGTAGATCAGATTTTTACCCTGAATTGTGTTGTGGAGAAATATCTGGAGATGCAACAAAAGCTGTATGTTGCCTTTATGGACTTGAAGAAGGCCTATGACAGAATGGATAGAAAAGATATGTGGAAAGTATTTAGAATATACGGAGTAGATGGCAAGTTGCAGAAAGCAGTGAAGAGAATGTATGAGGGTGCAAAGGCGGCAGTATGTGTGGAGAATGAGCAGAGCGAGTTCTTTGATCTCAATGTTGGGTTGAAACAGGGGTGTGTGATGTCGCTGTGGTTGTTTATTGTATATATGGATGGAGTCATAAAAGAAATACAAGGAAGAGCAGTCGATGTTTGTGTATCGCTGATAAGGTAGGGAAATGAGTGGAAGCTACCTGTACTGCTGTTTGCTGATGATACAGTTCTGATCAGCGATAATGAATGGGAGTTGCAGGGTCTGGTAAATATGTTTGGAACAGTGTGCGAAAAACGGAATCTGAATGAAAATGAGTGTAAAATGGAGGGAGTGTAAGAAAATGTTCTGGAAAGAAGTCAAGAAAGTTAGGGAAGGTAGCAATGGAAACAGTAAGGGTGTGAAAGATAAGAATGGGTGAGTGCTAGCTGAGAAGCAAGAGAGAATCGAAAGAAAGAAGGGAGTACTTCAACGAATTGATAAATGTAAGGAATGAAGCGCCAGCAAACATAGTTGGATGGGGTATGGGAGAGACAAGAAGAGAAGTAGTGGAGGAGGAGGTGGGGTTCAGTTGGTCAGAAGTGTGAGAAGCCATGAAAAGAGTGAAGTTGAGGAAAGCACCAGGAATAGATGGAGTGTGTGGGGAAATAATGAGGTATGGTGGTGAGATAATGTTTACGAAAGTTTGCTTTCTTGAAATTAGGGACATTCTCGATGCTGCTATTTGGTTCGTTACTAGTAAATTTTAAACTGAAATTTATCGTACGATGGTCGCTGTTACTGAATTCATCACCAACATTCAAATTCTCTATAATTCTTCTTCTGTTGCAAGTACAAAGTCAAGAATGTTAATACCACGGGTCGGCGATCGAACAAATTGATGGAGCGAACTCTCTTGCAAGTTCGCATACAAGTCATGTCCAGATTGTGAAGTAAAAGTATCCCCCCAATTGGTCACAGGTAAATTAAAATCGCCAAAAATTACGGTATCTTGTGAGATACTTACATCTGCAATTTGTTCGTAAAGTTCTCGGTCAGTTTGCACTGACCTAGAGATTGAGAGCGAGAACGGGAAAATGGATAGGTGACGAGCAGGGCGGTCTTAGGAAGGGAAGAGGATGTGTAGATCAGATTTTTACCCTGAATTGTGTTGTGGAGAAATATCTGGAGATGCAACAAAAGCTGTATGTTGCCTTTATGGACTTGAAGAAGGCCTATGACAGAATGGATAGAAAAGATATGTGGAAAGTATTTAGAATATACGGAGTAGATGGCAAGTTGCAGAAAGCAGTGAAGAGAATGTATGAGGGTGCAAAGGCGGCAGTACGTGTGGAGAATGAGCAGAGCGAGTTCTTTGATCTGAATGTTGGGTTGAAACAGGGGTGTGTGATGTCGCTGTGGTTGTTTATTGTATATATGGATGGAGTCATGAGAGAAATACAAGGAAGAGCAGTCGATGTTTGTGTATCGCTGATAAGGTAGGGAAATGAGTGGAAGCTACCTGTACTGCTGTTTGCTGATGATACAGTTCTGATCAGCGATAATGAATGGGAGTTGCAGGGTCTGGTAAATATGTTTGGAACAGTGTGCGAAAAACGGAATCTGAAGGAAAATGCGAGGACGAGCAAGGTTATGGTCTTCAAAAGGGGTGAAGCCACTGAGTGTGAGGTGAAGTTGAACGGTCAGGCTATGGAGATTGTCAGCTTATTTAAGTATCTGGGAAGTGTGTTGAGTAAAGATGGGACTATGGATGAAGAAGTGTGGGAGAGGGTGCAACAGGGGAAGAGGGTTGTAGGAACGCTGAAAGCAGTAACAAGAAATAGGGTGGTCAGTATGGAAGTGAAGAAGTCCTTGCATGACAGTGTGGTAATCCCAACACTGACTTACGGAAGCGAAGCATGGACGTTGGTGGAGAGACTCGTTGGTAACCTTGATAGGAGCTTTCATACCCACCAATTAGAATGATAGATAACTTAATTTATTATATTATGGCCTCATAGACCTGTTAAATACGATAGATCACTATCAATATCGGGAAGAGTGTAGTATTGTATAATCTCGTTTGGGATCAATATAGATTCAAATGGGTGCTTGATGATTACGGCTTGCGACTGTACATCAATTTTACAGCTGAATTCTTATAAAATCGTATATAAATATATGATATATTTACTCCACAATATTTCAGCAATACAATAAGTGATGGTAAACTTTGCCGGAAAATTCCTCTGGTGTGCCTCGGTATTTAATTTCACCCCCTCCTTTTCCTTCTCCATATCTTCTTCTTTCTATTTGAACATTTTCCTTTCCCTGCTCTCCTCCTTCTCCTCTTCCTTCTTCGCTAAGTGCACCACCTCCTGATCTTCCTACTTCTCCTATTTATCGTTAACCTCATCTCTTTCTTTCCATTTACTCGTGCCAATCTCCCTTTCTCCTCCTCCTCTTCCTCCTTTTGTTTATAGTTGTCCTCCTGCTCCTCTTCCTCCACCACCACCACCACTTTCCTTTACTCTTCCTCCTTCTCCTACCTCCTGCTACTAGTCTGCATGTTTTCATCTTCCTCCACCTCTTCGCTCTTCTCCTATTTTTCTCCTCTTCTTTTTCGTTCACCTCGTTTTTCTCTTTTTCGTTTGTCTTTTTCTTCCTCCTCCTCCTCCTCCTCCTTCTCCTCCTCTCTCAAATTTGGCAAATGAGTTTCAATGCGGATAAATGTAAAGTACTACATATCGGATACGAAATGAGAAAGTAAACTATTCGATGAATAGCACTCAGCTTAAGAGTGTAGACAGAGAAACCGATCTGGGAGTAACAATATCGAGTAACCTAAAACCGAGTCAACAATGTTCAGAAGTTGTTAAGAAGGCAAACAAAATAATTGGCTGTTTAGGCAGGTCGTTTGAGCATAAATCCAAAAAAGTTATATCCTAACTCATTGCAATTCTTTAGTCCGCCCTCATCTGGAATACTTCGTTCAATCGTTCAATACCAAAAAGATATAGACAAGCTAAAACGAGTTCAACGTAGAGTTACCAAAATTATACCTAGCCTAAAGAACAAACCATACGAGGAGCGTCTTCGATAAATAAATATATTTCCTTTAACATAACGCAGATTAAGAGGTGACTTAATTCAAGTGTTCAAAATCATCAAAGACATCGACAATATGAACTGTAGTAAGTACTTCGCTATCGACCAATCTAATTACACAGGGAAAACGGTTGAAAAATTATTGGTATATCTTTTAAATCTCATGTTTCTAAGAATGTCTTCTTCAATCGAGTTGTCAACTTGTGGAATGGGCTTCCCCGAGACGTTATGGACTGCAGCACCGTTGATTCATTTAAACTTTACATAGACAAATATCTTGCATCAAACCCGCGACTGACTGCGTTTGTAAATGAATAACTTTATTTTGTGCCTCCTCAGAATGATCAAGGATTATTGTGTATATATATTACTAAGACGTTACTCCCTTTTTCCCAGATATACGAAAGATCACTTATAACTGTGTTATATATTACTAACCCATCTGTCCCCTACTAACTTCCTAATCCTGCCACGGACATTAGTTCCAGGGCAGTAGTTCCCTTTCAAATTTTCCCTTACCCCCTCTAAGCCCCTGCTTGGACACTTGATCTCAGTGTTTTGGAGGACAAGCAGCCTAGAGGGATCACTAGACCTGTTGTAGCTTGATTTCCTTTCTACTCCTTTGTACTCCTCATCCTCCCTCATTTTACTCCGCCATACAACGCTGTAATATCGCTATACACAACTAAATTAAAGCGAAACCTATTGTTGTCAGATTTCCTGGATTTTTAAGAAATATTACAATTGTTTTTCCTACCTCCAATTTCTATGTCAAGAACATTATTATTATTATTATCACGATTATGTGTGTGTGTACAAAGGGGTGTGTGTGTGTGTGTAACCAAATAGTTGATGCATCGTAATATTTACCTTATTGTCGTCAACTTAGGAGTTATTGTTGTAATTTTTGTGTTTCATCTTATATGTTTTGTTATCCAATGTTCTATTTTCCATGTTTTCTCCTTGTGTTCCCTCCTTCCTCGCCACTTACCAGAATGATGGTTCCTGGACAAACTTTTGAAAGCGCTCTGCAAAACTTCCACTCAATGAAAGCACACAGACATACAGTACACATATATCTGTATACACACCCACACGCACACACACACACACACACACACACACATTCATAACACACATGGAGAACTCACCCATATAGAATCTTCACACAAACGTCAACTACACCCCCTTCCAAAAATACTCACATACACAGATCTGTTTACTCTCACACACTTACACAGTTTATTAGCGAAGTTCTATATGAACTATTAATTTTGACTATGCACTAAATCTTACTCATGATAGAAAGCAGTTGGGTTTGGGTTAGCAATAATAGACTCACGATAGGTTGGGTTTATGGTTAGCTAAATTAATAGATAAGATACAATATCCTCCATACTGTAGGTTCTTGTCGTGTACATTATGTGGAATATTAAAGTAAAATTAGTGTTCTTGACTTAAGAGTGTAATTTGTGATGTAGCTAAATTATCTCATTGTTTAACTTATAACATACTAAACTATTATTTCAGTCACACTAGTTTTACTTCCGTATATCATGTTATAGTACAGCACTTCTGTAGGAGACTGTACCGTACATATAGGTCTCACTCCGAATATCATGTGGTAGACAAAAACTTCTGTATGAGACTGTACACATAGCTCTAATTCCTTATGATTGGTGGAGGTCGGGGTTAGCTATAGAACCAAGAGAGACCGTTGGATAACTTTTGACAAGCCCCTGAGTCTATTTTCTGTTGTGTATCTGTAAAAGGTTATGGTATAGCCTACTTCAGTATGTTATGAAAAGATAAGTTTGGTTCAAGGTCAAAGATAAATTATAAACTTTGCCAACCAATCTCTGTGGCCAGACAAGAAACAACAAATATATATATGGTCCTGCCAGGCCTTCCAGACAGTCAGTGGTTAGTTCGCTCAAGAGGATTTTCACTCATACTGCAGAGTGGTTTTGTTGAAATGAAAAGTTGGGTTGGGTTGGGTTATTGAATAGTGTGAGTTTGGTTAGGCTAAATTATTTGCCTTTTCAACCACACATGTTTTTTTTTTTTTTTTTTCATGTGTTTGAAGTATCTTATTCCTGTAGGGAAGTGAACAGGTTGTATACTGGTCAACACCAAAAATAAGGTGGAGAGCTGGATTGGAGAGTTGTATGGGAAATAAGATGGATGGATGTATGGTGGATGAGGTGGAGGGATGTATGGGGCAGCGGAATATGGGTTGGGAGGAGGGACAAGTTAATGTTGTCTGGGGATAAGCCGGTCTGTGAGGGATAAGGTGTCTGGCAATAGATAAATAAATAGATAGATAGATAGATAGTCCAGTATTATCACCCCCCAGCCATCACCTACCGTAAGTTACCGGTATATTTTATGACACTGAATGAACTATTTATTTGGGTAAAGTAACTGTGGGGAAAAAATGATCGCAAAGAGCTTTGATGTATAGCATGATGATGAAAGGACTTGATGGCAAAAAGAGCTAAGGACGAGAAGAGTTGATTTATAAAAAAACAAAATATATATATATATATATATATATATACTGTATGAAAAGAGTTGAGCATGAAAAGAGTTGAGAGGTAATATACCAGACACGCCCCTGAAAACAGAGCAAACATTTCAAAGTCACCACCTCCAGATCCCCCTCTCCCTTTTCCCCCTCACCCCCCCCCCCCCCCTCTTAGCCACTCAGACAGCAATACCCATGATATCTCCCACCCAAATATTATGATTGTAAACTCTCGCAGCAAAAGTTTTGTCTCCCTACTGGACCCTTCAATGTAAACTCTCGCAGCGAACGTTGTGTCTCCCTACTGGACCCTTCAATGTAAACTCTCGCAGCGAACGTTGTGTCTCCCTACTGGACCCTTCAATGTAAACTCTCGCAGCGAACGTTGTGTCTCCCTACTGGACCCTTCAATGTAAACTCTCGCAGCGAACGTTGTGTCTCCCTACTGGACCCTTCAATGTAAACTCTCACAGCGAACGTTGTGTCTCCCTACTGGACCCTTCAATGTAAACTCTCGCAGCGAACGTTGTGTCTCCCTACTGGACCCTTCAATGTAAACTCTCGCAGCGAACGTTGTGTCTCCCTACTGGACCCTTCAATGTAAACTCTCGCAGTGAACGTTGTGTCTCTCTACTGGACCCTTCAATGTATACTCTCGCAGCGAACGTTGTGTCTCCCTACTGGACCCTTCAATGTAAACTCTCGCAGCGAACGTTGTGTCTCTCTACTGGACCCTTCAATGTAAACTCTCGCAGTGAACGTTGTGTCTCTCTACTGTACCCTTCAATGTAAACTCTCGCAGCGAACGTTGTGTCTCTCTACTGGACCCTTCAATGTAAACTCTCGCAGCGAACGTTGTGTCTCTCTACTGGACCCTTCAATGTAAACTCTCGCAGCGAACGTTGTGTCTCTCTACTGGACCCTTCAATGTAAACTCTCGCAGCGAACGTTGTGTCTCTCTACTGGACCCTTCAATGTAAACTCTTGCAGCGAACGTGTTGTCTCTGTACTGGACCCTTCAATGTAAACTCTCGCAGCAAACGTTTTGTCTCTTTACTGGACCCTTCAATGTAAGACCTCGCAGCGAATGTTTTGTCTCTCTACTGGACCCTTCAATGTAAACTCTCGCAGTGAACGTTGTGTCTCTCTACTGGACCCTTCAATGTAAACTCTCGCAGCGAACGTTGTGTCTCTCTACTGGACCCTTCAATGTAAACTCTCGCAGCGAACGTTGTGTCTCTCTACTGGACCCTTCAATGTAAACTCTTGCAGCGAACGTGTTGTCTCTGTACTGGACCCTTCAATGTAAACTCTCGCAGCGAACGTTTTGTCTCTTTACTGGACCCTTCAATGTAAGTCCTTGCAGCGAATGTTTTGTCTCTCTACTGGACCCTTCAATGTAAACTCTCGCAGCAAACGTTTTGTCTCTCTACTGGGCCCTTCAATGTATACTCTCGCAGCGAACGTTTTGTCTCCCTACTGGACCCTTCAATGTAAACTCTCGCAGCGACTGTTTTGTCTCCCTACTGGACCCTTCAATGTAAACACCCGCAGCGAACGTTTTGTCTCCCTACTGGACCCTTCAATGTAAACACCCGCAGTGAACGTTTTGTCTCCCTACTGGACCTTTTAATGTAAACTCTGGCAGCGAACGTTTTGTCTCCCTACTGGACCCTTCAATGTAAACACCCGCAGTGAACGTTTTGTCTCCCTACTGGACCCTTCAATGTAAACACCCGCAGCGAACGTTTTGTCTCCCTTCTGGATCCTTTAATGTAAGCTCTGGCAGTGAAGGTTTTGTCTCACTACTGGACCCTTTAATGTAAACTCTGGCAGCGAATGTTTTGTCACCCTACTGGACACCCGCAGCGAACGTTTTGTCTCTCTACTGGGCCCTTCAATGTAAACTCTCGCAGCGAACGTTTTGTCTTCCTACTGGACCCTTCAATGTAAACTCTTGCAGCAACTGTTTTGTCTCCCTACTGGACCCTTCAATGTAAACACCCACAGTGAACGTTTTGTCTCCCTTCTGGACCCTTTAATGTAAACTCTCGCAGCGAACATTTTGTCTCCCTACTGGACCCTTCAATGTAAACACCCGCAGCGAACGCTTTGTCTCCCTACTGAACCCTTTAATGTAAACTCTGGCAGCGAACGTTTTGTCTCCCTAATGGACCGTTTAATGTAAACTCTGGCATTGAACGTTTTGTCTCCCTACTTGACCCTTCAAAACGTTAACATCATTGTCATTTTATTCTGTTTATCAATAGACAGAAATGTGTCGACTGATTGGGGACAGAGGTGCATGGGGGCAATTCATTCGTGTCCACCCCTTCGGGGATCATGGCTTCTGGCAATAGATAGTGTTACGTATCTTGATCCTCAAGTGGTTAACTTGATGAATCTAGATAGCACAGAGATATATATTAAGGTATCAGTCAGCTGAAGCAAAACAAAAGTAAAATCTAATAACATAAATTCCTGTTGTTGCTTCCTTTCCTTTTGGATCTTAGGACTTGGTATCCTTTATTGACTGATACTCTTTAATTATGAAAAATACTGAAACTAATTAAAGTCATGTAGTATTTATAAAGAATTATTATTTAACCGAAGCTTAGTAGGCTATGGTTATGAACCGAATAAGTTATAGCTAAAGAAGGACTATTAAATTTATAAAAAGTCTTGAAAGATAAATATTAAAGTAAGAATATTTCTGTCTCTTACCCTTTTTGAAATGAATAGATAGTTTTCTTCTATGTCCTTTTATTTATATTTAATGTAATTATTCTTGGTTCTTGTCTTACGTTAATAGTATTATATTATTATTATCATCAGGAGTAATATCAAAGTCACATAAAAAGTTAGATATATATTTAATAATTAGTTAAATTTATTTCTTAACCACGTAACATTGAGGTTTGATTATGAGTAAATAAAGTTACAGGATCGTTTCATAGATTCGATTCAGGTCTCACTCAAATAATATGAAAAGCAAAATATAATATTTTGAAGCAAAAGAATTTTCTTCAGCTTAGGAAATCACTAGAGGTAAAATATTAACACAGCCATGTTAGTCTAAGGCGATATTACTAATACGAGACAATAGCATCACCGTACTAAGCACCATTAAGCAATGTAAGCTTAATTAAAAAAAAATGAAAGAACTCGTAAGTATTAATATAAAACAATAGTATTACTTTCATCATAACCCAATTACTTAAAGAGTTGCTTTAGTCCACAAGTTAGTCAACTAAAATAGTTAAGTACATAATAATAGCGTTAACGTTAATTCGCAATCAAATAGTTAAACACATAATAGTAGCGTTCACGTTAATTCCCAATTAAATAGTTAAACACATTACACACATTAAACACATCACGTTAATTCCCAATCACATATCTCACTAACCAACATAACGTAAGTGTTTACACCGAACACACTTAACACACATTTATATAATCTGACTGTCACAATCCCATTATAATACTTCACCCCGTCTTCCTCCAGCTGCAAGTTCACCTTCCCCAACTCCAAATGAGACTGATTTGAATGCCCACAACTCGGGTCTTATATACCAAACAATGATGGTGTAGGAACGAATCAGGAGGCGAGTGATGGTGCGCGCTCCAATCATAGCTCCTCGAATCACATAACAGGTGTGTCGTCCACTCACAGCTCCTGGCGTCGATCATACGTCATAGCATCGGTCATCGAGGTATGGGGCGAGCTGGTATGGGGCGAGATGGTTTGCCCACTCGCTCGTTCGCTCGCTAGTCTGCTTCACCACTTGGGTAGTTTGGCTCCTTGAACTCTAATTCTAACTCTTAAATTAACATACAGGGCTCCGTATGTCAGAATAGATAGATATTTACTATAATATTGAAGTGGTTTAAGTGGATTTTTTTCTTTTTTGCATCATATACAGTATATCCCCAGTTTTTTTTCTCTCTCTCTCTTGTTCTCTCCTCTTCTCTTCTTTTTCTCAACTCACCAGAATTATGGCCTGGCTGAACTTTTGAAAACGCTCCGCAAAACTTCCATACTATAAAAACTCACAGGCACACACGTACACCTGTGTACACATACATATATACACCAAACACGCCACCCTTTCAAAACACACACTCACTCACACACACACACATAATGTAACTGTATATACACACCAAGCACGCACCCTTTCATAACACACACATCTGCATTTAATCACACACACACACACACACACACACACACACCCACACACACACACACACACACATACACAAACACACACACACACACACCCACACACACACACATACTGTAATGTTACGAGGTGAAAGGGACACAAACAAATAGGCCATTATTTAATTTAAGACTGATATCAAATTCAAACACGAAAAATCCAGGTTCAAGGAAACTAATTTATAAAATATTAGTTTAATTTTATTATTAACTATAATACAAAACAAAAATTAGGTTCTTCAGGACAGTACATTAATACAAAATAAAACGATGAATGCAAAAGATTAATTATCCAAACATGAGCAAGTGTAAAATATTAAAATATATCAGGATACTGAACACTGCAAGAATTTAAGACTTAACCCCTTCCGTCACATATGACGCGATCGCGTCATATGGCGGTGTTGCCCAAAAGTATCATATGACGCTATCGCGTCATATGAACTTAGTGAAATAGCTCAATATTAAGTTTATGACGCGAAATTGCGTCATATTGAGCTCAGTAAGTTAGGTAAGTTAGATCAGAATCTGTCGGTTGGTGGCAACCCCAAATTCCTCCGACTTCTACCGGTCCCTCAGTGTAAGAAAGAGTGTTTTGGGAGAAATACCAGGCGCTCCGCCAACCCGTAAGTAAGTTAATTGAATATGACGGACAGGGTTAAAATACACTTAAATAAATACTTCCTTGCAAACACTGAACATAATTAGTATAAGCCCATCAAATCATACAAATGCACAAAGTATCAATAAAAGTAGTTAAATTCACTTAGGCTATACAACTATTAACCCTTCTTTGGCGGGGGTGGACTTAAGTTGGGCTAGAGAACCATGGACTAAGTGGCGGGGCCCGACTTAAGTCTGTGTGCAATTTTTGAGCAATAATGGCTCTGAGAGAGAGACGAGCAATGGGAGGAGCGTAGGTCGGCTCATGACCGCTCGGCACGGGCCCCGCGCGACTACTGACATTCCCTCCACACACATCCACACTCACTGCCTCGCTACACAGGGAATTATGTAAGAATATTACCGTATTTTAGGGATTTTGCACTCGTCTTGCACGATCGTTACAAGAGAACGCGTGGTCGTAGAAGGATGGTTCTGGTGTCATTGGAAAGCTCAATTTATGCCCTTTCAGGTATACATAATTGTATTACGCTCTGGCTCTTGTTTATGCATGAAAAAGAGCACGGAAATAAGGTCGTTTAGGGTAAAACCCTCCGCTTGGCAGGTAGTAGAAGTTACTGACGGGCCCGTTCGTAAGGCGTTAATTGATGAAATCAAATTCTGAATTCTGATAGAAACATATTTAACTAGAACGCTGGATGCAAGAATTGTGAAGGGTAACTAAATTAGATTAAATATTAAGTCGATGAAACTTACTACAAATTAATTAAATTATTACAATGGTTAAGGTAAAAAGACTGCCAGCCAATCAATGCACTCCCTTTAACCCACTGAGCCCCAGCGACGCACTGTTTGCGTCGGCAATGTATGTAACGCTAGACCCCAGCAACGCGAACATTGCGTCGGCCACTAAAAAATCTATTTTTCGGCTCATATGGTAGGAAATGGCTTGAGAATTTGGAGGGGAGGTACCGTAGAGTATTGGCGAACAGGGACGGTACGCGTGAACCGGCCAGCCAGGCCGCGCGGGTGGTGGTGGTGGGATTAGTGGCGCCACTTTACCCACTTATTTCACCACGACTTTGGACCTTATCTACTCCTGTCGTATGGGAGCTAAAGGCTTGAGATTTGTGTGAGACACTCCTTAGGATGTACGCATTACAAAGCCATACTCAGTTGTCACCCTAGTGCTGCCGGGCGGGTGGTCATGCGGGGGAGGTTATGAAAAACACTGTACCCACTTATATCCAAACGACTTTCGACCTCATTTACTCTAGTCCAAAGGTAGCTATAGGCTTGAAATTTGTGTGAGACACACCTTAGGATGTACACATTACTTGACCATGCTCAGCTATCCCCCAAGTCCTGCCGGGCGGGTGGGCATGCGGGGGAGGTGATGAAAGACACTGTACCCACTTATCTCCCAACGACTTTCGACCTCATTTACCCTTGTCCTATGGTAGCTATTGGCTGGATGTTTGTATGGAATATTCCTTGGGATGTAGGCAATGCATGGAAACCCACAAATCTCGGTTTGTTGGGACAAGGGACGTGCGGGACAAAGGAAAGTCAGTTTACCCATACATCTCGCGAGTGCAACACCATGTCGGATTTACCACGCCGTTACCCACGCAGGGGTATCCCTGGCCGATGCCTTGGCCATAATTGAGGAGAGTGATGTGCATGATAGTGACACTGGATCATCAAATGGCGATTCAGAGGGCGAATATAGTCCCACTGTGGCCGAGTATGATCAAATGCATGAGGAGGAACCCTATCTCCCCATCGCTGAACGGTACGCCAGGCTACAACAAAGCGAGGCGAGTAACTATCGTTCCCCTGCTCCCTCTCGTGACATAGTGGAGTCCCCAGCAAGTGGAGAAGAGGATGAGGAAGATGACCCAGACCCCATGGCCTTCATCAACATTCCACTTTCTCATCGTAGGGCTGAGAAGAGAAGAGGTGAGGATGATGGGGAGATGGAGGACGGAGAGGAGGAAGAGGTTGGTCAAGCTCCGACACCACACGTGCCTCGCCGTGGTGGTGCTCACCCGCGTTTGCCTTCCCCACCACCCCCCATTCCCTCTCCACTAAAAGCACCAACCCCTCACACTTTCTATGGCTTGCGCAGGGGTGCAGCCATATTAGTAGCGCAGCCATTGACTTCTTCTTCAGAAACAACAGATGAGGATATGCCTGCCCTCGAATCATCTCCACCACGCCACCCACCAACGCCCTGCCGCACGCCTCCTGTTTCCCTCATCACCCCGGATTGACTCGCCCCCACCATTACCTCCCGGACCACTACCATACTCACCTGTACCTTCTCCTCAGCCTGGGACCTCCCACAGACACGACACCCAGACACCATCACCGCCTGCGTCGCCACACCGCCCTGATCGTGCGCAACGCCCTATCAATGTACGTGGGAGTGCCCGTGGTCCTGTGCGTGGGCGTTGCCGAAGGGTGTCTAAGGTGACCCTAATACGCCCCACCCCTGGCGGTGAGAGAGCAAGGGCTGGGTCGGCTCGACCAAGGCCGAGGTTGAGGGCAGGAGCAAGAGGGACAATAGGGGCAAGAGTGGCAAGAGGGACAAGAGGGCCAAGAGGGGCAAGTGGGGCAAGAGGCAGGGAAGGGCCCCCCCGCCGCCCTGATGGTGACTCCCCTCCTGACGACTCTGGTGACGAAGGTGCCGCTCAACCCGACGTGTGGGATTGGGTCGATGGAGACAACTTTGTGCCCACCGACTACAACTTTGTGGACGCTGGGATTGCCGGCCCTACGCTCCCAAACCAGGGGCGGCAGATCACGAGACTGGAGATCTTCAGGCAGTTCTTCACTACAAATCTCGTGTCTCTAATTGTTGACCAGACCAACTGGTACAACTATTATTTCATGGCTGGGAAGGAGCAGTCAAAATACTCCGCAATGCTGTCATGGTCCTCCCTAGATGTCCCAGAGTTTTACACCTTCTTGGCCATTGTAATGCTGATGGGGGTCACAAGGAAATCCTCCATAAAAAAGTACTGGTCCTGGGATCCCCTCGTTCGAACCCCTATTTTTGGCCAAATAATGAGCAGAAATAGGTTCACGGCCATAATGGGAACCTCCATTTCATCGACAGCCTGGCAGCCCACACCAGAAATCAATGTCAACCAAGAGCAATGAAGGACCCCATGGAGAGGATAAGACCCATCTTCGAGTACCTGAAGGTGAAGCTTGCTGCCGCCTTCAAACCCCATCAGAAGCTCATTATTGATGAGAGTTTGCTGCTGTGGAGGGGGAATATTGTCATCCGGCAGTACATGTCCAGCAAACGATATCGATATGGCCTGAAGACCTTCGTGATGTGTGACTGTCGAACCGGTTACATCCAGGATCTAATTCTGTATATGGGCAAGAAAACAGAATTGGTGGAAACGAGGACATATGGAATTTCTGGGGCCGTCGTCATCACCATCCTGCAGGGCTACCTGGACAGGGGCCACATACTGTACCTGGACAACTGGTACACCAGCCCCTCCCTTGCCAAGTTCCTGCATAGCTCCACTACAGGAGTCTGTGGCACCGTCAGGAGGAATCGGATCTTCATGCCCGAACTACCACCCAGGCGGGAAAAGGGCTCCATCATCCACAAGCAGGCTAACAATGTCCTCATGTTGTCCTGGATGGATAACCGGGATGTGAACGTCCTCACAACAGTCCACCTTCCCATCTTCCAAGACAGCAGACGTCGTGACAGAGCAACTGGTGAAGTTATCAAGAAACCTTTGGCCATCTGTGATTATAACATCAACATGCAGCTGGTGGATAAATCAGATGCTGTCATCTCGTCATGTGAGTGTGCAAGGAAGACGATGAGGTGGTATAAGAAGTTATTCTTCCACATCCTCGATCTCACCCTCTATAACAGCCATATCCTCTACTCAACAATCACCGGCAAGCAAGAAACGATGGAGAACTTCTGCATCGAGTTGTCCAGGGAGGTGTTGAGGGAATACATGACTGCCCCCCACTTCCAGCAACCTCCCGCCCATCGACGCCCAGCAGCAGAAGGGATTGCCAGGCTGACACAACGCCACTTCCCTGAATATGTGCCGCCCACAGAAAACAATGAGAAACCCCGAAGACGGTGTCATTTGTGCCGTAACACGACACAGAGGGAGCCTGTGAGATCAGATACCAGGTATATGTGCCCAGAATGTGATGTTGGACTGTGTTTCCCTGACTGCTTCAGGGAGTATCACACCCTTGAGCATTTCTAACTGTACTCAAAGACTGCGATAAAAGACGCTATGTAATGTGAAGTGTGTGTATAAAAACCAAGTGTAAATAATAAATATAGGCTATACAAAGTGCCGAACACAATATGTAAGTGATATTGACACTCAAATATACGTAAAACAGTGACGGACACCAATAAGTGTAAATATAGCATATTTCTAAGTCGAAAGTGCGTAAAACAATGTGTGAAACGAATATTTTATAACTATAAAACATATGATAAAGTAATAAACTGAATAAAGATGGGAAGTAACATGAAAACTTAATAAAGATGGGAAGTAACATGAAAACTGAATAAAGCGGGGGAATAAGAGAGAGAGGCAATAAAAGTGAAAAAGTGAAAGTGCTGGGGGTGTGTCAGTCAGCTGGGTGTGTGTACGTGCGTTCGTTTTGTTATTGTCCGAGACCATGATTGCCGCCAGTATCCATGGCAACGGGGAAGCGCCACGCTCTTGCCACTCGTGTGCACTTACGAGACTTATATCTAAGCACTTTTCACACTGTAACTTCACTCACAATAACATTATGTGATACATGTTGCTAATATAATTATGAACTATGAAGGCACACATGATGCTCGGGTGGTGTAAATAACCGTCACTCGAAAACTGGCCGCATCGTACATCTGCCATGCTGCCGCGCTCAACTATGGCTGACCGGGCGGGAAGTTTGAAGGCCGCCCGGCACGAGCTGATGTATGAGGCTCCCCCCCGGGGCCTCCCCAATACGACCCCCAAATGACCAGGTGAGTAATTTTTTTTTCTTTTCTCACATTTTCTTCCATTTTAGAAGAAAACAAAAATTGGCAAAATCGGCCGGTCCCTGGATGTACATTTATTTATATTTAGCTGGTGCTCAGTGGGTTAACCTTCTCTTTAAACCAGCTGAGTTTGACAGTCTGGACTCTTGCTGTAAACATGCCACACCTTCCCGGCCGACCAATCAGAAGCCTCCGTTTTTGGAGCTGACAGCTACGTGTCCAGTTTCACCCTTAAACTCGCTCTCGCTCTCTCCACAGGCCGTTTCCTCTGGTAGCAATAAGTATAACGCATCAGCGCCAGCCCTATATTCCCGTAAGCCACTAAAAGACATTTGCAACCAGCTACCAGGAACTTATTATGGAGAGAAAAGAGTTGAAGCAAATGAAGGAAATATTCAAGCCACGCGGCCAAAACAACGTCTGGCCGAGCGGGCGGCTCAGCCAATCACAGCGCCGGAAAGTGGGAGGCAGTGTTATTTCAAGGGGGTGGGGGAAGCTGCAGAGTTCATTAAACTCTCGGATTCCACTGGGCTAACTTCTTGCAACCCACATTCTCTCCCTCGCTTGGGCACTCATGGAAACTTGGATCCACTTGTTCCACCCTTCCAGCCCACTCCTCTAGTTCCAATAAAGTCCACCTCGGACCTGGCATCACTCTCCCCTACTAGGCGGATACACCTTCAGTATCCGGCCGCCTGTCGTCACATCGCTGGCTTGCACACCTACAACCAAGCGATTCAAGGGGGGCGGCAAATAGTAGATGGGAGCGAAGATTTCCAGTTGAGCTATTGGCCGGCTCTGAGGTGGTGAAGATGTTCCAGTAGATACTTAAGACTGTCTTATATTTTTAAAGGACCCATATTGGGCCCGAACCATAGAGATAATGCTTGACAAACCCAATGGTTCCAACCAAATAATTGATGTGTTCTTATAGGTCAAAATAAAGAGAAAGATATTAGACTTATGAAAATAAATAAAATTATTGTGTGTTAAGAGAATATTAGTTATTCTTGACAGAGAAGGCTCCATGCCATTTAGCTATCAATAGTATAGGATCTTATAGGGCAACAAATAAACATTGACATTAACACCTTACGAGCGGCCTATGCGGTTTATTTATGTGTACCGCCCAGCGGGGTGTTTTTAGCCAAAATAGGGCTGTTTACGTGATCATTTTCATGCCTAAATAAGACCCAGAACGTAAAACAAGTACCTATCCCTGAAAGGGCATAAACAGAGCTTTCGAATGACACCATAACGATCCTTGTATGATGGATAGTTTTCTTGCAATAACCGTGCAACGCGAGTGCAAAAAGCAGGTAATTCGGTACTTTCGGTACATAATTGAGTATGTAGCGAGTGAGAGAGGGAGGAGGGAGCTGAGATTTGTGTCAGTAGGTTCGCCGCGGTGGTCTGGAGCAGTCATACGCTCGCTAGTCTCCTGCCACCACTTGTCTCTCTCTCTCAGCCACATTACGTGCTGAAATTGCCACTCGAGTTATGTCGAGCGCCGCCACATAGTCCAGCTTTATTTAACTCGACTTATGTTGCGCGCCGCTAGTTATGGGTTAAAGTAAGAGGGAATGATTCATAAATAGATAAGCAACTATAGGGCTCAGGGGATTAAAGAATAGTTAGATAAGCTCTAGTTTGAGAAATAGATAAGGAGGACTCTAGTCCGTATGATAAACTATATATTTTTGTTATAAAGGAAACATTGTGAATCATATTGTTTAAAAGAATATTCCGTCGGTTTCGTGGTAAGCGTTACGAGTATTAAGTCAAGGGAAATATTGTAATCATAAAATATATGTAGAGGATTAAGCGGTGAATATTGTTCATGTAGGTGTTTTGAGATACTGATAATATCAAGCCATTTGTTGAGATATATTATTGAAATAGGTGTGATACGTGGTAACAGGGTTAAGAGAATATATAATATAAGAGTGTTCTAGATAGGGAGATAAAGGTCATATGTAGTAACGCCCTGGTTTCTTGAGTAGACATGTTAGGGCCCGGTAAGGTTTTATTATTTTGGAGTTTAGTTAAGAATATATCTAGTGTTCTAGATAGGGAAATAGAGGTCATATGTAGTAACGCCCTGGTCTCTTGAGTAGACATATTAGGGCCCGGTAAGGTTTTATTATTTTGGAGTTTAGTTAAGAATATATCTAGTGTTCTAGATAGGGAAATAGAGGTCATATGTAGTAACGCCCTGGTCTCTTGAGTAGACATATTAGGGCCCGGTGAAGTTATATTATTTTGGAGTTTAGTTGAGAATATATCTAGTGTTCTAGATAGGGAAATAAAGGTCAGATTTATTAATGCCCTGGTCTCTTGAGTAGACCCAGTAGGGCCCGGTAAAACTATATTATTTTGGAGACTAGTAACGTGCTTTTGGATCGAAGTCGAAGTGAGTCAATACCTGAATAGCGGGAATCCAAATAGGTGGTAACGGGAGCTCTCGAATTCCAACGTACCATCTATTGTGGGTCGACGAAATATTCAATCTGTGTATTGAACTCATTTCGGCCCGAACAGATAAATCGTTACTAGGTTAGTATAAATTAGCTATGAGTAAGTTTGTTAACACCTTACGAGCGGCCTATGCGGTTTATTTATGTGTACCGCACAGCGGGGTGTTTTTAGCCAAAATAGGGCTGTTTACGTGATCATTTTCATGCCTAAATAAGACCCAGAACGTAAAACAAGTACCTATCCCTGAAAGGGCATAAACAGAGCTTTCGAATGACACCATAACGATCCTTGTATGATGGATAGTTTTCTTGCAATAACCGTGCAACGCGAGTGCAAAAAGCAGGTAATTCGGTACTTTCAGTACATAATTGAGTATGTAGCGAGTGAGAGAGGGAGGAGGGAGCTGAGATTTGTGTCAGTAGGTTCGCCGCGGTGGTCTGGAGCAGTCATACGCTCGCTAGTCTCCTGCCACCACTTGTCTCTCTCTCTCAGCCACATTACGTGCTGAAATTGCCACTCGACCTATGTCGAGCGCCGCCACATAGTCCAGCTTTATTTAACTCGACTTATGTTGCTCGCCGCTAAATAAGGGTTAAATAAAGTATACGAACGTCTAAATGACTGTCGAATTATTCCCCACCTTAGTAGTATAATTAGACAAAGAAAATAAGTACTACAATGGTAATTACTACTTAAGGTGAAATAATGTTACATTCACATTAAACTTAATGACAACTAATTATCTTTAAATAATCACTTTAGACTTATAAATGTATACACTATGATGTCACTTAAGAAATATCAATAGGCTACAATATTATTATGTTCTTATTTACCCAACCTCAGGGTTAAAGGTAATTATGCAGACTGCTGTATCTTGATTGGAGTACGTATATAGGCTTGAGAGATAATAATTCACAACCCAATGTAAGATAACACTACGTACAAGGCAGGGGTAGGAGAGAACAGATGTGTGTTAGCCGATCAGTCAAGAGTCAAAACTGCAAGTACTCAGGGGGCTTATACTGTATATGCCACCAGTGAAACTGGAACCAATTTCGGGATTCTCTCGATCAACCACATCCTTTTGTCCAGTGGCAGATATGTGGAGGAGCGTAGCCCTCTCCTGATGTACTGCAGGGCGAATAACGTCCCCATCACTTTGGACACGATCCTGGATGATGGGGATGTTGGTGTGGTTGACAAATTGATGGCTTACCTGAAAAAGACCAATTTATTCGGAGAGTTGTAACTGGAGTTATGTTTTTGGTGGTGGTGTTTTATTTATTTCCTATGTTCCTTTTTAACATATTGTTTTATGCTATTGTGTTAACTTATTATTTATTATGTTCACAGGACCTCCTATGTTGCTTTGTGTGTTCAATTAATTAATTTTGTCTGTATGTCATTTTAGAGTAATATCAATTTCAGTTCTGTTTTGCTTTTCCCCCTTTGTCTTAGCATATAATGAGGTTGACGGTTGATGCTCTTCAGAATGTGTTTGTCCTGACATTATTCTTCTCAGCTGATGCTGCCTTTATTATTTTCTTGTTGTTAATTGCTTTCGACCTGTGACGTATACTGGATTGTGATACTTGCTAATTTCGCATTCCAGTATTATGAGGTTCTTGGCAATTAACATTTTGCTTTAGTATGGCCTAATAGTCCTGATGGGCTGAAGGCCTTCCCAATCAAGCTAACAAAAAAACAAAAAAATCTGGTCTGAATATTCTACTATACTCGTGAATTAAATGACGCAAGGCCGGGAGAGACAGACAGGAGCCTGACAGGTCTATAACTTTCTATGAGAAACAAACACGTGCGTGGGAAACTAAACTATTGTACTAATCTGGCTTACATAATTTTTTTATTTTTATTTTTTATTCTGAATTACATAACAACAAACACACAGACACATAATTATTGTTGATGAATGTAACATATTCTCATGCTCAAGTACTTAATATACCACCAAACATAATAGCACACCAGCATATAATATTATAATGTAGAAATACTGATAGACTATTTGTATGATGATTTGGTAAGGTACAACCACCTACACAAGTACCTGGCAAAATATGATTTGATAAACTTGAAGACAGTGAACAATGCTGGAGGGTAAACACTGGTAAAAAGACCTGGCCGCGAAAATACTGTAGAGCCCAAATACCGGAAAATCTCCCGGAGCCAGAACCAATATTTCACAGTCTCCCCTCTCCCCCCTTCCGTCCCCTCACCCCCAACACTCTGACAGCAGCCACCAAATTACCTCCACCCAAATATTCCTTACTGTAATCTCTCGCAGCGAACGTTTTGTCTCTCTCCTGCATCCCTTCCAAACGTTAGTAACAGAGATCGGTAAACGTCCTACATATTTGTACCACTATGCTATGTTTCTTTTTCAGCTGACGATAAATTGAATCATTTAGCAGGTAATTTATCGATACCTAATGGCAACATATGTAACTTCTACATCTCTGCATCATATTGAGACCAAATTTATATAATTAGCACCATTTGTCACTACAAAATCTTCAAAATAACTGAGAAATCTTGATCTGAACTTTGCAATTTACCGTCAGTTGAAAAGAAACAGAGTATTGTGTCATAATAGCCTTTCTTTACTCTTATACAGTATATGTTCATACCCATAGTAACATTTGACTATACTGGTATAGGATGTTTGGTTTGGTCTTTGGATCTAAATTATGTGTGGTTGAAAATAGAATATCCCAATATTGTTTGATAATATATCACTAACCTGGCGCTCAGAGGAGAGAGAGAGAGAGAGAGAGAGAGAGAGAGAAAACAAATAAAGGAAACTCTCTCCTACCACAGGCTCTCTAGTGTGGATGTGTGTGATGGTTAAGGGGGTAGTGATTGTTGTTTAGTCTATATATTTACTGTATTATATTAATTTTGTTTTAAGTTTCCTCGCTAGACCTCCAACAAGCTAGAAAAACCCCCCCTAGACCCCCTTTCAAGTTAAAATTTTAAATTTTTCGGTAGAAAAATGTCCCAGCCCGGTTCCTTCTAAATTTAGAGGCTTGCTATCGCTCGCTAGGAAAGACATCGACACCTAAAGGGCACGAAAGGTCTCAAAATCGCCAAACTAATGGATAAACGACGTAAAACCTCAACAATTAATATGCTAAACATGAGGGAGAAGGGGGTTCAGAAAAAGCGAGGACTACCCCCCTTAACCCGGCCAGCCCCAGCGACGCACCTGACGAGTCACCCTGTTAGCTCAGTCGAAAGGCTCAGAGTGGCTATACCTAGAGGGCTCAGATTTGTATGGGAACTGTGCAAGTATCCCACGCACCTATGCCGATGGTTGAAAACTCTCAAAGTCCAACCACGTGGGCGTGAGCGTGCAAAAACATGTTTTTTTGGGGAAATTGCCTTCAATTTTTTACTCTTGTAAAATCCGTTTTCGGGGGCTCTGTAGGACCATTTTTTGAGCTTTTTGATCGGTTTTTCGTGGTTTTTTCCTTCATTCCTAACCCATTCGCTATTGTTTCTGGAAAAAAACATTATTTTCAAAACCGGCCGGGTTCTGGTGGTACATTTATTAATAACTAGCCGGGGCTCGACGGGTTAAACACGTATATTGGTATGAACTTAACCTTGGAACCTTGCAAGAGTTATAGGCTCAAGGAAATAATGTACTGAAGATAAAGCTTATAAAGAAATGGCCACAGTGGGAAAGCCACACACACACACACTCTCTCTCTCTCTCAAAAATATTCAGAGCTTTTAAAAGGAAACATGAAAAACCTCAAAACTTAAAAGTAAATAGTCCCTTTCAATCCATGGCCGTCCCGACGAACACCAAGACCCACAACAATATATATATATATATATATATATATATATATGGTGTAATGGTTAAGGTGGCAAACCTTAGAACCCAGAACCCAGGTTCTAATCCCGGTGGATCACACATATACTTTAGTTGATTTCATTGGGAGTGTTTGGTGTTGTGTTGAAATTAATAAAATATATATATATATTATCGTAAATACGATAGGCTATGACTCTTTTTGTGATCCCGTATGTCTCTGTGACGTCACGATCGCTCCTACAGCACGACGTAGGACGAGTAGATCGTATATTATAAGATTGTAAATAAGTTAAGTTATAAAAGGCCTAATATGCTATTATGCAATATTGCCATGGTCTTATGTAGTATATATGAATTTATCTTATATATTAATATAATTTATCGTATAGAGCAACCTAGATGCGGTACGATAATTTGGGCTCCTGGCGTTTGCCAAGGCAGCAAGGTGTGCCTTTGAGGAAGACCAGAGCCTTCACGAACACCAACCAGTTAACATCTAATTTTCCGCCCTCAGTTGATCGTGCTTTTGAGCCTCTAATCACAATACACTGTCAGCAATACATACAGCTACACCATCACGACGCTCTCATCGACGCCATGACTGACTGACAGATAAGCATATAATCATGTCCATTCCCATGTAATCATTTATTCTTTCTTTAACTTGACTCGTGTCTGGGGACCGAAGTCTCGTCCCCATTGTCCACCGCCATATTGGGTAAAACGTTTTCCCTTGCCTCATTGCCACGTGGAACTATTGGTGAGTTAATTCCTGGCTAATATTAACCCTTATAACCTTACCCTATATATAAATTTATTATGTGAGACCTTTGGATATAAATTAGCTTGTTTCAGATTGAATTCAATTTAGATATGGATTAGTTTTCATTTAGATTTATTTATTTGATTCATTATAGCTTAGTATTATTTAACTTCCATTGATAGTTTACCACATTGGTGCCCAGACCCGGGATTTAGCTACCAGTAAGGGATTTTAAGGCAATGAACAAGGAGACATATAACAGGATGCAGGAACAACTCTATGATAAACTGGCAAGGCTAGCCAAGCGATGGTTAGAGCCGGAATGCAGGGTCGCATTGTTGCGCCTGCCTAAATCCTGCATCCCACCCATCATCTTTCCCCAATAATTTTCTTTTCCGTTTCAGACTTCCTGTGACATATGACCTGACCTAACATTTTTTCTTGTTCAATATGATCCTTTAGTAGGTATTTCTATTTTGTGTACTATTTTTTCTCCATAACGTAGAAGTCCGCCGGTCGGCGTCTCTTAACTAGACTACTATTTTGCCGTTGTTTTTGTAACTTAACATTTAGATACATAGCCTATAGAATCACATGCAAAATTAATAAAGACAATAAAGAGACACCGTCTAGTGGGGTGCTGATCAAGGCCCCTAAAAATCAAAGGGTGGGACTTCGGGGAGTATTAAGTAGGCTAATTGTGGACGTCAACACTTTCATCACTACTGCTGAACTAGAGGAATTGGAGGCTAGATTAGAAAACGTCCAGGCTACCCATGGTCGTATTATGGCTCTGAGTGAGGTGATTGTGGCTGACATGACAGAGGAGGAAGAGATAGTTACAGAGTGTGATAATCGCGCCCTCTATGATGAACCTGTCTTTAGAGCGAAGTACATATTACAGCGTGCTGTCGCAAGAAAGAAGGGAGGCGAGAATGAGGCCCATAGAAGGGCTGACCCAAAACATACTGTACACCTCCCAAAGCTCAATCTTCCTACATTTGGGGGCAAGTTGACTGAGTGGTTAGCTTTTTGGGACGTATTTCGGTCTACAGTTCATGAATCCTCTTTGGATAGTGTCCGCAAGTTTCACTATCTGAAGGGACAAATGGAAGGAGAAGCCTTACATTTGATAGAGGGTTTTGCGGTAGTGGGTGATAGTTATCTTGAGGCAGTACAATTATTAAAGTCCACATATGGGGATCAAGAGCAGTTGAAGATGGCCCATGTCGTTGCCTTGTTAAGGCTCACAGAACCACAGTATAAGGTTGAGGAGTTAACAAATTTCAGGGCAAATATGGAGTGCCATACTCGATCGCTAGACACCCTAGGGCTTACCACACAGGAAATGATAGTCATTATCTTGCGTCAGAAGCTTCCTATGGCAATACTTGACAAGGTTAGATCATTTGACCTGGGGGAGTTCAAAACTCAGTTCAGTAAGGAAATCAATAATCTACAGTTGAACACAGGGAGAATGTATGTGTCGGGAGGGAGTGAGAATGTGGAGAAGAGGGGAACAGTAAGCATGACAGTGGGGACTAAAGAAAAGAAAGAGGGTGCATATAAGAAACCTGCTCAGATTCTATGTAAGCTATGTAACAACAAACATAAATGGAGTTTCTGTGTAAAATACCAAACAAATGAGACAAAACTAGCACAGGCGAAAAGATTGAAGCTATGTGTAGGTTGTCTAAGTAAGGAACATGGTAAGCAGGGACAATGTACTGCTACATACTTAAGGCCCTGTCACCACTGCAAAGGACATCACTTTGATAAGTTGTGTCCTACAGCAGATAAAGTCAAAGACGTCAAACCAGAGGGTACTACAACTGTGGCACTAGGTAGCACACAAGACACCACTATATTGCCCACAATACAGATTCCCATGGAAGGTAATGACACTAACAAAGTTTGTCGGGTACTTCTAGATCAAGGGTCTCAACGTTCCTTTATAAAGAGGTCCGTACTAGTGGGACTGAAGCACCGAATCGTAGGGGCTGAGACTCTTCGATTACAGGGCTTCACAGGGGTTACTGATAAGAAAGACTACGAGATAGCGGAGATTTCATATTTCTACCGTAAAAACCGGTACTTTATGACTTGTATCGTAGTAGACACCCTACCAGAATATGTATCTGTAGGAGTGAAGAAGGTGGAACACGCATTACGTAGCAAGGGAGTTAACTTGTCAGATCCCATGGGAAATCAGAGTGAGGTGCATGTTCTACTTGGTGTGGATCATTATTATGATGTAGTATACCATGGATTTAAAAAGATGTGTGGTGTAATTTTAATCCCCACTAAATTTGGATATTGCATGAGCGGAAAGGTGCATACTACACAGTCAAAGGTCCTGGTCGACACGGTCTCAATATATAGAGTCAATGTAACCGCGGCAGAGGAGTTGGGAAGGGAGGATTCCCAACCTAGTGACCCTAAGATGGCTGCCGAGTTCGACCTGGAACGACTGTGGAGATTGGATCACATAGGCATTAATCCTATGGAGACTGATTATGACTCGGAAGTTGCGCTACAAAGGTTTGACGAGTCTGTGCGCTACTGTGCCTCAGACAAGCAATATAAAGTTAGTTTACCCTGGAAGAACAGTGAGATAAGCCTGCCTACCAACTATGGTTTGGCATTAGGTCGCTTGCGCGCATTACAGCGTAAATTGTCTAACGAACCGAGCACGCGCCAGGCGTATGACGATGTATTTCGGAGTTTTGAAGATAGGGGCTTTATTGAGAGAGTCGATGTCAAGGAACCGTTTAAGATGGGTAGGGTTCACTATCTGGCCCATCATGGGGTAAGGAAAGACAGCGTCACCACACCAATACGGGTGGTGTATGACTGCTCTGCCCACCAAGGTCAACAACCCAGTCTAAATGACTGCCTGTTGCCTGTGTCCATGGTGTCGGACCTGTCCCAACATCTATTGCGGTTTAGGCTGGGGAAGTACGCCTATACCAGTGACATCGAGAAAGCATTCTTGATGGTCAAGCTAAAGGAGGAAGATAGAGATGTTACCCGCTTTCTTTGGTTCAGCGACATTAGCGACTCTGAAAGTCCGGTCATAATATACCGTTTTCGGGTTGTACTCTTTGGGGCCACTTGTTCACAGTTTTTGTTAAATGCCACAATCAGAAAACATCTAGCTGACACTCATGAGGACACAAGTAAACTATCTCGCGGATTATATATAGACAATTTGCAGGGTTCTAGCGATAGTCAGGATGATTTGTTATATACATACTGGCAAGCACGCAGATTGTTTGCGGATGCACATCTATTTCTCCGCGAGTGGGTTACTAATAGTAAAGATCTTCAGAGTTTGATACAGGTGGACGGTACGGCATCTCTTAACCAGGAAAAGTCCAGAAATTTGGGGATGATCTGGCAACGTAAACATGACATACTAACTTATCAAACAAGGTCTTTTGCTCAGCAGACAGGAGCGCACACCAAAAGAAGTCTGTTGAGCAAAGTTGCGCAATTTTTTTATCCTTTGGGTCTAGCATTACCCGTTACCATAAGAGCTAGGATTCTAATGCAGGAAGTTTGGAGACATAAAATAGGATGGGATGACAGTTTGCCCGAGGACCTGAATGACCAAGGGACATTGTTGTTGAATGAGTATGCCATCCTATGTACTAAACCTATACCTCGTAAAGTGGCGGCGTTCGGTGACGTTACGTTACACACGTTTTGCGATGCTAGCGCCACGGCATACGGGGTAGCCATATATGTTGTTACTTCATTTGGGGCACATTTAGTTACAGCCCGGGCCAAGGTATCCCCAGTTAAAAAGGTAACTCTCCCTAAAATGGAATTGACTGCCATGCTGCTATTAGCACGTCTGGTGCAACATGCATACGAGAGCGAACTAAATATTGAAATCGTTCACGTTTGGTGCGATAGTCAGGTCACACTCAACTGTGTACATAGCAAGAAGTCTCTGCCAGTTTATGTGCGGAATAGGGTAGATGAGATTACAGCCCTTTTGCCAGACTTTGCTTATCATTATGTAAATACAAAAGAAAACCCTAGTGATCTCATAACTAGGGGAATAACGGCTAGCCAGTTAGTGAAGTCCGATTTGTGGTGGCATGGCCCAAAGTGGCTGCTCCATGAAAGTGAATGGACGATTTGGCATGCTGTTGGTGAGGGACTTCTGCCACTGGAAACAGTGGCAGTTACAGCCCAACCAAATGAGCCACCGGGTCCAATCATAGAGTGGGCAAGATTCGGTGACTATAATTAACTAGTCAGAGTTGTAGCATGGGTATTGCGATATGTATCCAATCTCAAGCTTAAAGTAACGGGCCAACTCTGCAACAGGGGTCACAACATTGATGCTTGTGAATTTAAAGCAGCTGAAGTAACTTTGATCAAATGGGTTCAAGTAGAAACCTTTTCCAATGAATTAGAATCCTTGAAAAGCTCGAATAAGACATTAATGCCTAATATAGTGCATCAACTAAGGATGCACCTAGACAATGGCCTCATCAGGTGTGAGGGTCGCCTGAAGTGGTCGGGTGTACCAGACGGCACAAACCGCCCTATACTTATGCCAACAAGACATCACGTTACTGATCTATTGATCATACGTGCACATAGGGAAGTAAAACACTACGGGGTATGTCATATTATATCAAATTTACGTCTCACATGGTGGATACCCAGAGTTCTACAAGTAGCTCGACGCGTAGTAAGAAAATGTGTAATATGCCAGAGACTAAAAGGTAAACCATATGCAGCTGGACCAGCTCCACCTCTACCTGAATGCCGTGTAAAGCACGTAGAACCTTTCCAAGCAGTAGGATTAGAATACACAGGGGCATTGAAGACGAGGGAGCATGAGAAGGTTTATATATTATTGTTTACCTGTGCGACGTCTCGAGCGGTACACCTAGAACTATGTGATAATATGTCTAGCGAAGAATTTATGCTGGCGTTTAGACGGTTTTGTGCCCGTCGTTCATTCCCTCAACTCATTCTTAGCGACAATGCTCCCACTTATGTCCAAGCATCAAAATATCTAAAGGATATGAGTAGTGATCCTACTATCATCACTTTTTTGGGTGAGACGAAGTGCGAATGGAGGTTCATTCCAGTTAAGGCACCTTGGTTTGGTCGAATGTGGGAACGGTGTGTCGGCATAGTAAAGTCAGGACTCAGAGCGGTTGTAGGACGTGCTCTATTAAAGAAGAATGAGTTGACGACAGTCCTCACAGAGATAGAGGCAGTCGTGAATGATCGCCCGCTTACATATGTGTACACCGACCTGCAAGAACCACTACCATTAATGCCAGCTCACTTGCTATATGGGAAACCATTGACTGCGTTTCCATCTGATTTCCAATCCATAGTAGAGTTAGAGGATCCCTCATTGTACTCTGAGGTAGCGGTGTCTAAGAGATACCAGTATATATCAAGGATAATCAAGGATTTTAGGAAACGGTGGATTAGTGAATATCTGCTAGCATTGAGGGAAAGGAGTCTTACTCCCTCTGGTAGACCAATGGCACCTACAGTTGGTGAAGTTGTTTTAATTAAAGAAGTTAGTCCTCGTTTATACTGGAAATTGGGCCGCGTGTTGGAGGTATACAAGGGGGCAGACTCTGTAGAGCGGGTGGTGCTATTGAAGACAGCCACTGGAACTACTGTTCGTCCTATTGCACGTTTGTATGCTTTAGAGCTCGATTCCGCATTGCAATCTGATGCTCCACCTGTTATTGCTGGGTCTGAGGATTCTCAAAGGAACGACTCACCTCTTACTGATGGTGATCATTCTCGGACCGGGACGCGTCCCAGACGCGCTGCTGCTGGCGCCGTCAATTTTTGGCGTCAGAAGATAGCCTCTGGGCAACTTTAAGTTTAAGGTGGGGTTCAGGTCTTTTTTTGTGGGGGGAGTGTATCGTAAATACGATAGGCTATGACTCTTTTTGTGACCCCGTATGTCTCTGTGACATCACGATCGCTCCTACAGCACGACATAGGACGAGTAGATCGTATATTATAAGATTGTAAATAAGTTAAGTTATGAAAGGCCTAATATGCTATTATGCAATATTGCCATGGTCTTATGTAGTATATATGAATTTATCGTATATATTAATATAATTTATCGTATAGAGCAACCTAGATGCGGTACGATAATTTGGGCTCCTGGCGTTTGCCAAGGCAGCAAGGTGTGCTTTTGAGGAAGACCAGAGCCTTCGCGAACACCAACCAGTTAACATCTAATTTTCTGCCCTCAGTTGATCGTGCTTTTGAGCCTCTAATCACAATACACTGTCAGCAATACATACAGCTACACCATCACGACGCTCTCATCGACGCCATGACTGACTGACAGATAAGCATAATAATCATGTCCATTCCCATGTAATCATTTATTCTTTCTTTAACTTGACTCGTGTCTCGGGACCGAAGTCTCATTCCCCATTGTCTACCGCCATATTGGGTAAAACGTTTTCCCTTGCCTCATTGCCACGTGGAACTATTGGTGAGTTAATTCCGGGCTAATATTAACCCTTATAACCTTACCTTATATAAAAATTTATTATGTGAGACCTTTGGATATAAATTAGCTTGTTTCAGATTGAATTCAATTTAGATATGGATTAGTTTTCATTTAGATTTATTTATTTGATTCATTATAGCTTAGTAATATTTAACTTCCATTGATAGTTTACCACATATATATATATATATATATATATATATATATATATATATATATATATATATATATATATATATATATATATATATATACAGTATATATATAGTATATAAAAATTATATACAGTATATATATATATATATATATATATATATATAAATATATATATAGAGAGAGAGAGAGAGAAAGAGAGAGAGAGAGTACATAGTGTGGAGGCAAGTCAAAACGGCCACACTCCTAAACGGTCATACTCCTAAGTGGCCACACTCCTAAACGGTCATACTCCTAAGCGGCCACACTCCTAAACGGTAATAATCCTAAGCGGCCACAATCCTAAATGGTCATACTCCTAAACGGCCACACACCTAAACGGCCACACTCCTAAACAGTCATACTTCTAAGCGGCCACACACCTAAACGACCACACTACTAAACGGTCATACTTCTAAACGGCCATACACCTAAATGGCCACACTCCTAAACGGTCATACTCCTAAGCGGCCACACACCTAAACGGCCACACTCCTAAACGGTCATACTCCTAAATGGCCACACACCTAAACGGCCTCACTACTAAATGGCCACAATCCTAAACGGCCTCACTCCTAAATGGCCACAATCCTAAATGTCTGGTTCTGAGACTGGCCATTCTGATTGTGGCCGTTTCATAATGTGGAAATTTGGACTTTGTTTTTTTCTTTTTCTGTTTTATATTTGAGTGAGGGAGACAAAAGGCAGAACTGCCTGTCGCGAGTGTTTCCTCCAGAGTTGAAAGAGTGACAGGGCCAAAATCAACATTGCGGCGAATAGAGAGAGACTGCAGAGAATTGGTAAGTGGACGTGAGTTAGTGAGACCGAAGGCTTTCTTTTCTACTTTGTCTAGAAGTACTGTAATGTGATATAATGGCTATCACGTCAACCTGGTTATCACTTGGTCCAGGGTTCAATCCTAAGTGGTATGCGTGACTGTGTGGGACTTTTCTCAAACGAATATGCTTGATTAAAGGACAAAGTTAATGTATCTTCAATCTTCATTCTAGTTGCCGGAAATTGGTATAACCATCGAATGTTGACGGTAAAAGGTTGTGTATGATCCTCTACTTTATGTTTGATTAATCTACTCTATGTTTAATTAATCTACTTTATTTTGTATTAATCTACTTTGTTTGACTAATCTACTTTACATTTTGACTAATCTACTTTGTTTGATTAATACATGTTATGTTTGATTAATCTACTTTGGTTGACTAATCTACTTTGTTTGACTAATCTACTTTGTATTTGACTAATCTACTTTGGTTGATTAATCTACTTAATGTTTGATTTGTTTGACTAATTTACTTTGATTAATCTATTTTGTTTAATTAATCTACTTTATGTTTGACTAATCTACTATATATTTGACTAATCTACTTTTGTTGATTGATCTACTTTTGTTGATTAATCTACTTTATGTTTGATTAATCGACTTTATGTTTAATTAATATACTTTATTTTGTATTAATCTACTTTGGTTGACTAATCTACTTTAAGTTTGACTAATCTACTTTGTTTGATTAATCTATTTTATGTTTGATTAATCTACTTTGGTTGACTAATCTTCTTTGGTTGATTAATCTACTTTATGTTTGATTTGTATGACTAATCTACTTTATGTTTGATTAATCTATTTTATGTTTGATTAATCTACTTACAGTATGTTTGACTAATCTACTATATATTTGACTAGTCGCACATGGTTGACTAATCTACTTTGGTTGATTAATCTACTTTATGTTTGATTAATGTACTTTATGTTTGACTAATCTCACCACCACCAACATAACAATGAGCTAGAGTAATAACACTGGCAATATATGTATACTTTAAGAACTTCAGTAACAAAACAAAAGTGTCCTTGCAACTCCTGAAGCCAGAACCATTTGCCCAAACTCAGCTACACCTGACACACAGAAAGCAAGGCAAGGCAAAGCTGTCAGCCCAACCTTTTATGAGTAGTTTGTGAGAGTCAGTGTTTGGTCTCATAGTTCCTGCTTTGATATCCGTAACTTTTGGGAGGCCGCGCAAGTTGAGTTGGTGCTGGAGAGTAAGTTTGGTAAAGAGTATTGTGGTGTGAGGCCCTGCTGATGCTGTACGGTTTGTGTTCTTAAGGGAGGATGGGCGTATTGTGGTGTGAGGCCCTGCTGATGCTGTACGGTTTGTGTTCTTAAGGGAGGATGGGAGTATTGTGGTGTGAGGCCCTGCTGATGCTGTACGGTTTGTGTTCTTAAGGGAGGATGGCGCGTATTGTGGTGTGAGGCCCTGCTGATGCTGTACGGTTTGTGTTCTTAAGGGAGGATGGGAGTATTGTGGTGTGAGGCCCTGCTGATGCTGTACGGTTTGTGTTCTTAAGGGAGGATGGGCGTATTGTGGTGTGAGGCCCTGCTGATGATGTACGGTTTGTGTTCTTAAGGGAGGATGGGAGTATTGTGGTGTGAGGCCCTGCTGATGCTGTACGGTTTGTGTTCTTAAGGGAGGATGGGCGTATTGTGGTGTGAGGCCCTGCTGATGCTGTATGGTTTGTGTTCTTAAGGGAGGATGGGAGTATTGTGGTGTGAGGCCCTGCTGATGCTGTACGGTTTGTGTTCTTAAGGGAGGATGGGCGTATTGTGGTGTGAGGCCCTGCTGATGCTGTACGGTTTGTGTTCTTAAGGGAGGATGGGAGTATTGTGGTGTGAGGCCCTGCTGATGCTGTACGGTTTGTGTTCTTAAGGGAGGATGGGCGTATTGTGGTGTGAGGCCCTGCTGATGCTGTACGGTTTGTGTTCTTAAGGGAGGATGGGCGTATTGTGGTGTGAGGCCCTGCTGATGCTGTACGGTTTGTGTTCTTAACCCGTGGAGCCCCGGCTAGTTTTGTAATGTTTGCGCACCAGAACCCGGCCGGTTTTCAAAAAATGGTTTTATTCCAGAAACAATAGCGAATGGGTTAGGAATGAAGGAAAAACCACGAAAAACCGCTCAAAAAGCTTAAAAAATGGTCCTACAGAGCCCCCGAAAACGGATTTTATAAGAGTAAAAAATTGAAGGCAATTATCCCAAAAAAACAGGTTTTTGCGCGCTCGCGCGCACGCACGTGGACTTTGAGAGTTTTCAATCATCGGCACGGTTGCGTGGGATACGTACACAGTTCCCATACAAATCTGAGCCCTCTTGAGTGGCTACACCTGAGGTTACGGTCGGCGCAATTAGGGTGACGCGCCAGGCGCGTCTCTGGGGCTGTGCGTTACATACATCGCCGACGCGTCAGGCGCGTCGCTGGGGCTGTACGGGTTAAGGGAGGATGGGCGTATTTATTCCCTCATTTACATATCTATTTATAATTGTATTAGTTTCCTCCCAAGACCTCCATCAAGATTAAAAAATACCCGTCCAAATCATCCTTCAAGATAAATTTGTACATTTGTGGATAGACAAATTTCCCGGCCAAAGGCCGGTTTCTTTTAATTTACATGCTCGATATCGCTCCCCAGGAAAAAATCGATACTGGTACTTACAGTAAATGACACGAAAAGTGTTGATATTGACAAATAAATGGGGTTAAAGGTCTTTAAATCGCTAAACTATTGGGCGTTCAGCCCATTAGTCTTTTAATCTGAAAACTAATGGGGCTAAACATGAGGCAGAAGGGAGACCAGAAAAGCGGCCCATCTCCCCTTAACAGTTGGAGAGCTAATGTGGCCATGTGTTTTTGTTGTTCGTGGTCGCTTATGTGATTGCTATGTTATGTTATATGATTATATTATATTATATATGATTATGCAACTATGTTATAGTTGATTGCGATATGTATGTTCTGTTGTTGATGATCTATTGTATGATTTTCATTTGTGTTTTGGTTGTTTGTTTTGGTATTATTATACAGTATGTGGATGTTTGATCGTTTATATTGGTCATAAACATGGTGTTTCTTACAGACTATTGTGGTGTGGGATGCTACTAGTGCATTTTGTGTTTGTAAAGGTTATTAAATTGCTGTTGCTGTTGATGATTCATTTTAGTGGTGGTGTGTTTTGTGGTGTTTGTAATACTGTTGGTCATGGTGGTGCTTTAGATGGCGTTAGTGAAGTGAATGATTGATGTTGGGGGAGATTTATTTTGCTTTATGTTTGTGAAAGAGTGTTTGGTGTGGTGTGTTGGTGGTGTGTTTATGTTCTGAAGAATTGGTATGTTTTTTTTTGTTTATAGTGATTTGTGTTGCTGTTGGTGAAGCTATGGTAGTGGCATGTGTATGTTCTGCACGCTTGATTGTTTGTTGGCGTAATTTTTATAATGTTTGTGAAGGAATATATCTAAGGCACTGGCGGTGTGCTTGTGATTTTATTTTTGTAATTGCTGTTGTTGTTGGTTCCGTTGTTGTAGGGCATGTGTGGACACGTCTTTTAGATAACAGTGTTGTCGTAATGGTGCTACTATAATATTTGATTGCTACTAGTAACAGGTGAATGGGGTGAGGTGATGATTGTGGTAGTGGTAATGATAGTGGTAGTGGTGATGATAGTGGTAGTGGTGATAGTGATGGTAGTGATGATGATAGTGGTAGTGGTGTTGTGATGATAGTGGTAGTGGTGATGGTATTGAACAGTATTGACATAATGGTAATACTATAGTATTTGATGGCTACCAATACCAAGGTGAATGTGTTGTCATATAATATAATGATAGTACAAAGGAGTACAAAGGAAATCAAGCAACAACATATCTAGTGACCCTTCTAGGCTGCTTGTCCTCCAAAACACTGAGGATCAAGTGTCCAAACAGTGGTTTAGAGTGGGTAAGGGAAAATTGGAAAGGGAACTACTGCCCTGGAACTAATGTCCGTGGCAGGACTAGGAATAGTGACAGTGTTGGAGGCATTACACATGAACGGTAGCAGTAATGGACATAGAAACACCAAACTAATGGATTATTGACTCTTGTTATATACAGTCTCTCATAAAAGGCCGGTGACCCCCTCATAATTATACAATAGGACATTGTGGAAGTATGTCTCTGGAGGCTGAGTTATAAATGTCATGTTATATACGATAACTATTTAACCATACGTTCAACATAATGAAAAACTGCATCGAACAAATATCCCTGTGTTTGTATTTGCTATGATAAAGTAAAAGAGGTCAATGAATGTCAATTGTGACTGTACAATATAATACAGTACATAATCTTTTAAGGTAAAGACCAGGTTCTTGGACGTGCAGTAATGGTCACAGCATTAATGTTGTTGGTTAAGAACTTGTTGGGGAGACGGTGGAATGTGTTTTTTGGGTGGAATGGCCTTTACATGTTTGCTGATTACGAAATTGGTAATGGTACTGACTATTGATTGATTGATAGTTACAGTACCAGGAATGCCTTAGAATATATTAAAGCCACTCCGCCCTCGTAAAAGAAAAAATACATATATCAAATAAAGCCAAGCCATCCTCGTGGAAGAAGAAGAAAAAATTACATTTATGACAAATACATTGTTCATTCTTAAAACGCGACATTTTGAGATGATTCGAAATTAGTTTATTTTCAGTAAGAATTCAATGTATCGTCCGTTTTTAATTGTGGCAATGCTTGTTATATTTTTGTTCACAAATATTATATCGGTTTGCTTGTCTCTCACTTAGCACGGTATAAAAAGCTGCACATAATGCATAGATAACATTTAGTAGCACATACTGGCTTTATAATTGGATATGAAATAACTAAGACAAATGAACAATTTACTAAAATGGCCTTGAGCCTGTGGTAACAATAAGAGAGAGAGAGAGAGTCAATATATAACCATTAACATTATACAGTATATATAGCAGACATAATCTATCTTCATAGGCTTGTGATAAATGGTCTGTCAGCCACCTCACTTCACTCCCAAAAGAATTATTAAACGGTCATCAATCATATTATCTTTAACCCACGGGACCCCAGCGACCAAGCGTTTGCATCACCAATGTATGTAACGCTAAACCCAGCGCCGCAGACGTTGCGTCCGCTACTTCAACCTCATTTACTCGGCTCCTATGGTAAGAAATGGCTTGAGAATGGTATGGGATATTCCTTACGGTGTTGCCGAACAGTATCGGTACCCGGCAACCACCTAGGCAAGCTGTGCGGGTGGTGGCGGGCGGATTAGTGGCGCCAGTTTACCCACTTACTTCACCGCGACTTTCGACCTTATTTACTCCTGTCGTATGGTAGGTAGAGGCTTGAGATTTGTATGAGATACGCTTTAGGATGTTGGCATTACTTGACCATACTCGGCAACCCCCTAAGTCCTGCCGGGCGGGAGGTGATGTGCGGGAGGAGGGGAAAAATACTGTACCCGCTTATCTCACCATGACTTTCGACCTTATTTACTCTTGTCCTATGGTAGCTATAGGCTTGATATTGGTATGGTATATTCCTTAGGATGTAGGCAATACTTGGCAACCCCCAAGTCTATGTTTGTTCGGACATGGGATGCGTATGACAAAGGACAGTCAGTTTACCCATACATCTCGCGAGTGCAACACCATGTCGGATTTACCTCGCCGTTACCCACGCAGGGGAAGATCCCTTGGCCATGGCCATACTAGATGAAAATGATGTGCCTGATAGTGACACTGGATCGTCAGATAACGATTCAGAGGAAGATTATCATCCCAGTTTGGCCGAGATACAGGACATGCATGAGGAGGAACCCTTTGTCCCCATCTCTCATCGCCTCGCTATGTTAGAACAAAGGGAGGAGAATGGGCATCGCTCCCCATGACATAGTGGACTCCCTAGCAAGTGGGGAAGAGGAGGAGGAGGAGGAGGAGGCAGATGACCCAGACCCCATGGTCTTCCTCAACATTCCGCTTGCTCATCGTAGGGGTGAGAAGAGAAGAGCTGAGGATGAAAGGGGTCAATGTCCGACATCACGCGTGCCTGTTCGTGGTCCTCCCCCGTGTCTGCCTTCACCACCCCCCCGCATTGCCTCTCCACTAAAAGCGGCAAAAGAGCAAGGTTCGGGTCGACTCGACCAAGGCCGAGGTTGAGGTCAGGGTCAAGAGGCAGGGCAAGGCCCTCCCGCCACCCTGATGGTGACTTCTCTCCTGACGACTCTGGCGACGAAGGTGCCGATCAACCCGACGAGTGGTATTGGGTGGATGGAGCGAACTTTGTGCCCACCAACTACAACTTTGTGGGCGCTGGGATTGCCGGCCCTACGCTCCCAAACCAAGGGCACCAGACCACGAGACTTGACGTCTTCCAGCAGTTTTTTACTACAAACCTCATGGCTCTAAGTGTTGACCAGACCAACTGGTACAATTATTATTTTATGGCTGGGAAAGAGCAGCAACAGTACTCGGCAAGGCTGTCATGGACCACACTACATGTCCCAGAATTCTACACATTCTGGGCCATTGTCATCCTGATGGGGGCCACGAAGAAATCCTCTATCAATAAGTACTGGTCCTGGGATCCCCTCGTCCGAACCCCTATCTTTGGCCAAATAATGAGCAGAAATAGTTTCTCGGCCATAATGGGGAACCTTCATTTTATAGACAGCCTGGCAAGCCACACCAGAAATCAGAATCAACCAAGAGCAATGAAGGACCCCATGGAGAGGATAAGACCCATCTTTGAGTACCTGAAGGTGAAGTTTGCTGCCGCCTTCAATCCCCATCAGAAGCTGATAATTGATGAGAGTTTGCTGCTGTGGAGGGGAAATATTAGCATCCGGCAGTACATGCCCAGCAAACAAAATCGTTATGGCCTGAAGACCTTCGTGATGTGTGACTGTCAAACCGGTTATATCAAGGACATAATTCTGTACATGGGCAGGAAGACAGAATTGGTGGAAATGAGGACATGCGGAATTTCTGGGGCCGTCGTCATCACCATGATGGAGGGCTACTTGGACAGGGGCCACATACTGTACCTGGACAACTGGTATACCAGCCCCTCCCTTGCCAAGTTCCTGCATAGCCGCACTACAGGAGTCTGTGGCACCGTTAGGAGGAATCGGACCTTCATGCCCGAACTACCACCCAGGCGGGAAAAGGGCTCCATCATCTACCAGCAGGCTAACAATGTCCTCATGTTGTCCTGGATGGATAACCGGGATGTGAACGTCCTCACAATAGTCCACCATCCCATCTTCCAAGACAGCAGACGTCGTGACAGAACAACAGGTGAACTAATCAAGAAACCATTGGCCATCTGCGACTACAACATCAATATGCGGCTGGTGGACAAATTTTATGCTGTCATCTCGTCAGTCGAGTGTGCGAGGAAGACGATGAGGTGGTATAAGAAGTTATTCTTCCACCTCATCGATATCACCCTGTATAACAGCCACATCCTCCAAGCAACAATCACCGGCAAGCAAGAAACGCAGGACAACTTCTGCCTCGAGTTGTCCAGGGAGATGTTGAGAAAAAACATGACTGCCCCCCAAGCCCAGCACATCGACAGCCAGCAGCAGAAGGGATTGCCAGACTGACAGAACGCCACTTCCCTGACGCCACTTCCACTTCCACTTCCTGTGCCGCCAACAGAGAACAATGATAAACCCCGCAGATGGTGTCATGCGTGCCAGAACACGACACAGAGGGACCCTGTGAGGTCAGATACCAGGTATATGTGCCGAGAATGTGGTGTTGCACTGTGTTTCCCGGACTGCTTCAGGGAGTATCACACCCTTGTACATTTCTAAAAGAGTGTGTTCAAAGACTGCAATAAAAGACGCTATCAAAAGTGAAGTGTGTGTACAAAAACGAAGTGTAAATAATAAATATATACAAAGTGCCAAACACAATATATAAGTGATAGTGACACTCAAATATACGTAAAACAGTGACGGACACCAATAAGTGTAAATATAGCATAGCCCTGTGAACAATGACGATAACAGTGAGTTAGAATACGATAAAATATAAGTACAAAATAACAGTTAGATAGAATACGATAAAACACAAGTAAAAAATAACAGTACATATACAATTTGAAAACCCATATTTCTAAGTCTAAAGTGCCTAAAACAATGTGTAAAACCCATATTATAATTATAAATCATACGATAAAGTATAAAATGAATAAACAGGGTGAGTGAGAGAGGCAGACAATGAAAGGGAAAGTGGTGGGTGGAGCGTGTCGATCAGCTGGTTGTGTGTATGTGCGTGCGTTCTGTTATTGTCTGAGACCATGATGGCCGCCAGTCGCCATGGCAACTAGGACGCGCGCGAGGCTTGCCACTCGTTAGCAGTTATATAACTTATATCTATGCACTTATCACACTGTATAATGACATTATGTGATACATGTTGCTAGTATATGAACTATGAAGGCACACATGATGCTCGGGTGGTGTAAATAACTGTCACTCGAAAACTGAACGCATCGTACATCTGCCATGCTGCCGCGCTCAGCTGTGTCTAACCGGGCGGGAAGCTTGAATGCCGCCCGGCATCAGCTGATGGCTGAGGCTGCCCCCCCTCACCCACTCCCATAGGACCCCCAAATGACCAAGGTGAGTGTTTTTTTGTGTTATTCTTCATTTCTCACCTATTTAAGCTATATAAAGAAAAAAGAAAAAAGAAAAAAGGCCAAATCAGCTGGTCTCTCGATGTACATTTAATCTAAACTAGCTGGGATCCAGTGGGTTAAGGAGAAGTCTCACCAGCTATTGTTCGGCATTCTGTTTCAGTATATCTGATGTGACTGTTTGTGAATTAAAGTTTTGTAAGAATTCGGACATATCGAAAACTCATTCGGCAGTCTAATACTAAAGGTCGATTATATAATTCCCTCTTAAAAACTGATAATTTCATATTTGTTTTCATCAACCCACCAATTAATTTACAAATAAACCTAACTAATGAAATCAATGAAAGTAATGAATACATGTGATACTCCAAGGACTCGAACCTAGGATACTCACACCGAAATTCCTCAATAAATACAATAAAACAAAATGAAATATATAATGTACAGTTGCGAGCAGAAGAAGCAGACACAGGGGCTGTGGAAGTGTGGCTAGATTCAATGACACCACTAATTAATTTATAGTTTGAAGGTGAATACAATAGTTTGCCTATTTGCAGTAATGTTGTCCATTCACCATATTATTATATGATAATCCCTGGTGGTGGTCAAATATGGCCAGCCCTTCCTAAAGCCGCTGTCACACGAGCGCTTTTTCCGTCAATTTTCCATGACAAAGTTTGTTCTCGTAGTATTTCTGGACATTTTAGCACTGGTATCGGTAACTAGACTGAAGGTAGATTATGGTAGGCGGCTGAGTTCTGATAAAGTGTAATTATATTTAGCTTCCAGACCATAATTGCCCGTACAAATTGCTAGGAAATGGGCTCGTGTGACTCCGGCTAAAATTTGACAATAATTTTGACCCTTTAACTTCTTACAACTCGAAATAAATGAAATCAATCGGGCTGACTTTTCTATCATTTGGAAAGAGTCCACCAGGAAATAGGTGTGGATATTTACAGCCAGTTTGCTCTAGGCCTTTTTGAGATACAGTGAGGTCATAGATCAAGATTATTGTCAAGTTCGTTGGCGCTACCTTTAGCGCTTGTATCTCCTTCATATGCTCGGAACTGTCCAGATGGCCAAATAAGTTGTGTCGTCGCTGTCATTACGTTTTGCTCTCTGTGTGTGTATTAATGTCTGTCAGATGTTGAATAGGGTGTTTAAAGATAGGAACATGTTTTTATATCTCATTCGAAACAATGAAATATTGCTTAGATAGTGCTGATACCAATTGTTGATCGAAATATACTTGGTCCGCGACATCACTTATTTGGCCAACTGTACGTACACAAATCAACGCAAAAAATGGCTAACTATTAATAGTTATCAATAATTGTGAGTAAAAGCGATGTTTGCAGTAAGACAGTTAGCGAGAAATATTTAGAGAAGCATTAGGAGATATTTTGGGCTTTTATGGATTTGGAAAAAGCGTATGATCATGTGGATCGTGAAGCAATGTGGAAGGTGTTAAGGATTTATGAAATTGGAGGAAATTTGTTAGAAACTGTTAAGAGTTTTTATGAAGGGAGGAGAGCATGTGAGTAGGAAATGGTGAGTTGAGTGAATGGTTCGAGGTAAAGGTAAGTTTGCGACAAGGTTGTGTAATGTCACCATATTCAGGTCAATATACGGTTTGACCCCCCAAAAATGTATACAAATGTTTGTTTTGCTGGAAGTGTATCAGGAGGGCCTAAAGTGCTCCAGAAAAAAAGTCTCCCAAAATCCATGTTAAAAATTAACAAAAAAATTAGCAAAAAATCCAATTAACATGGTTAATTTGCATAATTTCAAGATGGAGACCCCCAAAAATTTAAATTACTACAAACAAAATTCTGGTTCACTTTAGACCCTATAGGCCCTAATTGTATTACCAACAGATAGAAACGAGACACCAAATAACTAAATAAGCTTAATGAAAACCTATGACGTCACAGTGATGTCAAAATGACGTCATACAATGTAATTACACACTAATTTTAGCCAAAAAAGCCAAATTTCTCAGAATATCTTGAAGGCAATCAGTTTTAATAGAATGGGATGTGTCATACATGAATTTCACAGCACCCCAAATAGTATACATGATATCATTTGACGACAGCGTGACGTCATAGGTGAATGCACGGTGTGGATGTTTTAAAATCACAGTCACAACTTGTGACATAAAACTGTATTGGCACATACCATCCTTAAAATTCATCACCATCACTGTCTTCATGATCCTCCTCTGCTAAAGTTTGATTATTGGGGTTTTCACAGGATTCCTCTTGACAGGTTCCACATGCACTGGTACAAGGTAACCCATACCCTCAACAAGTGCAGCGTTGTGTAGTGCATGCTGTCGTGCAGCTGCAGTGCACCACCTTGAGTAGATTGTCTGGCACAGGGTTCTTGTCACACATAATTGGAATAAGTTTGTTCCCCTCACACTTCCACCCCCAGTTATTTGGATCTAGTTCAGCTTCCTCCCCCAACCACATCATTATTTGAAAATATACACGCAATGAATGAAATTTCGTGGCAGAGGCAGTTGGCGGGAGGCTTTCCGGAGTCACGAAGGATGTTGCAGAAACAACTTTCTTTTTCAGTACAGAATGGCGCAAAGATGAAAGAGAGGCTGAAACCTTTCCACCGAATACTAGAGCCATGGCCCGATTCCCGGACATTTCTATAGTGTCACAAGTTTTGCCAGGTGTAATAAAATCAAGTGCAAATGATGCTAAGTCTGCGTCAGTTTTCACAAATTTCTCAAAGAAAGACTTTTTTTCCAACCCCAAAGATCCGAGATTTGGTGTCACAGCCTGTAAATGCATGTATGAAAGGCAGCTCAGAGCACAACTTATCACCCAAGAGGCATTTTAACTTATTGATATTATAAATGCGAAGTTGTTTCCTTGACCTATTGTCAGAACGAAAATATAGTGTTTTCCTATCAGGGTCTATGTGATACAAGAGAAGGATCAATAGGTCCGTGTCCTCCCCGATAAGAGTAGTGGTTTGGGTCATTGATGCGGCAATAGCAGCCTTGACTATGTGATAATCTGCATCTCCATCAGTGTTGATGACTTTACACCCGTGTTCTTTTAATTTCTCACTAATGAGATTGATCAGCCCTTGTTTGTTATGACCATTTGATTAATACTCATCTTATTTTCCCTGAATATTGTTTCTTGTGTAACAGTGACTTTTGGGTGATGTTTCTGCTGTCTTCTGTCCTGTGTGTTGTCCTTTATTGATGGTGTGTCAAGGTAGCCATCAAATACTACTGTTTGGCTTCCCGTAATTTCGGATCGTGAAGTCCACACAGGCATCTCCTATTACACCATATGTGGTGCCTTTTGTCCACTGAACCCGGTATATCGGTGTACCACCATCCAGAACATAACCGTCCGTCTTGGGTACACTGCTGGTAACAGCTTCATCTGACAGGCTATAGGCGTGGTCATCTATTGCTTTGGCCAGCTGTGCTGAGTATTCCTGAGGTTTCCTGAGTATACTGTTTGCTTTAAAAAGCACTGGGGGAAATGGACTTAGAACGGTCTAGAACCTCCTCCATAGAAAAGTCACCTGCCCTAGATATAACAAGGAGCCTTTGGAATAGTAAAGCAGGATAACATTTTCTCTCAGTAGCAACTTTAAATTGACACCAGATGCATCTTCTAGTGCCCTTGCCTCTTCTTTCCGTTTGCATGAGTAGGAAAAACCCAGCTGTCCCTCCATTTTTTCAATGATCCGTTTTCCCACCTCTGCATAATTATCAACATTAACATTATCTTTGGCTACAACCCCAGTAACAATGTTTCGTAATGTAGGATCTGTAGAGAATGGGTGGTGCATTTAAAGTTTTTCTCTGATCTTAGCAAGGTCAATTTGATCCCTCTTCTTCCTAACTTCACTCACTTCTTTGTGTTCACTGGTTGTAAATGAACGTTTATTGAAATTCTGCATTGCTATATTATATTCTGAGCAGATTGGAGATGACATTGTCAAGAGCAAAAACATTGTTGCTCCTCAGTCATTCCACTACCTCATGTTAGACCTCCAGTACACTTAAGAGATCTCATCAACGTTTGTTCTATGACTAAGTCACAGCAAAGGCCAGCCCAGAACTTGTTAGTACGGCGAATTACATGATACCCCTTTTCGAATTTTCTGAACACCTCTGGATCCCTTGATTCCTGCTCTTTCATGTTCTGTAGATAGATATATGCCGATTTTACATAGTTGAAGTGGCCCGCAACAGCAAAAAGAGCCAAACAGTCAGCTACTTCAGCAAGATTCATCTCCCACAATCCCATTCTATCTGCCATGACAAGCATTCTACCAATATTTACAATGTCCATGTATAAAACCCACAGTTTACTGGTGCGTGATTGCGCTGATAACTCATTTTCTTCATCTTCAGTGCTAGTCCCAATGCATTGTATGTGTCCGATTCAATGACATGATACTAAAACATTCATAGAATGTATTGTTACAAATAAAAACAAAATTTGTGTTAAGTTTGTGTAGTATGATGTCCTTTCGAGCCCGATGCGGGAATGTAAGCGCTCATAAGTTAACGTCACTGTGACATAATTTTGACGTCACATGACGTCATGTGCATCATTGAGGATTATGAATTAATTGTACGACACATCCCATTCAATTAAAACTCATTGCCTTAAAGATATTCGGCCATTTTTGGTAATGGCAATTTTTGGTTGTGATGACGTCATTTAATATATGACGTCATTTTGACGTCACTGTGACGTCACAGAAGGTTTTAATTAAGCTTATTTGGTTATTTGGCGTCATGTTTCTATCTGTTGGTCATACATTTATAGGGTCTAAAGTGAACCAGAAAAATGTTTGTAGTAATTTGAATTTTTGGGGGGTCTCCATCTTGAAATTATGCAAATTAACCAGGTTCCCGGGGGCGGATTTTGGGAGACTTTTTTTTTCTGGAACACTGATACACTTCCAGCAAAAAAAAACTTTTGTATAAATCTTTTTGAGGTTCGGGTATTATTTTTCATATATTGACCTGACTACCATGGCTGTGTATTATGTTTATGGATGGTGTTGTGAGGGAGGTGAAAATGAGAACTATGGGAAGAGGATTGGGTTTAGTAGGAAATAATTGGGAGTTGAATCAGTTGCTGTTCGCTGATGACACAGTGTTGGTGGCTGATTCTGGGGAGAAACTGCAGCGGGTAGTCGAAGAGTTTGGTGTGGTTTGTGGGAGGAGGAAACTGAAGGCGAACGTCAAATAAAGTAAAGTAATGGTGTGTAATAGGGGTGATCGTAGGGTGAATCTAGATGTGAGGCTGGATGGGGAAATATTGGAACAAGTAGAGTGTTTTAAATATCTAGGAGGAATGATAAACAGGAGTGGATGTATGGAAATGCAGGTAAAACAGAGAGTGTGTGAAGGAAGGAAGGTTTTCGGAGCAATGGGAAGTATGTGGAAGATGAGAAATCTTGGAATGAAAGTAAAAAGTGCAATGTATCAAGGAATTGTTGTGCCAACAGTGATGTATGGGGCTGAGACATGGGCTCTGAAGGAAAAGGAGAGAAGAAAACTGGATGTGATGGAGATGAGCTGCTTGAGGAGTATGTGCGGAGTTACTCGCACAGACAGATTGAGGAATGCAGTGATACGTAGGAGAGTGGGGCAGCAGGAACATTTGTCAGCCAGATTGGACAGAAATGTGCTGAGCTGGTATGGTCATGTTGAACGAATGGAAGATGAAAGGCTTACAAAGAGAAGATGGGAGTCAGATACAAGGTGAGATAGAAGGGCAGGAAGACCCCCAATTAGATGGAGAGACTGTGTAAGACAAGCTTTGAATGATAGACGAATGACTCTAGATCAGGCAAGGGAAGTGGTAATAAACAGACATGAATGGAGAATGCTTGTTAATAGATGAGTGAACGCGTGGTCATTTCGGGGAAGGGGTCTGGCGCAAGTTGGACTAGATAATAGTCCATCAGGCGCCTGGCCCGGGGAGACAATTTATATGAAGGGTGCGCCTGGAAGTGTGGTGGGCGGGCTTGTGCCTTCGGCTCCGCTGCATGTCTGCCTGCCAAGATCGAAACCTCTCCGGTTGGTCGGGGGCCGGGCGAGTGCTGGAGGGACCTTGGTGACCCTGGTCTCTGGGTCTTCTCAGGGATGACCTAGATGTGTGTGAATTTGTATTTTGTTTTTGTGTGTTTATTGTTTTCTGCTGTGTTTTGTGTTGTCCCTATCCTTCCTCTGTCTTGAGTTGGCTACCCCCCCCCCCACAACAAGAAAAACAATATGAAAAAAAGGAAAAGTGGGGATTGGGCCTGAGTACCTGTATATAGATAGATAGATAGAAAAGTGATCATGGGACTCGTGAGGAAGTGGAAAGGCCTAATAATTTGTCAATGGTTAAGTGACACATTACAATGCCAAGTCACTACATCGTTATCGTTCACACAAAACATAATAGAAGTTTATATATGATTTTAACCCTTTGCAGATTATGCCGCGTTTTGACAGTATATTTTAGTTATCAATAGACGTTTGTCTACAGCTTAAGAATCATCTGCAGGAATTAAGAGGATACAGACTATCGTAACCCACTGATTTCCTTACACCCTTCCTAATCTGAATAAAATCAAATAGTAGTATAATAGTCTATTTCTTACGTGGCAGAATATGTAGCAGCCAATTTTTCGACACGAACATGGAATTTTGCAGTAAGGGACCCAAAATCGGAGAACGAACCCCCAAGTTCGAACCTCGAAACTGCGAAAATATCACATTTTCGCGGTTTCGAGGTTTGTACACGGGGGTTCATTCTCCGGTGTTGGGTCCCTTACTGCAAAGTTCCATTTTCGTATCCAGTCTTGATCTAGTGTACAATATGATATATATATATATATATATATATATATACTGTATATGGGAACGTATGAAACTACTGTCCCTGCATCATATTTCTACCAAGTTTACATAATTAACAAATAATTTGCTACAAAGTCTTCCTAACAGCCAATTATTTAACATTTCGAAACGGTAATTCATCATTATCAAAGAAGAAAAGTTATATAGGAAATCGAGTGCTGAGTAATGAACACAACAATCATGTGCCCGCCTTGATTACTTGGCTATTACCAGGACTTTGTAAGGACATACAGTATACTGTTAATTATGAAACTTAGTAGTAATTTATGATGCAGAGGTAGAGTAGTGTCATAGTTTGTGATTAAATGTCGATAAATCAGCTGCTAAGATATTCACATTTTAGCCAGGTGACACACACACACACACACACACACACACACACACACCAAAGGCATAAACACGTTGGAGAATTGGTAACTTTTCTCACATCAGCTCATTAGTAACTATGTTTACTTCTTTCCACAAATTTACCATCTTTTCCAATATTAACTGTCAAAAAGATGTATCATAATATATCACGTATAATATTTTAGGGCTAATAACCATTGACATATTGACGGACGTAAAGCAACTACTAATCTTGCGTGAAATTACTGCGATAATTGGTCAATCAGTTTCCAGACACAGTGTTTTGACACTCATTAACACTAATTAGGATCTGCATGTTAACACTTTCATTATGATGACGTATATTGTGGTCATATTATGGCTATCATTGGACGCTTTTATTATGATGACGTATATTGTGGTCATATTATGGCTATCATTGGACGCTTTTATTATGATGACGTATATTGTGGTCATATTATGGCTATCATTGGACGCTTTTATTCAACTTAGGAAGGACCTCTAATCGAATAGGTTAAACTATAATACATGAAAACTAACTCAAAAGTTTAAATTAATACATTAAAATTAAAAACTTTCGAAACGACAACACATTATAGAGAATCTATATCTAAAAGCTGTCTCAGTTAAACCTCTGACGAAGACAGACCCTTCCAATGCCGCATAAAGTCGTCTAATGATAGCAAGCATAATATCTATACACGCGTTATTGTATACTGGCTACCTCCACACGATTTTATTCAGTTCAACAAGGACCTGAATTAGAGGTGATGCAAATGTCTGGGAAGAGATAATGGAGAGAAATGAGAGGTTAATGGGGTGGAAGGGTAATACGAAGAGAAGTGAAGAAGAAGAGGGTGAATCAAAGAAGAAGACAAAATAATAATGCGATAATGCAGAGAAGACGATGAAGATTGAAAAAATAAGCTAGAAAAAAGGGTTGAAGCAGAAGATTAAAAAAAACAGAAAAGCTAAAAAAACAAAAAACAATACGAAAATAAGGATTAATAAATATCGAGAATCAAAATCATATTCCAAATTGAAAGCAGGAGAAACAAAGGTAAAACCAGTATCAGAGAATAAGAACCATACCAAGAGGGCAAAATAATGTTGATGAGAAGAATACAATCATTGAAGAAACACGAGGAATACAAATAGGAACACGTACATAGACATGAAGTACAGCCAAACATGTAAGAGAAACATAAGGGCAGGATAATTTAAAGGGGAAGGGTTTATTTGATGGTCGATTATTTCATATATTCATTATCTATTTAATTTCCTTCCTAGACCCCCATCAAACTTGAAACAAAAACATCCTTTAGATCCCACTTCTATATAAATTTATACATTTTTTGGTAGAAAAATGACCCGGCCGAAGCCAGCTTCTTCCAAAATTACAGGCGTTCGCCAGAAAAAAATCGACACTTAAATAGCACGAAAGGTCTTAATATTGACAAATAAATGGGGCGAAAGGTCTTAAAGTCGACAAACTAATGGGGCAAACATCTTAAAATCTGAAAACTAATGGAGATAAACCTGAGGGAGAAGGAGGTCTCGAAAAATGAACCATCTCCCCTTAAAGGAGGAAAATGAGAACTGGAAGAATAAGTAAAAGGAATATTGAACAGTGGCTGAGAAGAAACTGGACAAATATGAAAGCAGGGGAAATGGGCGAAAACAATGATGATAAATAACAGAATAACAAAGTAAAGATGAGGGGGAGAGGAAAGGAACAGTACAAAAAAAAAAAAAAAAAAAACGGTGATATAACACAAACACACAGTACAGATGAGGGGGAGAGGAATGGAACAGTAAACAAGCAAAAACAACAGTGATATAAAAGCTACACACGGTAAAATGAGGGGAAGAGTAAAAACAAAAACAAAACGGTGATATAACAGAAAGGAACAGGCAAAAAGCACGGCGATACTATTTAACATCGTTCTTAACACCAATAAACCCCAAATCAAATTAACGAAATCATGTGATCTTCCCAGGACTCGAGCCAAGGACAATACAAATTACACGCTCTAACCATTACACAATCAAGACAGGTAACCCACAGAACCCCAGCGCCGCAGCGTATGAATCGGCAATGTATGTAACGCTAAACCCCAGCGACGCATAAGGTGCGTCGTGGTTAATTACTCCCGGCCTATGGCACCTATAGGGCTCAGATTTGTATGGGAACTGTGTAAGTATCCCACGCAACAATGCCGATGGTTGAACACTCTCAAAGTCCAACCGCGTGCGCGTGAGCGCGCAAACACCTGTTTTTGCATGTTTTTGCCTACCCATTTCCCCATGTTAATTCTGACTTTCGGGCGCCCCTTAGGACCCCTTAATGACCTAGGGGATCGGTTTTTTGTGGTTTTTCCTTCATTTCTAACCCATTCCAGGTATTTTCTGAATTTTGTTGTTTACTATCTGCTGGGCCTGGAGTGTACATTTATATTATATTGCCTGAGGCTCAGTGGGTTAAAAGTACAGCACATGACCATGAGTAATATTCATTTATCGAATACCGGTACTGGATATCAATCTAAACATGTACTGGACCCAAGAGCAATATGAAACAAAACAAAAACAAAGGTTATATAACACACAGTAAAGATGAGGGGGAGAGTAGAGGAATAGGGAAAACATCAAGTACATATCAGGATATACAGGAGGATGCTAGAAACAACATTTTCAAAATTTCAACTTTGGGAATAACTGAATCAAGCTCGATCAAAAGGCTCCAATTTACAACCCTCAATGTTTACACCTCTTCCATCACCACTTGTTTTCCCTCTCCTTCAACTTGTTACCACTTACTCTATCCCTTTCATTATTTCATCCATAATATTACATATATACTTTAGAAACCCCTTCTGTACCGGGAACGTCCTTTTCGTTATATCTTGGCAACTATTAGACGATTTGATTTAGTTTAAAAAGAGCTTCCAGCAATTGGCAGGCTTCCGACTATTTCACTTCACTTATTTTACTACCTTAGATCCTTCTTAAACTGGACCTAATCGTCCAAATATAATAAGAATACAATGAAAAAGACGTCGCCAGTACAGAAGAAGCTCGTATTATTGCCAGTATTAACCCACTGAACCCCAGCGACGACAACGTGTCGTCGGCAATGTATGTAACGCTAAACTCCAGCGACGACAACGTGTCGTCACTGGTACTCCGGTCCCAATTACTCCGGTCCTCTGGCATCTAGAGGGCTCAGATTTGTATGGGAACTGTGTAAGTATCCCACGCAACCTTGGCGATGGTTGAAAACTCTCAAGGTCCAACCGCGTGCGCGTGAGCGCGCAAAAACATGGTTTTTGGGTGTTTTTGCCTTCAATTTTTTACTCTTCTAAAATCCGTTTTCGGGGGCTCCGTAGGACCAATTTTTGACCTTTTTGATATTTTTTTTTTCCTTCATTCCTAACCCATTCGCTATTGTTTCTGGGAAAACAAAAAATGAAATCCTGCCAGTCCCTGGTGGTACATTTATTTATAACTAGCTGGGGCTCAGTGGGTTAACTGGCAATAAAAGCAACGGTCTTATGTTTCTGGTTAACATCAGACGATTCCATTCAGCTTAAGGAATGCAATCAAGGAATTAAAGCGGCAAATATGTTTTAATGTAATTAATTCCTTCCGCTGATCCTTCGTAAACTGCACGTTATCATTTATAGAAAACTAGGATAAAAAGAATGAATGCGTACAATGAAAGGATAAATAATACTACTACTAATAATAATAATAATAATAATAATAATAATAATAATAATAACAAATAACAGAACCTTTCCCTCGGCCATTCCTCCACTTCCATTCTCCTCTTCAGAAAATTTTGGAAATTATTTCCGCCATTTAGGAGACACAATTCAATGATTAGGTTCTGTCACCTCAGTTGTCACTTATTGTCTATTCTCTCTCTCTCTCTCTCTCTCTCTCTCTCTCTCTCTCTCTCTCTCTCTCTCACAGCACTTATTAACTTAACTTGTCCCTCTTTGTTCACTCACTCATTCAACCTGTGACTTTACCCCCTTCCCCCCCCCCTCTCTCTCTATATATCTCTTTCATTCAAAGTTTGTCCACTATGCTAAAAGATGCCCCCCCCAAAAAAACAAAAAAAAAAATCCCTGCAAGCTATCAAAAAGGCCCCCTTGTTATGCTAATTGCATACAATTTTCGGCAGAACAAAAAGAAACCATTATATATATATATTCTTCCGATGAATTGCATGCTCGCCATTGCTCGCCCGAAAAATGAAAAACGTGACTGGGGAAAACCATCTTATAATCGCCAAACTAATAGGGTGAAACGTCTTATGATCGCCAACTAAACGGGGTGAAATAAGAGTGAACCAAAGACACCACCCTCAGTCTAGCTAGGGTTAAAGGGCAGATAGGCCTTTAACCCTCGTGGCCCGGGCAGGCTCTCCAAAGGACGGAGCTCGTATCCGGGCGATCTGGCCGAATATCAACAAAAGTAAACTAAGGTTAATCTCGCTTAATATATTACCTACATTAATCAAGCATATATAGAAATGAGCGTCTTACCTTGCTGCGTAGAATGGCGTTGAGTAGAGCTCTCTAGCTCAACTGGTTCCGGAGTGATGGTGATGGAAGTGGAGGTAACTTTTGCCGCGTATTTACCTCGGCGCGTCCGAACACTCAACCGCGGCCCCGGCTACGACGCCCAGTTGCATTCGTCGCCCCACCCGCATTTATGCTGGGAAGCGATTTGATAGTGTTTTATTGGTTATTCTGTCATTTATTATAGTTATTATGTTATTTTCACTCAATAAAGTTATTTATATGAACTTATTTGTGTCTCTGTCACTTATTACTTCGTTTTATTATTATTATTATGATTATTAGTGTCACTTTCACTGAACTTTGATAATTGGTAGTGTCATTTCCCCTTTTATGTATTGTTAGGTAAGCTAATAATATATATAGTGTCACTGTCACTTGTTCATATTGTTATGAAGGCACTTATTATTACTTGTGTGTGTCTCTTTCACTTATACTTAGTTTTATTATTATTATACTGTCACTTTGACTGGCCTAGGCTTATTGAGTGTCTTTTTCACTTACTTATTGTTAGAAATATATATTTTAGTGTCACTTTCACTTGTTCATATTGTTATTGAAGGCACTTATTATTACTTATATGTGTCCTTTTCACTTATACTTAGTTATATTATTATTCTTAGCCTACATTTGAGTGTCACTTTCACTGTTGTCACTTCCACTTCAAAAGTTTGTTAGAGTGTGGAAGTCGTTGAAGCAGGTGCCAGCACACAATCCAACTTGACACTCGAGGCATTCCCAAGTGGTTTTTGTGGGTTTGCGGGGTCTGCGAGTTGTGTGGCTGCACACATGGCACCTCTTTTGACTCCTAGCGTTACTACCTTGTGCTTTGAAAGGAAGGGCGTTGAGCTGGTGCTTCCTGAAAAATTCAGCACACCCCGCTCTGTCCAGCTGGCCTGGTCCTTGTAGTGGCCTCCCTGGTGTACCCGCATGTTTAGCCAGGAGCTCAAGTAGCACCTGCTTGTGGAACTTCCGCAGGGACTTGTACTTCTTGGCTCCTGGAGTCCTCAGACGGTAGATGTTGTAGGCATTGAGGATCGACATATCTACCGTATGCAGGATAAACTTCTTGTACCACCTGCAAGATGTTCGCAGGCAGTCGATGAAGCCCATCTGCATGTCGGACTTGTCAACGAGGCGCATGTTGAGGTTATAATCCAGGACAGCAGCTGGTTTCTGGACGGGGTTCTTGGTTCTTCGGTCCACCTTCCCTGTGGCGACCATCTCGGCCTTGTGGCATGTGGTGAGGAGGTTGACCTTGCGCTGGTCATGCCAGTGGATGGAGAGGATGGGGCCACTCTTCTTGTGGAAGATGTCCGCCTTCTTCGTCTTGGTAGGGTAGCCTGGCATGCCCTTCCTCTTGCCCTTGACTGTGCCGACAGTTCCGGTCTTGCGGTCATGGAGGTACTTGGTCAGGAGAGGCGACGTGTAGTAATTATCTGTGTAGAGGATGTGGTTTTTATTGAAGTGCCTCTCCATCATCTTCTTCACTACAGTGCCACCAAAACCAATGAGGGGGTCAGTCTCAATTTCTCCAGCCTTACCGCTGTAGACTATAAAGTCCAGCACATACCCCGTCAAACAGTCACAGGGGACGAAGAGCTTGATACCGAAGCGGTGTCTCTTGGACGGGATATACTGTCGGAAGTGCAGCCTACCACGGAACAGGACCAGAGACTCGTCGAGGCACATCTTCTGGAAAGGAATCAGGTAGGTGGTGAACCGATGATGTATCATGTCATACAGCTTCCTGATCTTCCATAATGAGTTGGGAAAGTGGACTGCCATGTTGTTTGTCCTCACCGAAACTCAGGTGTCTGTAGCAACATCCAGCAACCCCTTCTCTGTATCCTCCTACTTTCTCTATTCTAGTTTCAAAGCCAAAGGCGGATGTTGTGCATATGTGCACAACAAACTCACTTGCTCTCGTGTTCCCGATTTCGATTCCTCTGAATTCTCAACTTTATGGCTCAAACTTTCCTGTCATTCTCTTACTAAATATTTCTGTGCTGTATATCTTTCCCCTAACTCTACCAACTTTCCCAAATTCTTTGACTATCTAAACTCTACAGTGGAACACATTCTATCCATTTCTCCTTTCTCAGAAATCTCCATCTTAGGAGATTTCAACGTTCACCACCGCCATTGGCTCTCCTCTCACACTACTGATCCACCTGGTGAACAAGCCTACGTCTTTTCTATCCTAAATGACCTAGAGCAGTTAGTTCAGCAACCCACCCGCATCCCGGATCGCATTGGAGATCGGCCCAACATTCTTGACCTGTTTCTAACTTCTAACCCTTCTTCTTATACTGTTGATCTTTTCTCTCCTTTGGGCTCTTCCGACCATAAACTTATCTCTGTCACCTGTCCTATCTCTCCAGTACAGCCACCCGATCCTCCTAGCCGGCGGCGCTTGTGGCACTTTGGCGCTGCCGACTGGGAGGCTCTTCGGCAGTACTTCTTTGATTTCCCATGGAATGATTTCTGCTTCCATGGCCGAGGACCCTTGGAGAGTGCTGAACGCATTACCGAGGTAATCCTATCGGGCATGGAAACATACATTCCATTCTCTTTCTCTCAGACTAATGCTAACAAATCTTGGTTCACTCACGCCTGTTCTACTGCTGTCCGCAATAAGGAGGAAGCATTCAAACGGTACCGACGCCTTAAAACTCAAGACTCTCATTCTTCATATGTTTCTGCCCGGAATCAAGCTAAATCTGTTCTTCGACTTGCCAAACACTCTTTCATCAATAATAAATGCACTGAACTATCCAACTCTAGCTCTTCCCAAGCTTTCTAGCATCTAGCCAAAAACCTCTCCAACAATTTCTCTTCCTCGTCTTTCCCTCCCCTTTCCCACTCTGATGGCACAACCATCACTTCTTCCTCTGACAAAGCTAAACTCTTCGCTCAAACTTTTGCTAGAAACTCCACCTTGGATGATTCCGGTGCTATTCCTCCCTCTCCGCCCTCCTCTCTCTTACTTATGCCTAATATCCTAATCTCTTCTAAAGATGTACTTTCTACCCTCTCTGGGCTTAACACTAAGCCCACGGTCCGGACGGTGTTCCTCCTGTTGTTCTCAAAAACTGTGCTTCTGTGCTGACTCCCTGCCTAGGCAAACTCTTTCGTCTCTGTCTATCCTCTAACGTCTTCCCTTCATGCTGGAAGTTTGCTCACATTCAACCTGTCCCAAAGAAGGGTGACCGCTCTCAACCCTCCAACTATCGTCCAATTGCTCTTATCTCTTGTCTTTCTAAAGGTTTTGAAACTATTCTTGCTTCCAAATTTCTTAAGCATTTCTCTTCTCATAATCTGCTCTCAGATCGCCAGTATGGCTTCCTTAAGGGTCGCTCTACTGGTGATCTTCTTTCATATCTTACTAACTCTTGGTCATCCTCCTTTCGGGACTTCGGTAAGACATTTTCTATTGCACTAGACATATCGAAAGCCTTCGATAGAGTCTGGCATAAATCTTTAATTTCTAAACTACCCTCCTTCGGTTTCTATCCCTCCATCTGTGCCTTTGTCTCTAATTTCCTTTCCGGCCGTTCCATAGCCGCGGTTGTGGACGGCCATTGTTCACTTCCTCACCCTATAAACTCCGGTGTTCCTCAGGGCTCTGTCCTATCTCCTATTCTCTTTTTAATTTTTATAAATGATCTCCTTAACTGTACCTTAATTCCCATCCATTCATACGCAGACAACTCAACCTTACACTACTCCATTAGTTTTTCAGAACGCCCCAGCCAGCAATCCCTCAACGACAAACGTAATGAAGCCATAGAACTCTTAAATTCTGATCTAAATACTATTTCCAATTGGGGCAGAGAAAACCTTGTTAACTTTAATGCTTCCAAAACCCAATTTCTCCATCTATCTACCCGTCAGGATCTCACAGCGGACTATCCCTTATTCTTCAACAATACAAAAATCAACCCTTCATCTTCTCTCAATATTCTTGGTGTCTCTTTTTCTTCTGCTCTCATTTGGAAGGACCATATTACCAGTCTTGCTAAGGCAGCCTCCCAGAATCTGGGTGTGCTCAACCGCCTTAGGGGGTTCTTTTCCCCTGCACAGCTTCTTGCTCTGTACAGGGGCATACTGTGCCCTTGTATTGAGTATTGTTCACATGTGTGGGGAGGTTCCTCTCACACCGCTCTCCTAGACAAAGTTGAAAGGAAGGCCTTTCGTATCATTAACTCCCGTCCACTCACCAACTCTCTGCAATCTCTCTCTCTCCGCCGCAATGTTGCATCTCTCTCACTATTCTATCGCTACTATAATATCAGTGTTCCTCAGAGCTATCCCAGTGCATACCACCTCCTTTACGTAGGGCACGTGGTACCCGTCTTGCAACTCAATCCCACCCCTACTCTGTGCAACTCTCCAACCCAAGAGTGAAACGTTACTCTCAAACTTTCTTCTACTCAACAGCTGAGCTCTGGAACTCTCTCCCAGAATCAGTCTTTCCCTCTTCCTATGACTTAAATTGCTTCAAACTCTGTGTGTCCAGGCATTTTTGCTCGAACGTCCCTTGATTTTGGCCCTGTCACTCTTTCAACTATGGGGGAGGCACTCGCTATAGGCAGTTATGCCTTTTGCCTCCCTCAATCACATAGAAAAAAAAAAAAAAAAAAAAAAATATAATACCACCATTGTTACAATGACGTTTAGCGCCAATGTTATATTATGGTTTGTTGATAGCAAGTTAGGAGGACTGAGGGTGTCGTTCCTAATGGTGTTATTACATTCACCATATACCATTATCACCATTAGTTTAGGCATTACCATATTAACCATTATATTAATTGAAAGTGACGATAGTGCGTTGTTATATGTGCGATTATTTTGCTTGGGAAACAGATTAACTTGCTCATGTAGTGATGTACACCCTCTGTGGTGGATTGTTTTATTTTATTTCATAATTTTATTTTGCTAAAGCGTTATTTTCACATAGCGATTTTTGATTAGTTATTTTGTCTTTATATTGTCTCGTCCCAGTTTTGGTTTGTTTATGTTGCAAGTTTTCCATTTTAATTACATCTCCATACTGTATATCTATCACATCTCCACCTCCATAACTATATTTCTACCATTACAGTCACCATATACCATTAACACCATTAGTTAAGGTATTACTACAATACCATTATATTCAGGTAATATACTCCACCATCTCTATCACATCTCCATCACCATAACTATAATTCTACCATTACAGTCACCATACACCATTATCACCATTAGTTAAGGTATTACTACATTACCATTATATTCAGGTAATATACTCCACCATCTCTATCACATCTCCATCACCATAACTATAATTCTACCATTACAGTCACCATAACCATTATCACCATTAGTTAAGGTATGTTACGACCGGGACTCGTATAAAACAAGGGCTCTTAATCATTGGACTAGAAAGGCACACAGCTACAACGGTAACACTAGATCCAACCCTCGAACTTATAATGCCGGCGCACAAAAAACACCTATACCCTCCAGAGTTAAATCTGCGATAACGGGGTATCCTATAACTCTGTATAAATGCACTACTACTAGAGGCTGATGATCTCTGATACAGCCTGATCACAACAACATACAGTTACGTTAATGATGTACACAAGGAAAAGGATAGAGAGCTTAATTAAATCACTGGAATGATTTAAGGCAAACAAGAAGAAGGTATAATTAAAGTTACTCTAAACAATAATCAACTCTCACTCCTATATTAAAGAAAGTGAATGAAAGTCCTAAAGCATCGAGCAGGAATCTTCTGAAGAAAGTCTGATGCTGCTTAACTCCTTCAGACATATTATGTTCCAGTAAGTCTACGGACGCGGGAGCCCGGTATCCTTGCCACCGCCTCGCACTACACTCACAACAACACTGCGGCCGTTAAAATTATCGGAGGTGGCTGAGGTTGCGACCAACGATTTTATTGTAAGCCAACTTATCGGACTTACTGAGCTCCATATGACGCTAGAGCGTCATATAACTTATTAGCGAGCCATGAAGATAAGTCCATATGATGCACTAGCATCATATGAGTTTTTGGCGCACTCGGCCATATGACGCGGTAGCGTCATATATGTCTGAGGGAGTTAAGATGATCGAATCGGATTTTGAATTGTTATATAAAGCAGGGACAATATAGGACAAGTGTAGAGACAGACAGTGTTAACTGACACGGGAATAACGATAAATGCACAATAGTATTATCTCCAACAACAAAAGAAGTACTTCGTCAGGCAACTCAAAAAGCCTGCTCGGGTTGTGCAATTCAACAACAACCAAGGCTTACAGTCAACGCGAATAAAAATGCTGCATACATAACATAAGAGTTTATATTCCTAATCGGGTGTCTGCTAGGCGAATAAAGTCTAGCTGGGATGTAGTAGGCTAGGAAACAATGGCTGAGCAAGTGGCTCGTAGCCTAGCGAGGTCCTTAAGGCTGTGCGGCCAAATTACGTTAATTGACGGGGTGCTCTCTTGAGAGATCCAGATTGCTAGTATCTGGTTCTCTCCTGGCGACCCTCTCTAAGTCAAAACAAAACGAGTTAGCACAGTGTTGGGTGGCAGAGGCAAAAGCCCTCACTCACAACACAGTGCTAAACTCACAAGGTACACAGTCAGAAAGACCACCTAGGCTTCCCCCGTCTCCGTTGCGATTGTACATGTTCAACAAACCTGGTACACATCGGAAATCGCAACACAAGTAGCCTTACCCCAGTCTAGCATTAAATAGCCCAGCAGACAGCCAAGGAATAGGTAGGGAGACACCGTGAGTGTGCTGAACCTCTACAGACAAAATGGTAACCCCTCCAAAATGCATAACTAAACATGTAATATCTGAGAGCTTCAGCATATAATACGATGGCCGATATATGAAATCGTACAGAACCAAAGGGGAGTTATGATATTAAATAGAGAGGAAGAATGAGAGGTAAGAAGTTGAGAGAGAGAGAAAGTGCTCTATAGGTAGAAGTCGGGGACAGGTGGTAAGGGAGGTGTGAAGGGTATGCTGGTCAAGCAAGCTCTGAAGAGAGTAGCTCCTCAGGACCCCTCCAGGATCACACACAAAGGCATGGTGGTCAGCCAATCACAGGCCGCTACGTCACCAGACAGCAGGCCTGCAGAAGGCGCCAGGAACAACCAGTCAATCAAAACTGAGAGAAAGCCACGTGGGCGAGGGACTCCTCCGGGAGAGAGGAAGGAGGAGGGAAAGCAACACTGCCCTCCCACGCTGCTCGCTCGCTCTCTCTCCTTCACTACAATGCATCTTATGTTCAACTCATGATATAAAATATAATGCATTGTCACAGGCGAAAATAAAGACCACTTCTATACTGCCTGTGACATGACGATTCACAAGAAAGAAAGTACAACATTGTAGATAGACTGTAGCCCATTTCACTGCCCTGGCGAGCGCTAGTGGCTACCGGGAGGCGATTCTGCCAACGCTGGCAGGCATCACACCCCGCCCAAGATATAGGACGCTCAACATTAGGCGAGCACGATATCTGACAAGACAGAATGCCGACAAGACCCGTCACACATAGCCACTCCGCCAGAAATGAAATGCAAAGCTCAATATTACATAAAACAACATATCAACATAAAGAAAATCTTATAACCCCTCCCAAACATAATAGTATAATTTTAGCCTGCTATGCTCCCAGAACGAGCTTCACAGAGCCCAGCCTCCTAAGTGAAAGACTTCACTCGCTATAACATTGGCAACTTACAATTAACTATCAAAAGAAAGAGTTTTAATGTTATTTTTTTTATTTTTAATATGTTTATGGCGGCTGCACTTACAGGGGCAAGCCTAGTTTTTCTCCACTCTCAACACACACTGACTGAACGGCGAGGGTTCTCCTGCAAACAAACCCTCCCGTGACAAACAATCAGCCAAAACATTATCAGTGCCCTTAGCATGCCACACATCCAACTTGTGTTCCGGCAGCACAACAACACCTGAACTGATAAACTGCCCAGTTCATCACAAGACTGGCACTTCTCTTCGCTCTTTCCGGCAACTGGACCTGCCAAAAGCCTTTCACTAGTTCTACCTTCGTGATAGGCGATGCAGCCCCGAGGCGGTCTATGGTGTCGTCAACTCTCAATAAGGTATGGGCGTCTGTCAGGGATAATGCACACACTCTCTTGCAATCAACACACACACTGATCTTGCCACTTAACACAGGTTGTAAAGTTACAGGCAACGACCACTCACGACATTCCTTATCCCTCAGACCCTTCTTCCACATGTCGTCTAGCTCTGTTTTCACAGGCTGTCGAGCAGGATTTATACGGTAGGGAATTAAACTCCAGCCTCCATGTCGGATTCTACCCCGTACATCAGGCCTGGAGAAGCAACAAACATGCGGATGCACTGCCACAGCCTAGTAAACAACTTATCTCGCAGAACAACATGCCTTGTGCCCTCCCACAAACCAGCCGAGACCGCAGCTTCTAACCTGTAGTCTCCCTCCTTCTCCACCTTCGTCCCTAGAACAGCCAGGTCATGAGAGGGACAATCAGTACCACCTGCGCAGTCACTCCCATAGTTCAATATTGCTAAGGCTTCCCCACCGATACCGTACATGCACACCCCCGCATTCCTTACAACTACATCTGCCTGCGCAGCACCACCGCTTTTAGCGAAATGGCCAGATATAGTCGGTCTATGGTAGGGCTGTTGCATTCGACTAGAGCAGCATTGGGAGGCTATGCGACGACCGGGCACATCCACTCCACAGCCAACCTCACCTATCTGCTCAATGTCCTCCTTCTGACCACCACCCTTGGCAGCCATTGGCCGACCTTGACCTGACAACCATGGCCAAGCCTCGTAGCCCACCTTGAACCACCAAAACAACGAGGCTAACGGTCTCCCAACATTCACGTGACCTGCCCGCGGAACATCTTGCACTGCCTGAGTTGTGAGGCTCGGGGGCTCGGCACGACCAGTGGGGTATGAACCGAGCTGGTGCTGGAGCGCTGCACACTGCTGCTCAGGCAGGTGCTCTAGCGCTTCCCAACCACCAGACTCGTGTCGCCCGCCCACTGCTCCGCCGAGACATGAAAATCCCTACTCTCCTCCACCTGTGCCCTACTGCCCCCCTCTCCTTCTCCACCTGGGCCGCTGCAGACCAACGCAGGGACAGTAGGCTGCTCAGGTGGTTGCCTCACAAACTCCTCCAACAGGTTCACATGACATGTTTCCCCGTCCTCGTGTTTGATCTCGACAGCACCATTACCACACTTCTGAACTTCCGGATCCTCCAACTGCAGTTTACAAATATCTGAAGGAACCAACCTGTCTAAATGCTTCCGAAGCAACCCAAGTCCTCCCCCAATATCAAACTGAGCAACCCTTTTTTCTCTCTGTGTGTAATGTTGCTGCCTCGGAGTCTCTTCCTGCCCTACCTCCTCACTAGCTGTGATAGGTCCTGGGGCTTCTCCAGACTCCAACAATGGTGCCAATACTGAGTTGCCAAGAAGAGCTGCTGGTACTAAACTCTCCAAACTTTTACCAACATTAGCCGTCTTCTTCCAACCGTTCCTCCGTTGATCAGAAGACTGAGGAATAGGCTGTGACACTTTGGATGCAAGAGGTCTTGTAACAACGCACGCCATAGGTTGTACTTGACACTTCTCTACCCACTCCTGTTTCTCCCTACTCACGTTGGCCGGCTTCTCGGCAACGACTAAGGGGGAAATCTCAGAAGTAGGCACTGCAAAGTCGTTGCCGAGAAGAAGGTCGACGCCCCCAACAGGCAAGTTCTCCACAATTCCTACATCCAACTCTTGTGTCACACCATCTACCTCCAGTTCCATCCTGACCAACGGGTATGACCTGATAGCATTGATACCTTGCACCACAACCACCCGTGCCACGTTTATTGGTCTACCAGTAAAGTTCTTCATTAAAGACTGAGAGGCACCCGTGTCTCGCAACAGCTCAACTCCATGCTTCTTACCAGCCCACTTCACGCAGCCACGCCCTCGATGGTCGCAAAAGACATCGCGGACAGGGTTCGAGCCTTCCGGATTCTTCTCCACTGTCTGTGTCCCAGCCTCTGACGTTATACCCCGGGCAAACTCAGACGACTTCGGGGACACCCCAATGTTGCAAACCAAAGACACAACTGCATTAGGTAGCTTGCTTGGACAGGCTCTTGCAAAATGCCCCTTCTCATGACAATGAAAACACTCTAACTCCCCCTTGGGCTTCCCATGAGGGGGGGAAGGGCACTGACCCTTCTTAAACGGGACGGTACTAGGTTTATGGTCAGTTTTAATATCATTGCTCTTGTAGTTATTGTTATATGGTGTATCACTGACTCGGAGGGGTGGAGTGTTGCGCCCCTTGTTACCTGCATCGTTCCGTTGTGCAGACTCGCACCCACGAATCAGTGATAGCCTACGGTCAGCCATCTCAGCTGCCTCCTGAAGAGTTTTCGGGTTCTTTTCTTTAAGATTCAACGTCAGATCGCTGCCTGTACACTTAAAGAACTGCTCGAGAAGCATCAACTGTATTATCTCATCAAACGTCGTTGCCTTCTCAGAACGCAGCCAGTTTCTAAATGCATCGGCCAGATCCCGGGCATTCTCAAGAAAGTTGCACTCACGACCCTTCGTTACACCCCGGAACTTCAATCTGTACGTCTCTGGTTGTAACTCATATGCCCGCAGGACAGCCTCCTTTAATACCTCATAATCGATGCACGACTCCAAAACCAACGCATTATATGCCCTGAGTCCTTTGCCAATCAACCTAGAGGAAACAACGGCTGCCCACTTAACCTCGGGCCATTGGTGCTCCCGGCACTTCTTCTTGAAACGCATAAAACATTCAGTGACACCCGACTCATCAAATACAGGGACCAACTTGAGCAGGTGCGATAACGACTGATCAAGACCTCGATTCCCAGAACCGAGACGCTGCCCTGTCGAATCCACCCTAGACTTCTCAAGATCTATGTCTGCACAGTACTTCGTAGCCTCAACCCGAAGCTCAGCCTCACATATGGCCTTTCTCTCCTCAGCCTCAACCTCTCGCTGCCTAAGCTTACTCTCATATCTGGCCCTTCTCTCCTCAGCCTGAATCTCAGCCATCTCAAACTCCCACTGCTGCTGCTCAGATTCCCGCTTCTGCTGCTCAGACTCCCGTTCCTGCTGCAGCTTAGCCATCTCCAGCTGGAAGAGCATATCTGGAGTCAAACTTTGAGGAGGAGGAGATGCAACAATTGGAGACCCACCCTGTGACAAACCACGCTGCCAGCGACTATCGGCCTGCGGGAACGTACCCGGCTCCGGAGCCCGAGGGGGCGCCATGGTAGGAGTCGAGTGGAATGGGGAGCTGGGCCGAAAGTGCCCCAGCTCCCGCTCCACCCGAAGCCCCACGCACCCCGCCGAGCACACAGGCCACCAGGTCACCTCTCGACATGCTGCTTGTGCCCACATGCCCCATGACCGTGGCCAAACACTGGAGACCATACCGATCAATTCCCGACACACGGTCAACAGTAATAGGTATCTCCAGAAACTTCCTTGCATCCTCCTCACTAGCTATAACTCTAATGTCATCTAACAAAGCCGCTGCTGCACCTCAGTTTCTGTTTCCCATACTGTGTCCTCACTATACACTGATCCGTCGTCCGACATAGTGTCCACCGAAAATTCTCAACGTTTATACAAAAAAAGAGAAGTACCTAAACTCTTATGCAGCACTATTCACTCAAAATGCTTGAAGACTCTTAACCCAGTGAGACCCAGCGTCGCACGTGATGCGTCGGCAGTATTTGATCACCAACTCCCAGCGACGCATCACGTGCGTCCGACATATTAAAATCAGTTACGTGGCTCGTAAGGTAGGAAATGGCGGGAGAATAGGAGAGGGAGGTACCGTAGTGTGTGTGGGAGCCGGGCCGGTAGGTGTGAGCGGGCCAAGACAGCCGCGCGGCTGGTGGTGGTGGGCTTAGTGGGGATACTTTACACCCTTAGTTCACTGCCACTTTGAACTTTCATTACTCCGGTCGTATGGGAGCTAGAGGCTTGAGATTTATGTGAGACACTCCTTAGTATGTATGCCGTACAATGCCATACTCAGTTTTTACCCTAGTGCTCCCGGGTGGGAGGTCATGCGGGGGAGACGAACTTTCGACCCCCCCCCCCCCCGCCCCCCAAATGACCAAGGTGATTTTTTTTTTCTTCATTTCTCACCATTCTCTTCCATTTTGGCTCAACACATTTTTTTGAGGCCCCCCCACCAAAAAAAAAATATCCGAGGTGATTTTTTTTTTTTTTTTTTTTCATTTCTCATCCTTGTCTTCCATTTTAGCAAACAAAAAATAAGAAGTGAAAATGGCTTGGGACTGGGGTGAACAACATATTATAACTAGCCAGGGCTCAACGGGTTAAGTGTTATACTACTTGCCAAAAAAAAATCCACGTGTCCACTATATTCCTTTAAACAAAAACAAATTACCACAACCTCCTGCAATGTTTCTCTAAGTTCACAAAATCCTAAGCAAGGTCACCATTTGTTACGACCGGGACTCGTATAAAACAAGGGCTCTCAATCATCGGACTAGAAAGGCACACAGCCACAACGGTAACACTAGATCCAACCCTCGAACTTATAATGCCGGCGCACACAAAACACCTATACCCTCAAGAGTTAAATCTGCGATAACGGGGTATCCTATAACTCGGTATAAATGCACTACTACTACAGGCTGATGATCTCTGATACAGCCTGATCACAACAACATACAATTATGTTACTGATGTACACAAGGAAAAGGATAGAGAGCTTAATTAAATCACTGGAATGATTTAAGGCAAACAAGAAGAAGGTATAATTAAAGTTACTCTAAACAATAAACAACTGTCACTCCTATATTAAAGAAAGTGAATGAAAGTCCTAAAGCATCGAGCAGGAATCTTCTGAAGAAAGTCTGATGCTGCTAAAGATGATCGAATCGGATTTTGAATTTTTATATAAAGCAGGGACAATATAGGACAAGTGTAGAGACAGACAGTGTTAACTGACACAGGAATAACGATAAATGCACAATAGTATTATCTCCAACAACAAAAGAAGTACTTCGTCAGGCAACTCAAAAAGCCTGCTCGGGTTGTGCAACTCAACAACAACCAAGGCTTACAGTCAACGCGAATAAAAATGCTGCATACATAACATAAGAGTTTATATTCCTAATCGGGTGTCTGCTAGGCGAATAAAGTCTAGCTGGAATGTAGTAGGCTAGGAAACAATGGCTGAGCAACCGGCTCGTAGCCTAGCGAGGTCCTTAAGGCTGCGCTGTTACGTCCTGGGATATATAAACACTGGGCTCTTTCTATTGGACTAGGTATGCGGCAACAAGCAACAACGGAAAACGCTAGATACAACCCTTATCTATAAACCCTGGCAACGAACCACCCTAAACCGTCAAGAGTCCTGCCTGGACAACGAGGTATCCTATGACTCGGTTACAGGGTGCACGCACTATAGACTGCTGATAGTCAAGCAGGCTATATAAAAGATCACACAATTTAGTTGACTTAAAGCTTCAAGGAAAAGATAGATAACGGAATTAAATTGCAGAAACAATTTAATAACAAACTAGAAGAAAGTACATTTAACGTTACGTTAATTAATACAACTAATCACCCATGCGTGAAAGAAGGTGAAAGCAAACAGTCATCAAAACATCGTACAGGTAGACAAGATGCAGGTTTCTAAACTGCATGCGGCTACTGTAGGATCTGATGCTTAGCAAAGAAAGTACGTTACGGATTTAGAGAACTCTTAACTCATAAGCAGGAATAAATACTAGTGATAGGCCATACAGTGTATAATGGCATAGGTATAATTAAATAAAGGCAGCAACTCGCAACATAACCACATACAGGTGTGCTTCTCACTCTTAGTCAGGCAAGCCTGCTCGGACAGAGTCTCTAAGCCACACCCTGACTCACAATGCTCACAAACACGGTAACTTGTGGCACAATAACAAGCATACAGAGATAATAAACCCCTAGCTGTTAATCTGCCAGGTGGCAGAGGTCTAGCTGGAAGGATATAGGCTTCGGATACCCGGGCTGAACCACCTGCTCTAGCCTAGGGACTTTCCCAAGTCTGTGCGCCAAATTACTCTAATTGAAAGGGTGCTCTTTTGAGAGACTTAGATCGCAAGTATCTGACTCTCTCCTGGCGACCCTAAAACAAAAGCAAGATGTGCTAGCGCAGTGCTGAGTGGACTAGGCAAGGGCCCTCACACAACACAACACTAGACACACAGGGACACAGACAAGAAAATGCCCCCATACTCCCACGGGTATCCTAGTAAAGTCGTGCGGGTCCACAGGACTCGAACCAGCAGACTTTACTTAAAGGATCGCAAAAAGCCTCCCCTCCGGTCTAGCCCCTGCTAACCTGACACAAGAACACACTAGCAAGCATGAAACCACCAAATATGAGACAACAAAAAAGCTTCCTAGGTCTCATTAACAATTACATCTCTGCATAAGGCCCAAAATCCTATCTAGTTATCTGAGAGCTCGTCGTTAATACAATAATAGATATAAGGTCTATCAAGGGGATGGGATAATTAAATAGATTGGTGAAGTAGTGGAAAGGAGGTATACAAAGTAAGAGAGAAAGTTTCTAAGTGGGGTTGAGAGGGATAGATATCAAGGGGGTCCGAAGGGTATGACAGTGAGGTGAGCTCTGAGTCTTGAATCTGTCTGGACCCCACCCTAGGCATGCAAAATACATCCCATGCTTGGCAACACTCAACTCAGTTGCCGGGTCAAAATCCTCTACCCCGTGCGTGAGTCGAAACTAAGCCTAACGTTGCAATCAAATGCACGTGGCAACATCAGGCTCGTCCCAAGCTGGACTCTCCGTGCGAAGCAACGTCCCCCAGCCGGTCTCTCTCTCCCGCTCGTCTCCTCCCACTCTCACTAGACTTACATCTTATATATTATAATGAAACAATCAACTATCGAGAATAAAATATACTAAGATGCGTTGGTTAAGAATAAGGGCAGCTTCAAGCTGTGAAACAACATAAGAATATCCCAGGCATTAGTTACGTTGTCGTAGGATATATACTAAGGAAAAGCCTGCCGGCCGGCTGCCGCCAGCCGATTTCTAAACGGCTGGGCAGCCGACGTGAGCGCATGCCCGCACGTGGCTACTATGCAGAAGCGTCACACCTCCCCCAAGATATAAGACCCTTGACTAAGTTCTTCATATCTAACAGAAAGCTTCTCATAGTACCACACACTGTTGCGACACAAGGCACTATATATACAAAAAATAAAGACTGTTGCGCTCCACCGAGCAAGTTCAACTAACTTAGCGACAATAAGAGAAAACATTCAACTTAGATACTGCTACTACATCTTATACAAAATTCTACACGTTATAAAAATAAAGAGTTTTTATAAGGTTTTTGCTTTTTTAATTTGTTTTTATCGGCTGAACTACAGTGACAGCCTATTTTCCTCCACACTCAACCCTCAATCCTGTGGCAGTCTAACCAACATCATCCACCCTTGATAGACAATCCGCTATCACGTTATCAGAACCGGCAATATGGCGTATGTCCAGATTATACTCCTGAAGCATGAGTGACCACCTGGTCAGCCTCATATTCCGGGTTTGAAACTGATTCAAGAATTTCAGAGGGTGATGATCGGTATAAACCACTACGACTGGTCCGAAAGCAGGAACATATACATCGAAGTGCCTGAGCGCCAGCACTATCACCAGGAGTTCTTTTTCAATTACAGAGTAATTCCTTTGTGCACTATTGAATTTTTTACTGTAAAAACTCACTGGATGTTCGATACCTTCATCATCTGTCTGTAACAAGACAGCCCCAGCTCCTACGCCACTGGCATCAGTCGCCAGCTGAAAAGGTCTGCTGAAGTCCGGGGCCCTGAGTATGGGGTGGGTACATAATCTTAGTGAGGAACTTGGCTTTTCCTATCTTATCCACACTGTCGTCCACGCGAGGGAGAGGGTAGGCATTTGTGGGGGTTAAACCATTCAGCCTGCGGAAATCTATACAAAACCGCACCTTGCCATCTGGTTTGGGCTGCAGTGTGACTGGAGAAGTCCACCTTACTGCACCCTCAGATATCAGCCCACGTTTCAGCATATAATCCAGCTCTTCCCTAAGTGCTGGTAATTTAATAGGGGGAACACGGTATGGCACTAATTTAAAGGGCGGATGGTCCCCAACATCGACATCGTGCACCGCTTGAGTAGTGAGGCCAGGATGCTCCGCGAAAACAGCTGGGTTTGAATCAAACAAGTGCTGCACAGCTACACGCTGTTGCTCAGGCAGGTGCAATATCAACTCGTGAGCCACTTGTCTAGAATTCCCTGCCCACTGATCTGCGGAAACATGACAATCCCAATTATCCTCCCCCCGCAGCTTGACTCTCCCTTCCTCCTTCTCCACCACGATCGCTGCAGATCAACACCGGGACAGTGAGAGGCTCGGAGGGGCACAACAATTTTTCTTCCTCATCTTTCCCTCCCCTTTTCCACTCTGATGGCACAACCATCACTTCTTTCTCTGACAAAGTTGAACTCTTCGCTCACAATTTTGCTATAAACTCCACCTTGGATGATTCCGGTGCTATTCTTCCCTCTCCACCCCCTCTATCCTACGTATGCCTAATATCCTAATCTCTTCTAAAGATGTACTTTTTACCCTCTCTGGGCTTAATACTAAGAAGACGTACGGTCCGGATGGTGTTCCTCCTGTTATACTAAAAAACTGTGCTTCCGTGCTGACTCCCGGCCTAGGCAAACTCTCCTCTAACTCTCCTCTCCTCTAACTCTTCTCTAATGTCTTCCCTTCATGCTGGAAGTTTGCTCTCATTCAACCTGTCCCAAAGAAGGGTGACAACTCTCAACCCTCCAACTATCGTCCAAATGCTCTCATCTCTTGTATCTCTAAAGTGTTTGAATCTAGTCTTGCTTCCAAATTTCTTAAGCATTTCTCTTCTCATAATCTGCTCTCAGATTGCCAGTAAGGCTTTCTTAAGGGGGGTCGCTCTACTGGTGATCTTATTTCATATCTTACTAACTCTTGGTCATCCTACTTTTGGGACTTCGGTGAGACCTTTTCTATTTCATTAGACATATCGAAGGCCTTCTATAGAGTCTGGCACATATATTTAATATTATTTTAAACTACCCTCCTTCGGTTTCTATCCCTCCATCTGTGCCTTTGTCTCTAATTTCCTTTCCGGCCGTTCCATAGCTGCGGATGTGGATTGCCATCACTTACTTCTTCATCCTATCAACTCCGGTGTTCCTCAGGGCTCTGTACTATCTCCTATTCTCTTTCTAATTTTCATAAACGATCTTTTCAACTGTACCTCCAGTCACATCCATTCATGCGCAGACGACTCTACCTTACACTACTCGATTATATTTCCAGAACGCCCCAGCCAGCAATCCTTCAAAGACAGATTAGATTTCCAGAACGCCCCAGCCAGCAATCCCTCAAAGACAAACGTAATGAAGCCATAGAACACTTATCTTCTGATCTAACTACTATTTCCAATTGGGGCAGAGAAAACCTTGTTATCTTTAATGCTTCCAAAGCCCAATTTTTCCATCTACCTACCCATCCGGAACTCCCAGAGAACTATCCCTTATTTTTCAACAATACAAAAATCAATCCTTCTTCTTCTCTCAATATTCTTGGTGTCTCTTTTTCTTCTGCTCTCACTTGGAAGGACCATATTACCAGTCTTGCTGTGGCAGCCTCCCAGAAGCTAGGTGTGCTCAACCGCCTCAAGGGGTTCTTTACCACTGCACAACTTCTTGCTCTGTACAGGGGCACAGTGCGTCCTTCGTATTGAGTATTGTTCACATGTGTTGGGAGGATCCTCCCACACCGCACTTCTAGACAAAGTAGAAAGGAAGGCCTTTCATATCATTAATTCGCGCCCACTCACCAATTCTTTGCACACTATCTCTTTTCGCCGCAATGTTGCACCTCTCTCACTATTCTATCGCTACTACAATAATCAGTGCTCCTCAGAGCTCTCCTAGTGTATACTACCTCCTCTACATAGGGCACGTGGTACCCATCTTGCAACACAAATCCACCCCTACTCTGTGCAACTCTCCAACCCAAGAGTGAAACGTTACTCTCAGTCTTTCTTCTATTCAACAGCTGAGCTCTGAAACTCTCTCCCATAATCAGTCTTTCCTTCCTCCTACGACTTAAATTGCTTCAAACTCCGTGCGTCCAGGCATTTTGGCTCAAACGTCCCTTGATTTTGGCCTTGTCACTCGTTCAACTATTTGTGTGGCACTCGCTACATGCAGTTCTGCCTTTTGTCTCCCTCACTCACATAGAAACACAACATTTGGTGATGGTGATGGTGTGGTATATTATAGTGTTGGGATGGTAATGGTAGAATTATAGTTATGGTGATGGAGATGTGATAGATATGGTGGAAGTATATTACCTGAATATAATGGTAATGTAGTAATACCTGTGACGCCTGCCAGCGTTGGCAGAATCGCCTCCCGGTAGCCACTAGCGCTCGCCAGGGCAGTGAAATGGGCTACAGTCTATCTACAATGTTTTACTTTCTTTCTTGCGAATCGTCATGTCACAGGCAGTATAGAAGTGGTCTTTATTTTCGCCTGTGACAATGCATTATATTTTATATCATGAGTTGAACATAAGATGCATTGTAGTGAAGGAGAGAGAGCGAGCGAGCAGCGTGGGAGGGGAGTGTTGCTTTCCCTCCTCCTTCCTCCCTCCCGGAGGAGTCCCTCGCCCGCGTGGCTTTCTCTCGGTTTTAATTGGCTGGTTGTTCCTGGCGCCTTCTGCAGGCCTGCTGTCTGGTGACGTAGCGGCCTGTGATTGGCTGACCACCATGCCTTTGTGTGTGATCCTGGAGGGGTCCCGAGGAGCTACTCTCTTCAGAGCTTGCTTGACCAGCATACCCTTCACACCTCCCTTACCACCTGTCCCCGACTTCTACCTATAGAGCACTTTCTCTCTCTCTCAACTTCTTACTTCTCATTCTTCCTCTCTATTTAATATCATAACTCCCCTTTGGTTCTGCACGATTTCATATATCGGCCATCGTATTATATGCTGAAGCTCTCAGATATTACATGTTTAGTTAGGCATTTTGGAGGGGTTACCATTTTGTCTGTAGAGGTTCGACACACTCACGGTGTCTCCCTACCTATTCCTTGGCTGTCTGCTGGGATATTTAATGCTAGACTGGGGTAAGGCTACTTGTGTTGCGATTTCCGATGTGTACCAGGTGTTGTTGAACCTGTACAATCGCAACGGAGACGTGGGAAGCCTAGGTGGTCTTTCTGACTGTGTACCTTGTGAGTTTAGCACTGTGTTGTGAGTGAGGGCTTTTGCCTCTGCCACCCAACACTGTGCTAACTCGTTTTGCTTTGACTTTGAGAGGGTCGCCAGGAGAGAACCAGATACTAGCGATCTGGATCTCTCAAGAGAGCACCCCGTCAATTAACGTAATTTGGCCGCACTGTGACGCTTCTGCATAGTAGCCACGTGCGGGCATGCGCGCGCGTCGGCTGCCCAGCCGTTTAGAAACCGGCTGGCGGCAGCCGGCCGGCAGGCTTTTCCTTAGTATATATCCTACGACAACGTAACTAATGTCTGGGATATTCTTATGTTGTTTCACAGCTTGAAGCTGCCCTTATTCTTAACCAACGCATCTTAGTATATTTTATTCTCGATAGTTGATTGTTTCATTATAATATAAGATGTAAGTCTAGTGAGAGTGGGAGGAGACGAGCGGGAGAGAGAGACCGGCTGGGGGACGTTGCTTCGCGCAGAGAGTCCAGCTTGGGACGAGCCTGATGTTGCCACGTGCATTTGATTGCAACGTTAGGCTTAGTTTCGACTCACGCACGGGGTAGAGGATTTTGACCCGGCAACTGTGTTGAGTGTTGCCAAGCATGGGATGTATTTTGCATGCCTAGGATGGGGTCCAGACAGATTCAAGACTCAGAGCTCACCTCACTGTCGTACCCTTCGGACCCCCTTGATATCTATCCCTCTCAACCCCACTTAGACACTTTCTCTCTTACTTTGTATACCTCCTTTCCACTACTTCACCAATCTATTTAATTATCCCATCCCCTTGATAGACCTTATATCTTTTATTGTATTAACGACGAGCTCTCAGATAACTAGATAGGATTTTGGGCCTTATGCAGAGACGTAATTGTTAATGAGACCTAGGAAGCTTTTTTGTTGTCTCATATTTGGTGGTTTCATGCTTGCTAGTGTGTTCTTGTGTCAGGTTAGCAGGGGCTAGACCGGAGGGGAGGCTTTTTGCGATCCTTTAAGTAAAGTCTGCTGGTGCGAGTCCTGTGGACCCGCACGACTTTACTAGGATACCCGTGGGAGTATGGGGGCATTTTCTTGTCTGTGTCCCTGTGTGTCTAGTGTTGTGTTGTGTGAGGGCCCTTGCCTAGTCCACTCAGCACTGCGCTAGCACGTCTTGCTTTTGTTTTAGGGTCGCCAGGAGAGAGTCAGATACTTGCGATCTGAGTCTCTCAAGAGAGCACTCTTTCAATTAGAGTAATTTGGCGCACAGACTTGGGAACGTCCCTAGGCTAGAGCAGGTGGTTCAGCCCGGGTATCCGAAGCCTATATCCTTCCAGCTAGACCTCTGCCACCTGGCAGATTAACAGCTAGGGGTTTATTATCTCTGTATGCTTGTTATTGTGCCACAAGTTACCGTTTTTGTGAGCATTGTGAGTCAGGGTGTGGCTTAGAGACTCTGTCCGAGCAGGCTTGCCTGAATAAGAGTGAGAAGCACACCTGTATGTGGTTATGTTGCGAGTTGCTGCCTTTATTTAATTATACCTATGCCATTATACACTGTATGGCCTATCACTAGTATTTATTCCTGCTTATGAGTTAAGAGTTCTCTAAATCCGTAACGTACTTTCTTTGCTAATCATCAGATCCTACAGTAGCCGCATGCAGTTTAGAAACCTGCATCTTGTCTACCTGTACGATGTTTTGAGGACTGTTTGCTTTCACCTTCTTTCACGCAGGGGTGATTAGTTGTATTAATTAACGTAACGTTAAATGTACTTTCTTCTAGTTTGTTATTAAATTGTTTCTGCAATTTAATTCCGTTATCTATCTTTTCCTTGAAGCTTTAAGTCAACTTAATTGTGTGATCTTTTATATAGCCTGCTTGACTATCAGCAGTCTACAGTGCGTGCACCCTGTAACCGAGTCATAGGATACCTCGTTGTCCAGGCAGGACTCTTGACGGTTTAGGGTGGTTTGTTGCCTGGGTTTATAGATAAGGGTTGGATCTAGCGTTTTCCGTTGTTGCTTGTTGCCGCATACCTAGTCCAATAGAAAGAGCCCAGTGTTTATATATCCCAGGACGTAGCAAATGGCGACCTTGCATAGGATTTACTGAACAGAGGAATATAGTGGTCATTTGTTTTGAGATTCCTTATGATTAGAGGAATACAGTGGACATAGATTTTTTTTTTTTTTGGAGCAACCAATATAACACATTAAAGACTTTAAATAACATTAGTATATACATACTTGCATAGGAGATAAGGCACATTCTATAACCGTGATAATTACTGCAGTACACAAGCATGTCTAATACATCAGAACACAGTGATGGGTCAGGTCACGATACGGGCTCGGAGGGAGAAAGACCTGTGGAGTGGCTAGTCGATAGCGAGGAGGGTGCTAGAAGATTTCTAGAGGTGCCCCTTACCGCTGACAGGGTGTTGAAGCTGAATAAGTATGGCTTAAAGTGTGTGGCAGGTCTTCAGGGTCACCAGGGTTTAAGTGGCATGAGGAAAGATCAGCTGAGGACTTTGATATTGGGTTTAGAAGGGAGAGACCTGGGTGGAGAGGCGACTGGGTCCCCAGCCCCCAGCCCCCCCTCCACTCTACCCCCGTATCAAACGTCAGGGTGCCTGAATTTAGTACATACCCCCAAGTTGATGGTCAATGGCAGCGTGGAATTCAATCACAGGGACCCTCCCCATTAAATGCACCTTCCCCTCCTCAAGGGTTGACTCCAGATTTGTTGTTTCAGCTTGAGATGGCCAAGGTTGAGGCCGCCGAAAGACAGGTTAGTGTGCAGGCTGAGGTTGCTAGAGCTCAGGTTGAGGCTACCGAAAGACAGGCTAGTGTGCAGGCTGAGGTTGCTATACGAGAGGCTGAACTGCAGGCAGAGTCTACTAGGTATCTGGCTGACAGGGAGCTGGAGAGATCTCGAGTGGAGGTAACAGGGCGAAATATTGGGGGAGGTAACAGACATCGGGACCAATCATTGTCGCACCTGCTTAAACTAGTTCCTGTGTTCGATGAATTATGTGTGGCTGAGTTTTTTATGCGATTTGAGAAGAAGTGTCAGGAACACCAGTGGCCTCAGGAAAAGTGGGCAGCATTAGTTTCATCAAGACTCCTAGGAAAGGGGCTAAAAGCGTATGATGCACTACCTTTAGAGTCCTGTGTAGTTTATGATGAGCTAAAGAAGGCTGTGCTACGGGCCTATGAGTTACAACCAGAAACTTACCGCTTGAAGTTTCGGGGTGTTACTAAGGGCAAGGATAGTACCTTCCTAGAACATGCCCGGGACTTGTCTGATGCACTACGACATTGGCTGCGTTCCGAGAGGGCAGCTACTTTTGAGGAGTTGAGTGAGCTGGTTCTCTTGGAGCAGTTCTTTTAGTGCACAGGCGGGGACTTAACATTAAATATAAAGGAAAAAAATCCTAGAACTCTCCAGGAGGCAGCAGAAATGGCTGACCTCCGACTGTCATTAATTCGAGGGTGCAGAGCAGCAGCTAGGAGGAGTCGGGTGCAAAGGATCGTACCCCTCCCCCTCCCAAGAATTTTGATACACATAAATACACAAATCCATCTAGCACTGACAATAAAACTGAACATAAACCAAATACCGTCCCGTATAAGAAGTCTAATGGTACCTCCCACTCCCAAGGAAAACCAAAGAGTAAAGAGTGCTTTGCATGTCACAAGGAGGGTCACTTTGCAAATGCTTGTCCGAACAAGCCACCAAACAAGGTTGTGTCATTGGTCCGCAGCATAGGGGTGTCGCCTATATCTTCTGAGTTTGCCAAGGGTAGTTCATCAGAGGGTGGGACACAGCCTGTGTTCAAGAGTCCGGAAGGCTCGAACCCTGTCCGCGACGTCTTTGGGGGTCATAGAGGGCATGGTTTTGTGAGGTGGGCTGGCGAAAGGCGAGGAGTTAAGCTATTGCGTGATACAGGGGCTTCTCAGACCTTGTTAAAGAACTTTACTGGTAGGCCGATTAACGCTGCTCGGGTGGTGGTAGTTCAGGGGATCAATGCTACGAAGTCCTACCCGCTGGTGCGGATGGAGCTGGAGGTGGGTGGTGTGGCGAAGGAGCTGGATGTAGGAATTGTAGAGAACTTGCCTGTTGGGGGCGTCGACCACCTCCTCGGCAACGACTTTGCGGTGCCTGCTTCTAAGGTTTCACCCTTGGTCGTTGCCAAGAAGGCGGCCGACGTTAGTAGGGAGGAACAGGAGTGGGTTGAGAAGTGTAGCGTACAAACCATGGCGTGTGTTGTGACGCGTTCTCAGACATCCGGAGCCTTGCAGCCACCACCTCAGTCTATCAAACCGCGGAGGAAAGGTCACAAGAAAACGGGAAGTGTTGGTCAATTGAAGAGTTTTAAGCCGGCAGTGTTTCTTGGTGACTCATTATTGGCACCTATGTTAGAGTCTGGAGAGGCCCCGGGGCCTGTCACCGCTAGTGCAGGTGCAGGGCAGGAAGAGACTCTCCGACAGCATCGTTATGCGCAGCGTGAGGAAAGGATGGCTCAGCGGGACATTGGAGGTGGAAATAAATGATTTAAGATGAACTTGGATAATCTCGCACCTGCTGATATATGTTCCTTGCAGCTGGAAGATCCTGATGTCAGGGCGTGTGGTAATGGTGCTGTCGAACTGGAGAGCGATGGGGATGCGCAGCCTGGTGATTTCTTCTTGTCCGAGGGGAACTTGTATCGGAGACATCAGGATCCCAAGAAAAACTGGGATGGCGGGTCAGGATTAGTGGACCAGTTAGTAGTACCGAGGGTGTGCCGTGAGAGCTTATTGAGATTAGCTCATGATGTGCCTTTGGCAGGGCACCTGGGGGCACGTAAGACGGAGGCAGCTCTGAGCAAGCTTTTCTGGTGGCCTGGGTTAAAGGCGAGTGTCGTGTCATGGGTGTCACAGTGTCACACTTGTCAAGTTGTTGGGAAACCCAATCAGGTCATCCCGAGAGCCCCGTTACAACCCATCCCTGTCATTGGGCCGCCCTTCAGCAAAGTAGTTATCGATATGGTTGGCCCATTGCCCCCCACTAGTGCCGGCAATAAATTTTTACTAACTGTAATGGATGTAGCAACACGGTATCCAGATGCTTACCCCATGCGCAACGGGATGGCTAAGACTGTTGTCAAAAACCTACTTGTCTATTTCTCTCGTTATGGCTACCCTCAGGAGATCCAGTCTGATCAGGGATCCAATTTTACTTCTGCTCTGTTTAAGCAGACCATGCAGCAACATGGGATAGTGTCTGTGGTGTCATCTGCCTACCATCCCGAGAGTCAGGGAGTTTGGGAAAGGTGGCACTCGACTCTCAAGAGTATGTTGCGGTGTTATTGCATGGAAAATGGGAAGGACTGGGATCTAGGTCTCCCATACGTTTTATTTGCTGCGAGAGAAGTACCTGGGGAGAGCTTGGGATTTAGCCCGAACGAGTTGGTTTTTGGACACAGGGTCAGGGGGCCCCTCCCCATAGTCAAGGAGATCTGGGAGGGAGTCACAAAGCCATGCTCGCTTCTAAAGTATGTAGTTGAAAGCCGTGAGAGAATGCTAAAGAGCTTGGAGGTAGCAGGTCGGAACCTTAAGAGTTCACAAGCTCAGATGAAGGACAGATACGACCAGAAGGTGAAGCTGAGGGAGTTTGAAGTAGATCAGGAGGTACTGATACTACTGCCTCTGGTGGGACACCCCTTGTCTGCCAAGTATTCTGGTCCGTATCGGGTTGTAAGGAAGGTTTCTGATCTCGACTATTTAGTAGCTACTCCTGATCGTAAGAAAAAGAACCAACTTTGCCATGTAAATCTGATGAAAGAGTATGTGGCTTTTGGCTAGATACCAGAACGCTTGGGTTGGATAGTTCAGATCATTTATTATTGATAAGAGAGTGCTTAGCAAGTCGAAGAACAGATTTGATTTGATTCCGGGCAGAAACATAGGAAGAATGAGATTCTATAGTTTTAAGGTGTCGATACCGTTTGAATGCTTCCTCCTTGTTGCGGACAGCAGTAGAACAAGCATGAGTAAACCAAGATTTTTTTGCATTAGACTGAGAGAAAGAAAATGTAATGTACGCTTCCATGCCCGAGAGGATAACCTCAGTAATCCATTCAGCACTCTCCGAGTGTCCCAGGCCACGGAAGCACAAGTCATTCCATGGGAAATCAAAGAAGTACTGCCGAAGGGCTTCCCAGTCGGCAGCACCAAAGTGCCGTAAGCGCCGCCGACTGGGAGGATCAGGTGGCTGTATTGGAGAGATAGAACAGGTAACGGAGATAAGTTTATGGTCGGAGGAGCTCAAAGGAGAGATAAGATTGACAGTATAAGAAGGGTTAGAAGTCAGAAATAAGTCAAGAATGTTGGGCCGATATCCGAAGCAATCCGGGATACGGGTGGGTTGCTGGAGTAGCTGCTCTAGGTCATTTAGGATAGAAAAGACAAAAGCTTGTTCACCAGGTTGGTCAGTAGTAAGAGTGGAGAGCCATTGGCGGTGGTGAACGTTGAAATCTCCTAAGATGGAGATTTCTGAGAAGGGAGAGATGGATAGAATGTGTTCCACTTTAGAGTTTAGATAGTCAAAGAATTTGGGAAAGTCGGTAGAGTTAGGGGAATGATAGACAGCATAGACATATTTAGTATGGGCATAACATGATAGTTTGAACCATAAAGTTGAGATTTCAGAAGAGTCAAAATCGGGAACACGAGAGCAAGTGAGATTGTTGTGCACGTATGCCCATCATCCGCCTTTGGCTTTTAAACTAGGAGAGAGAAAGTAAGAGGTTACAGAGAAGGGGCTGCCGGTAATTTCCTCAGACACCTGAGTTTCAGTGAGGAAAAGAAGAACAGGTTTGGAGGAGGAGAGGTGTGTTCAACAGAGTGAAAATTAGAGGAAAGACCGTGAATATTGCAAAAGTTTATAGTAAGAGTAACAGGCATTTAGAGGGGTCGTCAGGGGAAGGTTGGGCGGGTGTGGGGGCATTTATGGTCCCCCTCCTAGGGACTTCGAGGCTTGGCGAGTGTTTATCACCATACTCCTACTACATTCATCACTATAAGCTAGTAGCAACAACGATCTTGACAATAATATTGATCCATGACCTCTTTGTAACTCAAACGGGCCTAGAGCAAACTGGCTGTAAATATCCACACCTATTTCTTGGTGGACTCTTCCCAAATGATAGAAATATCAGCACGATTGCTTTCATTAATTTCGAGTTATAAGAATTTAAGGGGTCAAGATTTATTGTCAAGTTCGTTTGCGCTACCACTACCACTACCACTATCGCCATCGTTACACCATCACCACCATAACACCGTCACCACTAGCACCAGCTTTATCACCACCATGAATAACACGAAAACATCACCATACTCCAACCATAACCACCATTATATCACTAACACCATCACCACCGCCAATATCATTGTTACTACACTACCGCCACCATCTTATCACCATCATCACAATCTTCAACATCACCATCAAAGCCACCATCATCATCTCCAACATTGCCACCATCATTAATTTAATTTTCAATTCGATTCAATTAAAAAAGTGTCCACCATCACCACCATAATTCCTCTATTACTATTATCATAATCCCAACACCACCAACACAAATACCACCACCAAAAGCAACAACAACACCAACACCCACAACACCATGAACAACAACAGCATCACCAACACCAACACCATCATCACCACCACCACCACCAACATAAACACCAACAACACCACCACCACCACCAACACAAACCCCAACAACCCCAGCACAAACACCAACACCACCACAAACACCAACACCACCACCAACCCTACCACCATCACCAACACCACCACTAAACACCACCACCACCACCACCACCACCACCACCACCGTCATAAACTCTCCGGAGACCACACTCTAACATTCTTACGGCACCATGTGACTAGAACAACATACAGTATATTTGTCATCAGAGATATTAATATTATTTGTATTGTACTCAGTATAAGCTAATAGGAGCGTTCAATCTGTATACAAGCTTGCCAGATGTCACCAGATTCGCCAATTGTCGTAATAAAATGTGAACAAGACTAAGAAGGGTGTCAGTTTCTAAATTATTTGTCGATTTTTCATGAAGTTACTAGAGCCTTATGACAAGCGGTCTTAATCTTATATATTCTGCATATATACAGTATTATAATAATCTCATATATATTTTAGCTCATTACTTTATTGTGTATTTAAAATACGAGAGCAGGACAAAATATTGTATTGTGAAATAAATCCATTACAAAACGGTAAATACTGGTTGCAAAAAATAAATAGTATATGGTTTACCTTCTTGTGTATGCTAATGATGTATTTATAATAGTGGTATCTAAATTAAACTAATACTGGTATCTAAATTAAACACACTTTTATGATTAAATTGACATTTCATTCAGTCACTTATTTTTCTCTGAACAGAACAGCCGGACATGAGAAGCAGCTCATTTTTTATAGAGGCTGTTGATTGGCTAATGGATAGGAGTATGATTAGTAAATCAAGATATCTTCATTATTTCATATCTATTTTTTTATTATTTTTATTACGAGCAATTTCAATAATTGAGTCATGTTCTAGAGTAATCCGCGAACACCATGGTATAACATATGTCACATAAAATACATTATTAACGTAAATATTATAAAGTGAACACAGACAAAATAAAAACATATGCGAAAAATCACTAAGCGAGAACGAAGACTGCCTGCTGTGACGGCTGAGTTATCGAGGCTATCACCCAATCATGGGCTGATATCCTAACTTGCTAACACCGTAGTGACTTACCCTGGTGTTAGAAAGTCACTGTATATGTTAAAAATGCAGAGGCTTGTGATTGGCTAAGGCAGGTGAGATGTAAGCCGAGACTCAGTCAGTCTACAAATCTCGCTTACTTGTTGGCTATCGCCGTCGATTTGAACAGAATAAACGAAACTACACCTTAGGCCGAGTACGACATGACCTCTCACACCTCAGAAACCATATCCTAGACAGCCTGCAATCCGACCATGACAGCCACTGGACACACCTCATACGCACTGCTGAACAACACAGAAAAACAAAACCCTGGGAATTTTGGAAACATATAAAACGATTAAAAGGCTACAAAAACCTACAACTTCTTCACTCATTGTAAACGGTAACACCATCACTGATCCCAGGGAAATCACAGATGCCTTTAAAGATGCATGGGCACAAGTATACTACCCACACCCTCCTGAAAGACCCGCCCAACAACACATCACTAATATTGCGGACAACATCTCTCACGATACACACATCAACACAAACTCATTTAACTCTGACAACTACCTCACTGCTCCCATTGTGCCTGACGAAGTTAAGCTCATTCTCTCAAAATCACGGAGGAAGGCGCCTGGTGCCTCGGGTATAAACCATCACATTGTGAAACACCTTCCAAACACATTTATAAATGCACTCACTTGCTTGTACAACGCCATCTTGGCATCAGGCTACTTCCCCATCTGCTTTAAGACTGCGACAATCATCCTAATCCCCAAGAAAAATCAAAATAACAAAGATCCACTGAACTACAGACCCATTAGTCTACTTGAGACTCTTGGGAAGACTTTCGAAACAATCATAAATCGCCGACTCAGACTGTATCTCGAAGACGAAGGACTTCTCACTGACAAACAGTTTGGCTTCAGACCACACAGATCCTCTCAGGAAGCACTAACATAATCACCAACTACATTCACATTACCAAAACTGCAGAAACAGAAACAAAACAGCACTCATTACAAAAGATATAAAACACGCTTTTGACACTGTGTGGCATGTAGGCCTGAAGTACAAAATCTGCGAGAATTTCAATTTCCCTCTACCAATCAAAAAACTTCTTTGCAACTTTTTGGATAACAGATCAGTCAAAATTAAATTTTCAAATCTCTATTCAGACTCATTTCCACTCTATGCAGGCGTACCTCAGGGCTCCGTGCTCGCACCTACACTGTACATTCTCTACACTAATGACATGCCAGATCCAATCAATAAAGACTCTCTCACAATTCTGTACGCTGCCCACGTGACACAACTTGTTAGGGCAAACACCATAGACGATTTGACAAACAAAGGCAAGAGAGAGCTTGACCGAGTAGCACAATGGGAACAGAAATGACGGATTCAGGCTCATCCTCGAAAATCCTTTATCATCTATATTTCCACTGGTTACCTCCGTCCTAGACCACTATTCCTTAACTCCCGCTCACCTCCTCAGAACCGTATCCCAGTAACTGTTTCACCCACTAACAAAGTACTCGGTGTAACCTTTGACAGAAAACTTCAATTCCACCGTCATGCAAGTCAAATCATCCCCATTGCTGCAAAATCCCTCCAATCAATTTTCCGCTTTCGTAATGCCTCCATCAAAACAAAAACTCATTTGTATAAACCCTAATAAGACCACTACATTGCTATGCCCCACTGACTAGCACTCTTTTGGCAAACTCCCACAAAATTAAACTCCAAAGAGTACAAAATAAAGCACTGAGGTGGATCCATGGAACTCAGTGGTACGAGTTCCAAACATCGGAACACTTACATGAACTCTCTTGCATCCCCCCACTTAATATTTATAATAACTTTCTGGCTAACAAACAACTTGAAAAACTTGAGACCTTTAATAATTTTGTCCAAATTGTTAATGATATTACTCAACCCATCCGTCCCTGGTCAAACCTTTTACACCCAATTAACAGAGAGGCTCCAAATCCCCTATTCACTTAAATATCTTTGACACACCACAAACTCACACTAACATTTTCACCATTATTTACTCACCCATAAGCAAATATTTCTCAAAAATACCATAGTACACAATGTAAAGTAAGATCTTCACAAAAAAGTGCAACCAACTTCAATTCGGCAGTTGACAGCTATGCCTTGCTGCCCCCCTTTAGACCCTTACCATCCAAAATTGCCAGGTCACCTTTCAGACCGTGTCCATCCAAAATTGCCACCTTTTTTTGCAAACTTTTACCACCCTAAATTAATACTCCTTTTGCCTTTACCACCCAAAATTTACTCTCCCCTCATTCCATACATGCCATCCTGAAGCTTTCCAAAAATTTACTCTCAATAATATCAACAATAATGTCACAACCCTCCACCAACCCAAATTGAAAAACTCATGCACGTTGGGTCAAGCCCCGACAATCTTTATCCTCCCAATTTAACACTTTCTCTACTACTACACCAATAAAAACTTCCCTTCTTTCACTTTCACCCATCTTTTCTATATTCATTCATGCTTCATGGCTTATTAATTTTTATTTCGCTTGTGTTCACTTTATAATATCTATGTTATTAATGTGTTATATGTAATATATTTCAGCTCTCAGAGTTCGTATATCACTTTAGATTATCACATTATCATTAAAATTGCTTAACATTTTAGAGTTTCAATAATATATATGTAATAATGAAGATATCCCAACTTTATCAACACGCATCAATCAACAACCAATCAGCATCTTCTGTATACAATATTCTACTATACAATGAAAAACAGAAATGTACTTAATAAAATGTATATCCATTAGATGTATCTGTTAAACACCATAATTTAGGAAAAATGAATCTAAAATTGTAATTGATGTTTTTAAATCACAACAAAAGAGATATAGTAAGTATTAGCAATGTTCACATTTTAATATTTTACTCGTGATAAATTAAAGAATCTGGTGACATCTGTCAAACGTGTCCACAGATTGAACACTCCTATTATTGAATGATAATAATGTAGGAATTTAGGAATAATCTATACATACGGTATTTGATGGAAACGATACTGTTTGCTTAGTAAGAATTTATCTCATGTAGTACAAAGTAATGTTAGCAGTAATACAAAGAATTAATTGTAATATCAAACAAAATAATCAGCACAAATTATTTAGGCCGTTCTATATGATCTGTGCCCCATGAATATTCTTTCCTCTCACTTAAAAATTAGGCTAGCATAGTGCGGTGGGAATATGAACATGATTAGATTAATATCCAGTATTCAAGAATGGATAATAATTCGTAGGCGTGTGCATAAACCTTTAACCGTCTTGGTGGTGTAATGGTTAAGGTGTCTAAAAAATGGTGAGTAATAACCCGGGTTCGAATCCTGGTGGATCACATATATGCTTTCATTAACCCTCTCGCATCTATAGGACGCGATCGAGTCATAACGCCACCCCTCCAAGAGTGCTCGTATGACGCAATCGCGTCATACTGCCACCTGTAAGTTAGAAATATTCGCCAAAAATAAGTTTATGACTCGATTTTGACTCAATTTGGACTGGTAAGTTAGGCATCAGTAAGTTACAAAAGGAAGTATCTAGCAACCCCATAGCGTCCCTCTCTGAGGAGTGCGGGCCTCTGTAAAGTCAGTAGTTTCCTGGCCCCCAGACTGTGAGGCAGGGTCCCGGCCCTTTATATTCTGGGCTCCCTCCCTCTGGCCCACCATGCCTAGCTATAGGCAGGCAATTATGGATATATTTCATCTACCCAGTGAAAGTGTTTAGTGAATAATTCGAACTATATGTGTATATAAGATGTTACTTGTGACTTTTGGTGACTGAGGGGAGTGAATCTTGGTTAACCCCTTGAGTATTGATGCAGTTTTGTCTAGGTATCATTGATGACTTTACACTATTTTTTGCTTGAAAGACAAATATAATTATCAATAAATACTGCCTACGAAATAAATACATTATAATCACGAAGATGTCACAGGAATGCTTACAGGAAGTATGGTAAGTACTCTATGGAATTTTAGTTATATTACAGTATATTATTATATATATATATATTATATATAGCCTATATACAGTATATAATAGCCCCAAGGTCCCGAGCAAGCTCAAGGCCCATAATCGAGTATATATATTATTATTATATTTTGTATTTTATTTAAATATTTATATATTTGATTTATTAGTTTTTATTTATTTTATTTTATTTATTTCATTTTATTTATGTTTATTTTATTGATTTTATATATATATACCGTATATATTTGTTTTGTTATTCCTGTTCCCCAGGGTGTCTAGCAGATCAGCCCCAAGGTCCTGAGCAAGCCCAAGGCCCATAATCGAGTATTTATATTATTATTATATTTTTTATTTTATTTATTTTTTTTATATATACAGTATATATAATTATATATAATATATATATATATATATATATATATATATATATATATATATATATATATATATATATATATATATATATATATATATATATATATATATATACGTATATACCCGGTATATATATATATTTGTTTTTCTTTATTATTCCTGTACCCCAGGCTGTCTAGCGGATCAGCTCCAAGGTCCCGAGCAAGTCCAAGGCCCATAATCGAGTATTTATATTATTATTATATTTTTTATTTTATTGTTTTTATTTATTTTATTTATATATACAGTATAATATATAATATATATATATATGTTAGTATAGCCAGGTAATAGATTCTCTTTTAAACAGACGAGGTTAAAGGCAACAGCAGTTTCAGTATTATGCTGAAACTGCTGTTGCCTTTAACCTCGTCTGTTTAAAAGAGAATATATATATATATATATATATATATATATATATATATATATATATACAATATATATATATACTGTATATATATATATACCCGGTATATATATATTTTTATATATTTTTTTATTCCTGTTCCCCAGGGTGTCTAGCGGATCAGCCCCAAGGTCCCCGAGCAAGCCCAAGGCCCATAATCGAGTATTTGTATTATTATTACATTTTTATTTTATTTATATATTTATTTATTTGATTTGATTTATTTCATTTTATTTATATTTTTATTTCATTTATTTTATATATATATATATATATATATATATATATATATATATATATATATATATATATATATATATATATATATATATATATATATATATATATACAGTATATATATATATATTATATTTATATATTTATATATATGTTGTACATTGTGGCAAAGATATACAACTGTATAAACATTCTCATATATTTACGTAACAATAACAATGCATGGAAACAATTGCGCATATCTCGCGAACCAATAACGCTATATTATTTTTGTTTTCACCATTAGAAAGAGCATAATTTTCCAATGACGTTGATATAAACATTTATATACGTATCCGAGCAAATAAACCAATGCCGAGGTGGGCAACAGCTCGGAACCCGGCTAGCATTGGCGGAAAAGAGACGGGTGAAGCGTAAATATTCGCATTTTGGCTCTTCATTTCAAATATTCATAGCGCAAAAAGTATTTGTCCTAGGAACTTCTAGTTTGTTTTATACTCATCAGCATTATTTGCCGTATTCATACAGCTTAAATTTAAAACCATACACTTCGTAGCAACGAAATAAATCGAAAATGTTATAAACCATTTTTTTTTTCGGTCACTGCATGGAAACAATTGCGCATAGCTCGCGAACCAATTACGCTATATTATTTTTGTTTTCACCATTGGAAAGAGCACAATTTTTCGATTCTGGTGATATATGCAGTTATATACGTATCCGAGCAAATAACGCAACCACGAGGTGGGGAACAGCTCGGAACCCGGCTAGCATCGCCGGAACAGAGATGGGTGAAGCATAAATATTCGCATTTTGGCTCTTCATTTCAAATATTCATAGCGCAAAAAGTATTTGTCCTACGAACTAAATTTCGGTCACTGCTTGAGAACTATTGAAGATAAACAATTTCTGTTTTCAGATTTGGAAAGAGGAGAAAAAATACTATTATTTGAGCAAACAACAAATATATGGTCATCACTCACAATTTAGAGCTAGGATGGTGTGAAGACAATTGCATGGGAAATAATTGTATTCCGGACTCATTTACACTTTCATATTTCGATTTATTTAAATTTTGTTTTGTTTTATCATGTACTATAAATATTCCTCTTTCCATTGACATATGATACATCACAATAAACAGCATTCTGGTGGATGAAAATACAGAAAAACACAAGGCTTCGAAAACTCGCCCAGCCTGATATTTCATGGCAAATTAGAGAAGGTCTTACCGTAAGTTAGATAATTAAGTTGCTGGATGCGGGAGGGTTAATTTAATTGGAGGTGTTTGGTGTTGTGGTGAAATTAATAAAAAATAGATTATCAGTAGGTCCAGGGTTTTTTCGTAGCGAGGCCGTTCTATATGACCTGTGCCCCATGAATTTTCTTTCCTCTGACTTAAAAATTAGGCTACCATAGTGCGGTGGGAATATGAACATGATTAGATTAACATTCAGTATTTGAGAATTGATAATAAGTCGTAGGCGTGTGCATAAACCTTTAACCGTCTTGGTGGTGTAATGGTTAAGGTGTCTAAAAATATGTGTGGTTCGAATCTTGGTGGATCACATATATGCTTTCATTAATTTCATTGGAGGTGTTTGGTGTTGTGGTGAAATTAATACAAAAATATATTATTATATATCTAAATACATTATCGGTATTTCAATGTTTCTAGCTAATATTAGACGATTTTATTCAGCTTAGGAATGAGCTGTGTGAGTCAGAAGGGGTTAACAAAATGTAGTAATCCTACAATTTATCATCCTACTGAAGAGTTAATAACACACACACACACACACATACACACTAAATACAGCTTAGGTAGCACCTCCAGTATCAATGCAATAGCTTCACAAAATACAAACATTATTCTAATGCCTCTCCAATACAGTTAATGTTTTATTATACCAAGCTATAACAATAGTCTATTGTTGTTTCAGAGAATATATACAAATATCAATATTGCACAATGTGTGGAAATATATGTGTTTTGTTTGCAACTCGTGCAGCAATACATCCTATATAATTCAAAAGTCTAAACAAATGTATTACCAAGAATAGCCTAATGTATATTTATTTACTTATCTTGTTTTTGATCAAAATTCCATGACTCTATTCCGAGCAGCTGATAGAGACCCTTATGTTTATTATTACAGGACAGGCAGAACTATTGTCAACATAATACTTCAATTTCAACAGCCTCAAATATAACTCACCGTCATACTAGATATATTGCACTTCACTATTGTAATTTACGGTAAGCTACCTCCAAAAGCATGTTATACTGAATATCGTTTTCTTTAGTGGTTTTAGACACTCACTGTAATTGGATATTTCACCAGCAACACTATCTGACACACACACACACACACACACACACCCTAGTCACCTCACTGTTTGTGTCTTAATTATATATGTTAATCTCTCTCTCTCTCTCTCTTCTGCTTTGCTATCTTTATCTTCCACTTTGTAGCAAATTCTATTTTAGCTTTAAGTCCGGACTACCTAATTGGGACTGCAAGGTCTGTGTAGTCTGTGTATCTATATAACTATGTAACTCTTATTTATATATATATATATATATATATATATATATATAATATATATATATATATATATATATATATATATATATATATATATATATATATATATATATATATATATATATATATATATATATATTAGTAAAGCGAGGTAATAAATTTTCTTTAATACGTACGAGGTTGAAAGAAATGGCAATTTCTGCGTTGGAAATTTTATTATTCAAAGTTTCCAGGTCTCTGATGAGTTTTCGCTGGGTGGCAGGAAGTAGATGAAGGAGATGAGCAAAATTCATGGTGGTACAGGGTTACATAAATGTACATGATGATACATGATATACGACGCGTTTCACTGGACAACCAGCATTATCAAGTAAGGAAGGAATGATATAAAAGGTAAACAGGAAGGGTATATATACAGTAGAGGGTGGAGGATCAGAGGAGGCGGAAAACAGGGGGCAAAAGTCTGCTATTGGTGGAAGCGTAAACTAGGAGAGAGAAAGGGGTTAACCGCTTCACGCATGCGCACTGGATGCGGGATGGTGGTCAGTAGGTGGGGTCGAAGCTGATTGGCTGCGTGTCGAGGGGCGTGGCCTAAGTTGTGTGGCGCCTGCAGAAGACGAAGCTGAAGGAGGTAGCGCGGGGGGCTGCATCAAGGGCACCGGGGGGCGAGGAGGGGTGTTAGGTCCTGTAGGGTAGTGCCTTTTGGCAGAAGGAAGGATCTGAAGGTCCAGAGTTTGGTTGTTGATGTTGGGATGTAAGGCTTGGATATATAAAGCTTCGAGTATAGGTAATCTCCTTGGGTCACTTTCTTTATCGAGTATGGTGGTGTGTTTCTCTAACTCGTTGCGTGTGAGGTGAGGGTGGTTAGGGGTGAGATAGTGGTCTTTGATGGCTCCAGCCTGAAGGTGAAGAGTTAACCGACGTGAAAGACGAGTCTGCGTCATACCAATATAGGAATGAGGTCCACAGTCCTCATAATTACAGGTATGTTGGTAAATGACGTGATCGTCGGTCATCGGGCTCTTTATCTTGGTGGAGGGTGGTTTGTTGCGGAGAACGAGGTTGGAGGTCTTGGGGGATTTGTAATAAATTATTAATTTGATTTTGTTTTCCCGGTTGGTTGGGTGGACATGCTTGGAGATTATTTCTTTTAAGACGGCCTCGTCATTTTTGTGTTCAGAGGACATGTAATTGCGGTAGAAGATCTTAATTTCATTGGGGGGGTCAATGTTGGGAGGGCTTTGGGTGTACCATTTTTCAAGATGGTGGTTGATGGTGCTGGAGATGTCGGAGTTGGAGTATCCGTTATTTACTAAAACTTGGGATAGTCTTTCTAGTTCCTGGTGGGTGTCGGCCCAGGTAGAGCAGTGCGTGAGGGCTCTCCTAACATAGGCGGAGATGGAGGATAGAAGATAACGGCGGGGGCATTCACTATCGCCGTTGAGGCATTGTCCTGTGTTAGGACAATGTGTCAGGACAATGCCTCATATATATATATATATATATATATATATATATATATATATATATATATATATATATATATATATATATACTGTATATATATAGATATATATATATATATATATATATATATATATATATATATATATATATACTGTATATATATATATATATACATATATATATATATATATATATATATATATATATATATATATGTATATATATATATATATACCGGTATATACAGTATATATATATATATATATATATATATATATATATATATATATATATGTGTGTGTGTGTGTTATACTCTCACACAGGTGGTTCCAGACAGTCATGGACCCCTGCAAGTATAATAGCTTTCCTCAACATTACTGTTGGTTCATTAGGAGTACATTATAATAAGTTCTCTACTCCATTAGGAATATACTAAGTTGTCTGAGCTTCTACACTCTTGGCTAATAACCGAGTTGATACTGTAGTTATGGTTTAAGCTCGGCATATAGTAATAACATATGTTGGGGTACTGGTATTTGACATTTATATACGTTGGATGATGTAAAAAGATCAGATCATGTGAGAAGGAGGTGAGATATTTATGTTAATTTCAGACAACCTGAATCAAGTTCATAACATAATTTGTTATGTGTGGACTTTATTATAAACAAATATCTGTGTAGAATTGTTCTCTTGTACAGCATAGGTCTCTGCATCAACATGCAAATAAGGATATATATTTGTTGAGAGAGAGAGATCGACTATGCCTTTGATAGTTTAACCAGGGTGGTTTTAGGAAACTTCAATTTGCTGGTAAACTGGTGAGATAGAATTACAGACACTGACGGAAGGCTTCTAATTATCTCTATTGATGTAAACTTCTCGACTCAATTGGTCAACAAGCTGTTTAGCACATCGTATAATCTACTCTCGTTATAACTTGGTCAATATATTCACCGGTCCTTATTAAAGGGAACTTGACTTTTGTTGAGCGAACTTTGAAAGTTTTTTAACTTTGTGATTCACTACTACTCACACTCAATACATTATCTATCTATCTAGCTCTCTCTCACTCTCTCTCTCTCTCTCTCTCTCTCCCTCAGGCAGTTTAATATGATGATAGCGGAGAATATCTTGATAAATAGAGGCAGGAACCTGAAGGTATAACTCTCCTAGAAAGGGAGAAGCAGAAATAATATGAGGGGAAGAGAAATGTGAGATATCCGACCATAATGACATACAGTGTTTATTACAGGATTAGCAGAAAGTAATACAAAAATAAATACAATCAAATATTTGTTCAGCTTAACCCTGCTCAGGCTTATTGGCCCCATTTGGGGCAAAAAATATGCGTAAAACAGGTTTTTCGCGATTATTTCACAGCCGGAGGCCGATGGCAAGAAGTTACGACGACGAGCAGTCAGTCCGCATCGTCCTACGACTGGGAGAGGGTGTGAGCCGCCGCTCTCTCTCCTCCCATTTCCTGTACCAACCTGTCCGGTCACCACATGGGGTCATAATCCTAAATGTGTGCTACAAATTTTCCCTTCGTATCAAACTTTTTTTAGCCCCAGAGTTCTGCCTTGTTGTCACCCAAGACCCTCAGCCATCCCCTCCACGGCCCTGCAACCAAATTAATCCAGCTTATGTAATGTATGAGATATGCCTCACTTTTGTTGACCCCTTTTTTTTCACTACTTTTTTTAGGTTGTTTTTGTTTTAAAGACTTAATATTTACAGTAGTGTAATTTGCTCTTAACATAATATTAAGCATTAATTGTAGGTTCTATTGGTAACAAGACATTTATAATCCATCAATTAGTTTTCGGGTGAGAGCCGTTTAAAGTGCCGGTAACCATATGGGGCCACATTGCTAATTTCGCCACACTTCTGGAACATTACCTGAGCAGGGTAGGCAGTGAATAGGTTAATCGGGAAAGTTATGTTTATTTCCAAAAGTTTAATTGTAGGTTTTTGTACCTTAATTTGTAATCAAGCATGTAATGTATTTAACATTGTCTGTAACCAGTGTATGTTAGCAGAGCCTATCCAAAGTACAACAAACTAAAAAGAAAAAATCCTGAAACGTAAATAATTTAAATTTCTAAAGGTCAATAACATAATGCCATAAGGAATACCCCGTTCTTAACATTAATCCTCCATTACAAACCCCAATGCACTTGAATAAATTAATGAAAGCTTGTGGTTCTTCCGGGATTCGAACTCGGGACACCATACCCAGAACCTAAGCATCTAAACCATTACACCACGAACACAGTTATACAGTATATAACAGAATATATAACATACAAAAATATACTGACCATTAGATAGAAACTTGGGGCTGCACGGCCAGACAGCCTGGGGAACAACAACAACAACAACAACAACAACATGTACGGTATGTTTGGTGGGAAATACGAAGATTGCTGCAAGTTCTAAAGGGCGTAATGGATGTCTGTTTCTCAAATTTAATTATAGAGGGGTATAAATATTACATAATGATAACCCGCAATGTGAAGGAAACTATTAAAACATTGTATGTGATCCTACCATAGAATTATAACAACACCAACACAGCTACAGTGATAATACTATGATGATATAAATGTTTGTGATCCTACCATAGAATTATAACAACACCAACACAGCTACAGTGATAATACTATGATGATATAAATTTTTCTGATCCTACCGTAGTATTATAACAACACCAACACAGCTACAGTGATAATACTATGTTGATATAAATGTTTGTGATCCAACCGTAGAATTATAACAACACCAACACAGCTACAGTGATAATACTATGATGATATAAATGTTTGTGATCCAACCGTAGAATTATAACAACACCAACACGGCTACAGTGATATTACTATGATGATATAAATGTTTGTGATCCAACCGTAGAATTATAACAACACCAACACAGCTACAGTGATAATACTATGATGATATAAATGATTGTGATCCTACCATAGTATTATAACAACACCAACACAGCTACAGTGATAATACTATGATGATATAAATGTTTCTGATCCTACCATAGAATTATAACAACACCAACACAGCTACAGTGATAATACTATGATGATATTAATGTTTGTGATCCAACCGTAGAATTATAACAACACCAACACAGCTCCAGTGATAATACTATGATGATATAAATGTTTGTAATCCTACCGTAGAATTATAACAACACCAACACAGCTACAGTGATAATACTATGATGATATAAATGTTTGTGATCCAACCGTAGTATTATAACAACACCAACACAGCTACAGTGATAATACTATGATGATATAAATGTTTGTGATCCGACCATAGAATTATAACAACACCAACACAGCTACAGTGATAATACTATGATGATATAAATGTTTGTGATCCTACCGTAGAATTATAACAACACCAACACAGCTACAGTGATAATACTATGATGATATAAATGTTTGTGATCCTACCGTAGTATTATAACAACACCAACACAGCTACAGTGATAATACTATGATGATATAAATGTTTCTGATCCTACCATAGAATTAAAACAACGCCAACACAGCTACAGTGATAACACTATGATGATATAAATGTTTCTGATCCTACCGTAGAATTATAACAACACCAATACAGCTACAGTGATAATACTATGATGATATAAATGTTTGTGATCCAACTGTAGTATTATAACAACACCAACACGGCTACAGTGATAATACTATGATGATATAAATGTTTGTGATCCAATCGTAGAATTATAACAACACCAACACGGCTACAGTGATAATACTATGATGATATAAATGTTTGTGATCCTACCGTAGAATTATAACAACACCAACACAGCTACAGTGATAATACTATGATGATATAAATGTTTCTGATCAAACCATAGAATTATAACAACACCAACACAGCTACAGTGATAATACTATGATGATATAAATGTTTGTGATCCAACCGTAGAATTATAACAACACCAACACAGCTACAGTGATAATACTATGATGATATAAATGTTTGTGATCCTACCGTAGAATTATAACAACACCAACACAGCTACAGTGATAATACTATGATGATATAAATGTTTCTGATCCAACCGTAGAATTATAACAACACCAACACAGCTAGTGATAATACTATGATGATATAAATGTTTGTGATCCAACCGTAGTATTATAACAACACCAACACAGCTACAGTGATAATACTATGTATGATGATATAAATGTTTCTGATCAAACCATAGAATTATACCAACACAGCTACAGTTATAATACTATGATGATATAAATGTTTGTGATCCATCCGTAGTATTATAACAACACCAACACAGCTACAGTGATAATACTATGATGATATAAATGTTTCTGATCCAACCGTTGAATTATAACAACACCAACACGGCTACAGTGATAATACTATGATGATATAAATGTTTGCGATCCTACCGTAGAATTATAACAACACCAACACAGCTACAATGATATTACTATGATGATATACAACCTTACAACACCAACACGTTAATGGTGTAAGATGACAGCTGTGATGGTGTGTGTGAGAGAGAGAGAGAGAGAGAGAGAGAGAGAGAGAGAGAGAGAGAGAGAGAGAGACAGAGAGAGGTGCAAAAAATACGATGTGAAAGATAATAATGAACATGAAATTCTCGTGAAAACGGAAGCATTCCCGAATAGCATGAGGTCACACAAAATAATAATGTGATGCGAAAACCACAATTCTGAGGAAAAGATAATTGGCTGGAAGGAGAAATATTGGTGGGTGTAGAAAGGATATGTAAATGGAAGAAGAAGAATAAGAAGAAGCCTAGGGAACGGGGGAGGGTGGGGGTTGGGTCGTTAGTGGTGGTGATGGTGGTGGTGTAGGTGCTGGTTGAGGTTTAGGTTGTGGTAGTGGTGGTGGTGGTGGTGTAGGTGCTGGTTGAGGTATAGGTTGTGGTAGTGGTGGTGGTGGTGGTGGTGTAGGTGCTGGTTGAGGTATAGGTTGTGGTGGTGGTGGTGTAGGTGCTGGTTGAGGTATAGGTTGTGGTAGTGGTGGTGGTGTCATATTGAAGAGGAGGTTCACTATACTCTGTTTCTTTTTTGCTGACGATAAATTGAATCCCCTAGCAGCTAATTTGTAAATGCCCAGTGGAAAAATATGACACTACTATGTCTCTGCATCATAATTTATTAAGACCAAGTTAATATAATTAGTGCCATATTTCAGAGTCTACAGAGTCTTTAAAATAACTGAGGAAACTTGATGAGAACTTTGCAATTTACCGCCAGTTGAAATGAAACAGACTATAATACAATGTGTGTGTGTGTGTGTGTGAGGGGTGAGGAGGGGGGGGGGTGAGGAGGTATTTTAATGAGGACAATAATGAATGACATAGATACATAGAGCACAAAGAAGTAAAATGTTAATTAAATATAGCTAAGTTCACCTAAAGGCTGGGATATGACATGGAAAATACTACTGGGGTAGTTGGTAGAGTGGATACCTCCGCCTACGCTGGCTTTGTCACGCAGTAAACCTAATTGCAGAACAATGACACCAGTGTGACATATGATCCAGATCTCTTAAATTAAATCACTTCTTCCTTGGCAGTTAGGCCCTATCCTACCTGATCAAATAATTTTGTGAGCATCGGTTCCAAATTTTGGATTGCCTCCAAAATGGAATCCCTCTTCCTTGGTGCATATCCTATCTGCCCACCAAATTTCGTGAAATCGACTCATAACTTTGTGATTTATCTTGCTTACATACAAACAGATAACGGAGGCGAAAACATAACCTCCGTCCAACTGCGTTGGTGGAGGTAATAAGGGGATTAACATTTAGTGTGAAGAAAACTAAGTACGGGTAATCACGATTACAAAACTTTATTTGATAATCTCGGGTCCTGAATATAATTACAAGTTCAAAAAATGCTTACAATCCTGTGATTGTTAAAACATGAATTAACTCAGATACAATTCATCAACTTTTAGAATATTGGCTTCGCCAAACATGATCTAAAATGTTCACAAAACGTTCCATATACTAATTTGGCGTAATAAGTTCCGCCACTTCCCCAAGTTAAGATGGTACTAAGTCTTTTTAACATCCTCCTTCACAACATTTCTACATTTATTCATTTAATGTTGTTAGTTTCAAAATGCATGCATATTTTGGCCACTTCACAGCGGAGATTACACGAATACTTTATTCGGAAATGTGTGTCAGAAATTATGGTGGAGCAGCTTCAAAATGTCAACTTTATCTGAATTCAGCCTCTACGATAATCTATGCCCAGTCCTTGACATGTACAGTAGGTTCCGTTAAATAATACAAGCATATTGGCTGAATAATGCGCAAGTGTGACACCTCATTTACTCAGAATTGGCTCATAATGAACCCTGAATCATACACATGTCCTTCTGTGTGTCATTATGGTCAGGTATCTCACATTTCTCTTTCCCTCATATTTCTCCTTCATTATTCCTTTCTGAGATAATTTATCCTTCATATTCCTGTCCTCATATTTCAAGATATCCTCCGTTCTTGCTATATCATATTGAGAGAGAGATAATTTCGTTAATAATTTCAATATAAGAAATATAGTTTAAGCCACCTACAATATCAGAACTTGTGTGAAGGCGGAAGCAATCCTAAAATGGATGAGGTCGCATAAATGAGATGAAATGAAAGGCCCACAAATACAATTAGGAAAAGATAATTTGTGGATGGGAAAATAATTCGGTTTGCGGAATATATATGCAAATGAAAGCAGAAAACAAGCGAATCATATGAGTTAACAAATATAACCAACTGACACTTTAAATTATATTCTACAAATATTACTTGCATAAAATGACAGGGAGGGTTGGAATTACACCCCTTCTGTACCGAAGACCTTTTTATTTGATTTCAGAAACATTTAGACGATGTTATGAAGCTTAGGAAGGATATATGGTAGCTAAGAGAATTAATTGAGAGACACTGCCGCCTATTAATTGGTACTACTACTACTGCTACTACTACTACTACTACTACTACTACTATTTCCAATTGGGGCAGAGAAAACCTTTTGGAAGTATGAAAATGCTTCCAAAACCCAATTTCTTCATCTTACTACCCGTCTGGAACTCCCAGAGAACTATCCCTTATTCTTCAACAATACAAAAATCAATCCTTCATCTTCTCTCAATATTCTCGGTATCTCTTTTTCTTCTGCTCTCACTTGGAAAGTCTTGCTAAGGCAGCCTCCCAGAAGCTGGGTGTGCTCAACCCCCTCAAGGGGTTCTTTATCCCTGCACAGCTTCTTGCTCTGTACAGGGACACATTGCGTCCTTGTATTGAGTATTGTTCACATGTGTGGGGAGGATCCTCTTACACTGAACTCCTAGACAAATTATAAAGGAAAGCCTTTCGTATCATTAACTCCTGTCCACTCACCAACTCTCTGCAATATCTCTCTCTTTGCCGCAATGTTGCATCTATTCTATAGCTACTACAACAATCAATGTTCCTTAGAGCTTTCCCAGTGTATACCACCTCCTCTAAGTAGGGTACGTCATACCCGTATTGCCACAGAGCTTTCCCAGTTTATACCACCTCTACGTAGGGTACGTAATACCCGTCTTGCAACACAATCCCATCCCTACTCTGTGCAACTCTCCAACTCAAGAGTGAAACGTTATTCTCAGTCTATCATCGATTCAACAGCTGAGCTCTGGAACTCTCTCCCAGGATCAGTTTTTCCCTCTTCCTATGATTTAAATTGCTTCAAACTCTGTGTGTCCGGGTATTAAGGCTTGAACGTACCTTGATGTTGGCCCTGCAACTCTTTTAACTCTGGGGGAGGCACTCGATACAGGCAGTTCTGCCTTTGTCTCCCTCACTCACATAGAAAAAAAAATGTCCTTCCTAAGCTGACTAAAATCGTCTAATAGTTGCCAGAATATAATGAAAAGGACGTCGCCGGTACAGAAAGGGTTAAAAGTGCTATTGTTGATGAAAAACCATAGTGAGCTAGTTGTACCAGCAGACAAGATGGAAATTAAGTGGGGAGTATACTTGTCACAGGTCATGGCGAGGACCGGGGGGGGGGGGGGGGAAATACAAGAGAAAAACGGTCCCTGTTTCACCAAACTATGATCACTTGAAGAGAGAGAGAGAGCGAGAGACAGAGAGAGAGAGAGAGAGAGAGTAAGAGAGAGAGAGAGAGGGAGTACAAAGGAGTACAAAGGAAATCAAGCAACAACAAATCTAGTGACCCTTCTAGGTTGCTTGTCCTCCAAAACACTGAGGATCAAGTGTCCAAACAATGGTTTAGAGTGGGTAAGGGAACATTGGAAAGGGAATTACTGCCCTGGAACTAATGTCCGTGGCAGGATTAGGAAGTTAGTAGGGGACAGATGGGTTAGTAACTGAGGGGGGAATAAAATAAAGTTATTCATTTACAAACGCAGTCGGTCGCGGGTTTGATGCGAGATATTTGTCTAGGCGGAGTTTAAATGAATCAACGGTGATGCAGTCTATAACGATTCGGGGAAGCCCATTCCACAAGTTGACAACTCGATTGAAGAAGAAATTCTTAGATTCGTGTGAGTTAAAAGATTTACCAATAATTTTGCAACCGTTTCCCCGTGTGTAATTAGATTGGTCGATAGTGAAGTACTTACTACAGTCCATATTGTCGATGCCTTTGATGATTTTGAACACTTGAATTAAGTCACCTCTTAATCTGCGCAGGGTTAAAGGAAATAGATTTAATTCTCTAAGACGCTCTTCCTATGGTTTGTTCTTTAGGCTAGGTATCATTTTGGTAACTCTACGTTGAACTCGTTCTAGCTTGTTTATATCTTTTTGGTAATAAGGGCACCAGGATTGAATGCAGTATTCCAGAAGAGGGCGGACTAAGGAATTGTAAAGGGTTAGGATAACTTCTTTGGATTTATGCTCAAATGACCTGCCTATAAAGCCAATTATTTTGTTTGCCTTCTTAACAACTTCTGAACATTGTTGACTCGGTTTTAGGTTACTCGATATTGTTACTCCCAGATTGGTTTCTCTGTTTACATTCTTAAGCTGAGTGCCATTCATCGAATAGTTTGCTTTCTCATTTAGGTATCCGATATGTAGTACTTTACATTTATCCGCATTGAAACTCATTTGCCAAATTTGGGCCCAACATGACAATTTATCTAGATTGTGTTGCATATCGTCAACTTGTTCTTTTGAGAGTACGCTATTTGCAATTTTTGTATCGTCAGCAAATTTTGAGATTGTACAGGTGAGACCCTCATCTATGTCGTTGATGTAAATTAGAAAGAGAATTGGACCTAGTACCGATCCCTGGGGTACCCCGCTACTTACATTGGTCCATTTAGATGCCTTACCGTTTATGACTACTCTTTGCTTTCTGTCGCTGAGCCAATTTTCTATCCATTTCAACACATCGTCTTGTATTCCATGCACTTTTAGTTTTAGCAGGAAACGTTTGTGGGGAACTTTGTCATAGGCCTTTTGAAAATCAAGGTATATAATATCTACAGCTTTACTCTCATCATAGAGGTTGAGGATATCGTGGAAGAAGTCTAAGAGGTTTGTTAAACAGGAACGTTTTTTACGAAAGCCGTGCTGAGTATCTTTAAGTATGTTATTTTCCTCTAAGTGATTTACGAGTCTGTCTCGTATGACCATTTCTAGCATTTTACATACAACTGAGGTTAAGCTAATTGGGCGATAGTTACTGGGTAGGGATTTGCTGCCTTTTTTGAATATCGGTGTTACGTTGGCTAGCTTCCACTGATCAGGCATAGTTCCAGACTGCAAGGATTTATTGAATAGTAATGTCAGTGGTTTGGAGAGCTCATCCTTAGCTTCCTTTAGAACTCTAGGCGAGATTGTATCAGGTCCAGGCGTTTTATTTACCTTGATTTTATCTAAACAATTCAATACTTCTCTCTCTGTAACGGTGATATTGCTTAGAACATCTGAATTATCAATATGAATCGGCGATGGTGTAGGGATATCACTGAGGTCTTCTGTTGTAAAAACTGATGCAAAGAAGGTATTGAGGGCATTACTCATGTGTACTTCGTCTTTGATGTATTCTCCATTTTCATCGACTAACGGTCCAACAGTTGAAGTGACTACTTTTTTCTTTCTGATATAACTATAGAATTCTTTCGGGTTTGTTTTAATTTGATTCGCAATATGTAACTCTAAGGTCTTTTTACTTTGCTTAATTAACTTTTTGGCTTTGCGTCGTAGCTCTACAAATTTCACCCGTTCTTCGTCATTTTGTGAGGATTTTAATCTATCATTAGCAAAAATGTTTAGCAAGCAGGCAGTTTGAAATATCTTTATTCCACCATTTGGGCTTATTATTATGGCCTGGACGCCGTATTTTCGATGGTATGCAGTCTTGCACTGCTTTTAGGTAAGTGGTTTCGAATAACTTCCAAGATGCATTTATGTCGTTATTGTTAATTAAAAAGCTCCAGTCAGTTTCTTTAAACATAGCTCTAAGTTTATGGAAGTTTGCTTTCTTGAAATTAGGGACTTTTTCGATGCTAATATTTGGTTCGTTACTAGTAATGTTTAAAGTGAAAGTTATCGTACGATGGTCGCTGTTACTGAATTCATCACCAACATTCAAATTCTCTATTAATTCTTCTTTTGTTGCAAGTACAATGTCAAGAACGTTATTACCACGGGTCGGCGTTCGAACAAATTGATAAAGCGAACTCTCTTGCAAGTTCGTATACAAGTCATGTCCGGAGTGTGAATTAAGAGTATCGCCTCACTTGGTCAGAGGTAAATTAAAGTCGCCAAAAATTACGGTATCTTGTGAGTTACTTCTATCTATCTATCTATTGCCTGACGCCATGATCCCTGAAGGGGTGGCCACGAACGAACCGCCCCCATGCACCTCTGTCCCCAGTCAGTCGACGCCCCTCCCCCCAACCAGCACCACCTTCGTTCATGTACTTCCTCACTCCATCCTTCCATCTCATATTCGGTCTACCTCTCCCCCTCTGTCCCTCCACCTCGCTCTCATACACCCTCTTAGTCATTCTCTCGCTTTCCATAAGTTCCATATGGCCGAACCATCTCAAGTTGTTCCTTTTCACACTTTCCAGCACATCTACCTCCACACCACACCTCCTTCTTACTTCCTCATTAGTCTGTCTATCCCTCCATGTAACTCTGCACGCACTCCTTAAGTAATTCATTTCCACTGCTCTCACTCTTGGTCTGAGTCTCTCAACCAACGTCCATGCTTCGCTTCCGTAAGTCAGTGTCGGGATTACCACACTGTCATGCAAGGACTTCTTCACTTCCATACTGACCACCCTATTTCTTGTTACTGCTTTTAGCGTTCCTACAACCCTCTTCCCCTGTTGTACCCTCTCCCGCACCTCTTCATCCATAGTCCCATCTTTACTCAACACACTGCCCAGATACTTAAAAGAGTTGACGATCTCCATAGCCTGACCGTTCAGCTTCACCTCACACTCTGTGACTTCACCCCCTTCGAAGACCATAACCTTGCTCTTCCCCGTATTTACCTTCAAATTCCGTTTTTCGCACACTGTTCCAAACTCATTTACCAGACCCTGCAACTCCCATTCATTATCACTCATCAGAACTGTATCATCCGCAAACAGCAGTATAGGTAGCTTCCACTCAATTCCCTCCCTTTTCAGCGATACACCAACATCCACTGCTCTGTGAGTTACTTACATCTGCAATTTGTTTGTAAATATCTCGGTCAGTTTGCACTGATTGAGCTGGAGGTCTGTATATTAACGCAAGTATTATTTTGTACCTTTATTATTCTTTATTAGCACAAAAGATGTGTCGACGTTCACAATTTGAGGTTTTGACAAGAGGGTAGGGTTAAGACTTTCTTTGATATAAAGTAAAACGCCACCTCCATTTCGATTTATTCGGCTTTTCTCAAACATTACATAACCGGGAAGTGAATACTCTGCTAAAAAGTCTCTATCTTCTGTATTGAGCCAAGATTCTGTTTTGCCAATCACATCATAATTTTCTGTAAACACTAGCTCCTATAAATCTGAAAAATTATTGCGTATGCTACGAGCGTTTGCATAGAAAACCTTTTAATTTGTTATTTTAGAACTCACGGAACGCTCTTTAATAATATTTTTGGTTCTTGTCGGATCTACATTTATGTTCATGGCTGTCCTCGGTCCTCGCTGTCTTCGGTCCTTATCGCTGGTGGTCCTCGGTTGCCTCTGTTTTTTGCTTGGCGTGGGCTGATTTATGTCACTGCTGCTTCTTCTCAGATGGCGTTTTTTGATCCATGGCTGCGGACTGCTTCGTGTAGGAGACGACCCATGCGTGCTGAACCCACAGGGTTTAGATGAGTGCCATCCTTGCAGAACAGAGTAGGCTGGTTGTAGAAGTTGTCCCAGAGGTTGATGAATTCAACTTCTTCCCTCAGACACAAATATTTTAGTCGGCTATTTGTGCTGAAGGCCTTGTCGTAGAATTTGTCAGGTGCGTCGATCTTGGGGAGAATGCCTGAGATGATATTCCTTGACTTGTTTTTGTAGTGCTGGATCATCTTGCGATATTTCTCCATCAACTCTTCGGATCTGGTACGCATGACGTCATTTGAACCAGCATGGATGACAAAAAGGGTATTTTCATTTGCATCTTTTGTGGTATCTTCGAAGGCTTCCACAATGTCGTCCAGTCCAGCTCCTGGGATGCAAAATCTTTTTCGTCGATTTGGGACTCTGTCGCAGAACTCTTCAGAGTAAGAGTGAGAGAGAGAGAGAGAAGAGAGAGAGATAGAGCGAGAGCGAGCGAGAGAGAGAAAATGTGAGAATGAAGGAGTGTGTGAGTGAGAGAGAGAGAGAGAGTGAGTGAGTGAGAGTGGGAGAGACGGAGAGGGTGGAGGGAAGTTAAAAGAGTTATAATGAGAAAGGTGACATCGTACCTCCAAAGGTATTGACAACCTTATATTGATAAGGCTCCATGGGGGAAATAACCAAGTACGTGTTGTTACTTTAATACTAAGAGAAAAGTAAAGCAAATATGAACAGAGAGAGAGAGAGGGTGGGGGGGGGGGGTAAATCAATAAAGATATATATATTAGTAGCAATCGACATTTCAAAGTCGCAAACATAATTATATTGTTTATCTGTATCATCTATCTATCTATCTATTGCCTGATGCTGTAATCCCCGAAGGGGTGGCCACGAACGAAACGCCCCCATGCATCTCTGTCCCCAGTCAGTCGACGCCCATCCTCCCAACCAGCACCGCCTTCATCCACATACTTCTTCACTCCATCCTTCCACCTCTCTTTCGGTTTACCCCTCCCTCTTTGTCCTTCCACCTAGCTCTCGTACACCCTCTTAGTCATTCTCTCTCTTCCCATATGTTCCATGTGGCCAAACCATCTCAAGGCGTTCCTTTTCACACTTTCCAGCATATCTACCTCCACACCACACCTCCTTTTTACTTCCTCATTCGTCTGTCTATCCCTCCATATAACTCTGCACGCCCTTCTCAAGTAACTCATTCCCACCCCTCTCATTCTTGGTCTGAGTCTCTCCACTAACGTCCATGCTTTACTTCTGTAACACAGTGTCGGGATTACCACACTGTCATGCAACGGAACCGACGCCTGCAAACTCATGAATCCCATTCTTCCTATATATCTGTCCGGAATCAAGCCAAATCTGTTCTTCGACTTGCCAAGCACTCTTTCATCAATAATAAATACACTGAACTATCCAACTCTAGCTCTTCCCATGCTTTCTAGCATCTAGCCCAAAACCTCTCTAACAATTTTTCTTCCTCGTCTTTCCCTCCCCCTTTCTGCTCTGATGGCACAGCCATCACTTCTTCCTCTGACAAAGCTTAACTCTTCGGTCAAACTTTTGCTAGAAACTCCACCTTGGATGATTGCGGTGCTATTCCTCCCTCTCCACCCCCCTCTCTCCTACGTATGCCTAATATCCTAATCTCTTCTAATGATGTACTTTCTACCTTCTCTGGGCTTAATACTAAGAAGGCGTACGGTCCGGACGGTGTTCTTCCTGTTGTACTCAAAAACTGTGCTTCCGTGCTGACCCCCTGCCTAGGCAAACTCTTTCGTCTCTGTCTATCCTCTAACGTCTTCCCTTCTTGCTGGAAGTTTGCTCTCATTCAACCTGTCCCAAAGGAGGGTCACCGCTCTAAACCCTTCAACTATCGTCAAATTGCTCTCATCTCTTGTATCTCTTAAGTTTTTGAAACTATTCTTGCTTCCAAATTTCTTAAGCATTTCTCTTCTCATAATCTACTCACAGATCGCCAATATGGCTTCCTTAGGGTCGCTCTACTGGTGATCTTCTTTCATATCTTACTAACTCTTGCTCATCCTCCTTTCGGGACTTTGGTGAGACTTTTTCTGTTGCACTAGACATATCGAAGGCTTTCAATAGAGTCTGGCACACATCTTTAATTTCTAAATTACCCTCTTTCGGTTTCTATTCCTCCATCTGTGCCTTTGTCTCTAACTTTCTTTCCGGCCATTCCATATCTGCTGTTGTGGACGGCCATCGCTCATTTCCTAATCTTATCAACTCCGGTGTTCCTCAGGGTTCTGTCCTATCTCCTATTCTCTTTCTAATTTTCATAAATTATCTTCTCAACTGTACATCCAGTCCCATCCATTCATATGCAGACGACTCTACCTTACACTACTCAATTAGTTTTCCAGAACGCCCCAGCCAGCAGTCCTTCAAAAACAAATGTAATGAAGCAATAGAATAATTATCTTCTGATCTAGCTACAATTTCCAATTGGGGTAGAGAAAACCTTGTTGCATTTAATTCTTCCAAGACTCAATTTCTCCTTCTTACTAACCATCCAGAACATCCAGAGGACTATCCCTTATTCTTCAAAAATAAAAAAATCAATCCTTCATCTTCTCTCAATATTCTCTGTGTCTCTTTTTCTTCTGCTCTCACTTTGAAGGACCATATTACCAGTCTGGCTAAGGCAGCCTCCCAGAAGCAGGGTGTGTTCAACCGCCTCAATTTTTTTTTTTCTATGTGATTGAGGGAGGCAAAAGGCAGAACTGCCTATAGCGATTGCCTCCCCCACAGTTGAAAGAGTGACAGGGCCAAAATCAAGGGACTTTCGAGCCAAAATGTCTGGACACACAGAGTTTGAAGCAATTTATGTCATAGAAAGAGGGAAAGACTGATTCTGGGAGAGAGTTCCAGAGCTCAGCTGTTGAGTAGAAGATAGTTTGAGTGTAACGTTTCACTCTTGGGTTGGAGAGTTGCACAGTGTAGGGGTGGGATTGAGTTGCAAGACGGGTACCACGTGCCGTATGTAAAGGAGGTGGTAAACACTGGGAAATCTCTGAGGAACACTGATTATTATAGTAGCGATAAAATAGCGAGAGAGATGCAACATTGCGGCGGAGAGAGAGAGATTGCAGAGAGTTGGTGAGTGGACGGGAGTTAATGATACGAAAGGCCTTCCATTTCAAATTTGTCTAGGAGAGTGGTGTGAGAGGAACCTCCCCACACATGTGAACAATACTCAATACAAGGACGCACTATGCCCCTGTACCGAGCAAGAAGCTGTGCTGGGGAAAAGAACCCCCTAAGGCAGTTGAGCACACCCAGCTTCTGGGAGGCTGCCTTAGCAAGATTGGTAATATGGTCCTTCCAACTGAGAGCAGAAGAAAAAAGACACCAAGAATATTGAGAGAAGATGAAGGATTTATTTTTGTATTGGTAAAGAATAAGGGATAGTCCGCAGGGAGTTCCTGACGTGTAGATAGATGGAGAATTGGGTTTTGGAAGCATTAAAGGTAACAAGGTTTTCTCTGCCCCAATTGGAGATAGTAATTAGATCAGAGTTTAAGAGTTCTATGGCTTCATTACGTTTGTCGTTGAGGGATTGCTGGCTGGGGCGTTCTGAAAAACTAATGGAGTAGTGTAAGGTTGAGTCGTCTGCGTATGAATGGATGGGATTTGAGGTACAGTTGAGGGGATCATTTATAAAAATTAGAAAGAGAATAGGAAATAGGACAGAGCCCTGAGGAACACCGGAGTTTATAGGGTGAGGAAGTGAACAATGGCCGTCCACAACCGCGGCTATGGAACGGCCGGAAAGGAAATTAGAGACAAAGGCACAGATGGAGGGATAGAAACCGAAGGAGGGTAGTTTAGAAATTAAAGATTTGTGCCTGACTCTATCGAAGGCTTTCGATATGTCTAGTGAAATAGAAAAAGTCTCACCAAAGTCCCGAAAGGAGGATGACCAAGAGTTAGTAAGATATGAAAGAAGATCACCAGTAGAGCGACCTTGAGGAAGCCATACTGGCGATCTGAGAGCAGATTATGAGAAGAGAAAAGCTTAAGAAATTTGGAAGCAAAAATAGTTTCAAAAACTTTAGAAAGACAAGAGATGAGAGCAATTGGACGATAGTTGGAGGGTTGAGAACGGTCACCCTTCTTTGGGACAGGTTGAATGTGAGCAAACTTTCAGCATGAAGGGAAGACGTTAGAGGATAGACAGAGACGAAAGAGTTTGCCTAGGCAGGGCGTCAGCACGAAAGCACAGTTTTTGAGAACAACAGGAGGAACACCGTCCGGACCGTACGCCTTATTAGTACTAAGCCCAGAGAGGGTAGAAAGTACATCTTTAGAAGAGATTAGGATATTAGGCATAAGTAAGAGAGAGGAGGGTGGAGAGGGAGAAATAGTACCGGAATCATCCAAGGTGGAGTTTCTAGCAAAAGTTTGAGTGAAGAGTTTAGCTGTGTCAGAGGAAGAAGTGATGGTTGTGCCATCAGAGTGGGAAAGGGGAGGGAAAGACGAGGAAGAGAAATTGTTGGAGAGGTTTTTGGCTAGATGCCAGAAAGCTTGGGAAGAGCTAGAGTTGGATAGTTCAGTGCATTTATTATTGATGAAAGAGTGTTTGGCAAGTCGAAGAACAGATTTGGCTTGATTCCGGGCGGAAACATAGCAAGAATGAGAGTCTTGAGTTTTGAGGCGTCGGTACCGTTTGAATGCTTCCTCCTTATTGCGGACAGCAGTAGAACAGGCGTGAGTAAACCAAGATTTTTTACCATTAGTCTGAGAGAAAGAGAATGGAATGTATGCTTCGATGCCTGATAGGATTACCTCGGTAATGCGTTCAGCACTCTCCAGGGTCCCCGGCCATGGACGCAGAAATAATTCCATGGGAAATCAAAGAAGTACTGCCAGAGAGCCTTCCAGTCGGCAGCGCCAAAGTGCCACAAGCGCCGCCGGCTAGGAGGATCGGGTGGCCGTACTGGAGAGATAGGACAGGTGACAGAGATAAGTTTATGGTCCGAGGAGCCCAAAGGAGAGAAAAGATCGACAGTATAAGAAGAAGAGTTAGAAGTTAGAAACAAGTTAAGAATGTTGGGCCGATCTCCGATGCGATCCGGGATACGGGTGGGTTGCTGAACTAACTGCTCTAGGTCATTTAGGATAGAAAAGACGTAGGCTTGTTCACCAGATGGGACAGTAGTGTGAGAGGAGCGCCATTGGCGGTGGTGAACGTTGAAATCTCCTAAGATGGAGATTTCTCAGAAAGGAGAAATGGATAGAATGTGTTCCACTGTAGAGTTAAAATAGTCAAAGAATTTGGGAAAGTTGGTAGAGTTAGGGGAAAGATAGACAGCACAGAAATATTTAGTAAGAGAATGACAGGAAAGTTTGAGCCATAAAGCTGAGAATTCAGAGGAGTCGAAATTGGGAACACGAGAGCAAGTGGGTTTGTTATGCATATATGCACAACATCCGCCTTTGGCTTTGAAACTAGGATAGAGAAAGTATGAGGATACAGAGAAGGGGCTGCTGGTTGTTGCTACAGACACCTGAGTTTCGGTGAGGAAGAGAAGATCAGGTTTGTAGGAGGCGAGATGGTGTTCAACAGAGTGAAAGTTAGAGGAAAGTCCGCGAATGTTGCAGAAATAAATAGAAATAGTAACAGGCCGAGGTCCAGGTAATTTTGTGGGGTTGTCAGGGGACGGTCGGTCGGGTGTGGGGGCATTTGTGGTCCCCCGCCCTGGGGACTCCGAGGCTGGGCTAAAATTCATAATTGTTTTTAAATTTTGTTGTGGAGGAATGAAGTGTGGTGTGCATGTTTAGTGTAGAGAAGTGGATAGGAGGAGGAGGTGTTTGTGAGAGCTAGCTGGATTGCTCTCAGTGTAAATGAGGCACAAAGAAAATCAGTAAGAGAGGCTAAACAAATGAAAGAGGAGTTCCAGCGACTCTTTATCACATGCCTATAACCTCAGCTGGGTCTAGCCCTGATCGATTGGTGCCTACAATCTCCCCACTACCCCCTGCGCAGCTTCTTGCTCTGTACAGGGGCACAGTGCGTCCTTGTATTGAGTATTATTCACATATGTGGGGAAGATCCACTCGCACCGCACTCCTAGACAAAGTAGAAAGGAAAGCCTTTCGTATCATTAACCTAGCAAGTGCGGATCTCCTTATATAAGGCCTACCGGTGGGCTGCGGAACTCCTTATATAATCCAAGGCCTAATTTTTTTGTTTAAATCATCCCAGTATCAATTTTTTTTTTTTTTTTTTTTTATTGCCCCTTGGCCATGGCAAATATCACTCCTCCACATCCCCTCCTTGCCCCCCCCCCCCCCCCCCTTCAATTATCACCTATTCTCTCTCTACTTCCCTTATTTCGTCGATATATTTTGTGCTATCAATAGCGATTCATAAGCAAGCTGTGCTTGTATGTGTTACCAAGTGAGTGCAAGAGAGAGAGAGAGAGTATCGATCGACAGTCTCTCTCCAGACGTGGGGAGGACTGGAGGAGCGGGAGGCTGGCTCACACTCGATGATTACAACTCCCGGCCTCTGTTGCCAATTTTGACCAGCCAAACGCTGTTTCCACTTGTTTTATTGCTGTAACAGGTTAATACCTTTATAATCAATGTAAAATAGGCGCATATGGATAAGTATTAATGATATTTATGGTACGATGACGATTTGAGTGAAGGAAACCATCTAAATACCTCCGCACAGGGGTGGCTGTATACTATAGGGGGTACGCAGCGGAGAGGTTACCCAACTGAGCACCAGGCAATCTTAATAAATAAAGGTCAATGTTTGTCTGTTTGTCAGTTACCCGACCTTTGTACCTTTGTTACTAAACTCCTCCCACAGTTTGGTGCCAGGTGGGAGTGTGGGGCACCGTTGGAAAGCCCAGGCTTTGGATATGGTTTTAGGCGAGTTTAGTGGAAATCAGAGACACTTTTGTTTAATAAAATTTTCGGCAGAACTTATGTAGTATACGGGAGCGAAAAAAATGCGAAAAAAATGGCCGTTTGGGGCAGAAGTAGGCCTCCTATCGAAAAGGTGTATGGAACGAAAGTTGTTCGCAGCTCCCCAAAATGGGGGTATGGATGAGGTCAGATCCAAAATCGGAGGTCATTTAGCGGCCGAAATCGAGGTCGCCGTTTAATGAGGCACAGGGAGAACGAGGCCGGTGATTATGGTAGTAGTAGTATTGTGATGATTGTGGTAGTAGTGTATGATGATGGTGATTATGATAGTAGAATTTAAACCCGGGCAACGCCGTGTACCCCTCCTAGTATAATATAAATGTACACTCCATGACCAGCAGGTTGTCAAAACAAAAATTGTTTCCAGAAAACACTTAGAATGGGTTAGGAATGTAGGAAAACGCACAAAAAAAAACAATCCCCTAGGTCATTAAGGGGTCCTACGGGGCCCCCGTAGGCAAAAACATGCAAAAACATGTTTTTACGCTTTCACGCGCACGAAGCAGGACATTGAGGGTTGTGTGGCATACTTACGCAGTTCCCATACAAATCTGTGCCCTCTAGGTGCCATAGGACCGGAGTAATTAACCGCGACGCACCCTATCCGACTCTGGGGTTTAGCGTTTCATATATTGCCGACGCATAAGGTGCGTTTCTGGTACTCGAGGGGTTAACTCCCTTCCACTCACCAACTCTCTGCAATCTCCCTCTCTTCGCCGCAATGTTGCATCTCTCTCGCTATTCTATCGCTACTACAATAATTAGTGTTCCTCGGAGATTTCCCAGTGTATACCACCTCCTCTACGTAGGGTACGTAGTACCCGTCCTGCAACACAATCCCACCCCTACTCAGTGCAACTCTCCAACCCAAGAGTGAAACGCTATTCTCAGACTTTCTTCTATTAAACCTCTGAGCTCTGGAACTCTCTCCCAGAATCAGTCTTTCCCTCTTCCTATAACTTAAATTGCTTCAAACTCTGTGTGTCCAGGCATTTTAGCTCGAACGTCCCTTGATTTTGGCCCTGTCACTCTTTCAACTCTGGGGGAGGCACTAACTACATGCAGTTCTGCCTCTTGTCTCCCTCATTCACATAGAAAAAAAATAAAAAAAGTACTTCGTCACTTCCATACTGACCACCCTATTTCTTGTTACTGCTTAATTCAGCGTTCCTACAACCCTCTTCCCCTGTTGCACCCTCTCCCGCACTTCTTCATCCATAGTTCCATCTTTACTCAACACACTGCTCAGATACTTAAATGAGCTGAAAATCTCCATAGCCTGACCATTCAACTTCACCTCACACTCTGTGGCTTCACCCCTTTCGAAAACCATAACCTTGCTTTTCCCCGCATTTACCTTCAGATTCCGTTTTTCGCACATTGTTCCAAACATATTTACCAGACCCTGCAACTCCCATTCATTATCGCTCATCAGAACTGTATCATCAGCAAACAGCAGTACAGGTAGCTTTCACTAATTTCCCTCCCTTATCAGCGATACACCAACATCCACTGCTATTCCTTGTATTTCTTTCATGACTCCATCCACATAATTATACAGTAAACAACCACGGGGACATCACACACCCCTGTTTCAACCCCACATTCAGATCAAAGAACTCGCTCTGCTCATTCTCCACAAGTACTGCCACCTTTGCACCCTCATAAATGCTCTTCACTGCTTTCAGCAACTTGCCATCTACTCCATATATTCTAAGTACTTTCCACATACGTTCTCTATCCACTCTGTCATAGGCCTCCAAGTCCATAAAGGCAACATACTGCTTTTGTTGCTTCTCCAGACATTTCTCCACAACACATTTCAGGGTAAAAATCTGATCTACACATCCACTTCCCTTCCTAGAACCGCCCTGCTCGTCACCTATCCATTTCTCCGTTCTCGCTCTCACGCTCTCAATCACTACCCTACTGTACACCTACCCTACTACGCTAAGAAGACATATTCTTCGGTGGTTACCACACACTCCTCTTACCCCTTTATCCTTATATAATGGGACTATTATGCCTGTCGTCCAGTCATCTGGTGCACTCCCCTTCTTCCATGCTAGTTTGCACATTTTCCATACCCACTCGATCACTATCTCACCACCATACCTCAGCATTTCCCCACACACTCCATCTTTTCCTGGTGCTTTGCCCAACTTCCTCACCTCCTTCTCCACTACTTCTCTTCTTCTCCCTCCCATACCCCATCCAACTGTTTGCTGGCAATTCATTCTTTACATTTAGCAATTCGTTGAAGTACTCCCTCCATCTTTCGACTGTCTCTTGCTTCTCGGCTAGAACTCGGCCATTCTTATCTTTCACACCCTTCCTGTTTCCCTTGCTACTTTCCTTAACTTTCTTGACTTCTTTCCAGATCAGTTTCTTACACTCCCTCCATTTTACACTCAGATTCCTTTTAAATTCCTCATCTACTCTTCACTTACTTTCCTTCACTACTCTCATTTTCTCCACGTACCTTGCTTGTTTCTGTCTCTCCAAATTTTAATTCCCTCTACTACCCAACCACTCTCTATACGCTTTCTTCTTGTTTTCCACAGCTATTTCTACCTCTTCTGTCCATGTTGTACCCTTCACTCCCCTCCCTCTTCTCCCTACCCCACACACCTCCTCACATGCTGCACAGATATCTTCCTTAAACACTTTGCTCATCTCATCCACTTCCTCCATACCTTCCAGGTCAAGCCTACCTAGTTGTGTTTCTACCTGTACTCTTCCCTGATTTCCTCATCCTGTAGCCTCCCCATCCTCCTCGCCATTCCACCTTCCTCTCGCCTCCCTCCAGCTCTCCTCAACCACTTCATGTGTATCCTAATTTTAACTACTACTACATAATGGTCAGACAGACCCCCTCCAATACCCCTATACACCCTAGCATCCAGCACAGATTTCTTCATTCGTTCATCCACACATACAGTATATAATCAATAAGTGCCTGTCGTTCCACCACTGTCATAGCCTTATCCTGCTTCCTCCACACCACTTTCCATGTGTTCCTGTGTATCATTCTGTGTTGGAAGAAGGTTTTGGTTATCCACAGCCTCCTCCCCACACATACGTCCACAAGTGCACTACCATTCCCATTCACCTCTGACGGTACCCCCCACCCTCCCACCACTCCATCAACTTTCTTATCACCCACCTTCCCATTCATATCCCCAATCAGAATTATTCTTTCGTTCTTGCCAAACTTATCCAGGCATGCCTCCACATTCACCCAGAACTCCTCTTTCTCTCTTACAGGTTTATCCTCTGTTGGAGCATAGACACACACAATCACCCACGTTTGTATTCATACTTTCATTCTCACCCACACAATCCTTGAACCCATAGATCCATAGTCTCGTACACGCTCCTTCCATTTGTTACTTACAAACAAACATGCACCTTCTCTCGCTACTCCCTCACTCACTCCAGCACACACTCCCATTCCACACTCCCCCTCTCTCACATCTGTACCCCTCCATTTGGTCTCCGTCATTCCACATACATCCAGCCTGGCATTCACTATCACTTCCAGGATCTCTCTCTCTTTTGTGTCATCATTCACACCTTTCACATTCCAAGTCGCTATTCTAAGATTGTCCATAATCGGTCGGGGTTCGTCAACATAAGAACATAAGAACATAAGAACATAAGAAAATGGGAGTCTGCAGAAAGCCGATTGGCCTAAGCAAGGCAGATCCCTGTCCCACACAACCCCAAATCAATTACAAAGCCCAATCATAGGCTCAACACTCTAATACCCTGAGGATCATCTTACCAAAACGGTTAGAGATTAACGCAGGATTATGGGGGTCTGCAGAGCGCTGATTGGCCCAACCCGGCTGATCCCCCTTCACACCCAACCCTTCTCTTCCATATGCTTATCCAATTTTATCTTAAAGCTCCCTACAGTTTTAGATCCCACTATAGCACTTGGTAGTCCATTCCACCCATCTACAACTCTGTTACCAAACCAATATTTGCCTATATCTTTTCTGAAACGAAATTTATCTAATTTGAAACCATTGGTACGAGTTCTTTCGCTATCACTGAGCTTTAGTACATTTGTCATGTCCCCTTTGTTAATCCCACTAACCCACTTGAACACCTCTATCATATCCCCTCTAACTCTGCGTCTCTCTAACAAATGTAAACCTAATTTCTTCAACCTTTCTTCATACGGAAGATTTCTAATATGAATCATTTTTGTCATTCTACGCTGTACTCTCTCCAATGAATCTATGTCCATTCTGTAATAAGGACACCAAAATTGGACAGCATAATCCATATGGGGTCTCACTAATGACAAGTAAAGTTTTAAGAAAACATCAGCAGTTCTGTTACTCACACTCCTAGAGATGAACCCGAGAATCCTGTTTGCCTTATTACGAACGCCTATACACTGTTTTCTAGGCTTCAAATCATTGCTAACAAACACACCTAGATCTTTCTCGCAGTCTGAATTTTCTAATTCTAAATTAGCTAGTTTATATTTAACATTTGTTTGCATCTTCCCTATCTTTTAATACCTTGCATTTGTCAATGTTAAACTTCATCTGCCAATTTACTGACCATTCATGTAAGGTATCTAGATCCCTTTGGAGGCACTCTATATCGCTATCTGAATCAATTGATCTCCCCATTTTAGTATCGTCTGCGAATTTACTTATCCTACTAGTTATACCTAAATCTAGGTCATTTATGTATATAAGAAACAACAGGGGACCTAATACCGATCCCTGGGGGACACCACTTTTGACTGCTCCCCACTCTGACTTGGTACCATTTATGCTGACTCTCTGTTTCCTACCAATTAGCCATGACCTAATCCATCCCAACAACGCCCCACCTATTCCATGTGCCTCAACCTTTCTCATCAATCTCTCATGAGGGACTCTGTCGAAAGCTTTACTGAAATCTAAATATATAATATCGTATGCCTTGTCATTATCTACTGCTTCATATACCTCTGAGAAAAAACTAAGCAAATTAGTAAGGCAAGAACGTCCCTGAGTGAATCCATGCTGAGAAGAATTTATTAAGTTAAATGTTTCTAAGTGGTTTCTCATTGTCCTAGCAATAATTGACTCTAGTAGCTTTCCTATGATTGAAGTGAGACTAATGGGACGGTATTTGGATGCTATTGATTTATCACCTTTTTTTTGAAAATCGGAACTATATTTGCAAGCTTCCAAGCTCCTGGAACTATACCTGTTTCTAATGAATTGTTAAAAAGAAATGTTAATGGGTAACTTAACTCATCTCTGCATTCTTTTAATACTCTGGCATATACCTCATCGGGACCAGGCGATTTCTGAGGTTTCAGTCTGTCAATTTCCTTAAGCACATAATTTCTACTTATAGTAACCGTACTTAACCTATTTTCTATACTATCGCTATATACCTTACGGACTTCTGGAATCTGTGCCAAATTTTCATTAGTGAAAACGGATAGAAACTGACTATTTAATGTACTGCACATTTCTAAATCATTTTCTGTCATTTCTCCTATCGAAGTTTTAAGGGGGCCTACTTTATCTCTAACTTTAGATTTATATAGTTGGTAAAAAGCCTTAGGGTTATTTTTTGAGTCATTGGCTATCCTGATTTCATAATTTCTTTTGTCTGTCCTTATACATTTTTTAACCTCTCTTGATAGATTCTGATAGTAAGCAAGTAGGTGAATTTCGCCTTTCTTAATTTTTCGATATATTCCTCTCTTTTTTCCTAGAAGGTCTAATAGTCTATTATTCATCCATTTGGGTTGGTTCTGTGTTGATCTAAATTTTCTTTTGGGGATATATTTATTTTGCGCATTGTGGAGTGAAGAAATAAAATTATTATATGTAGCTGTCAAATTATCCTGAGTTAAGACAGGTATCTGAGAGAGAGTATGTTCATTAGCGCACCTGGGTCCACCTAATAGTTTAACCATAGGATCGACTCTTAAGGCTCGTCTTAATCCACCATAATTGGCTTTTCTGAAATCTGGGATAAGTGTCGTATTCTCTTTAGCCTTTCCTGTCCATTGTATGTTAAAATAAATTGATTTATGATCACTATTTCCTAGTTGGTCTCCTATCTCTACATTATTTATCATTTGTTCATTATTACTGAGAACTAAATCGAGGATATTATTACCTCTAGTAGGCGAGTCTATGAATTGAAATAAAAAACTATCCTGTACCGCCTCAATAAACTCTTTTGAATCTGAGTCGCCGATTTGATGCTGCCAATCAATATTCGGAAAATTAAAATCCCCCATAATACACACATTGCTAAACCTTGATGCTATTTTCACTTCCTGCCATAAAGCTGTACCTTCGTTTCTACTCATATTTGGTGGTCTATAAATAACTCCAATAATTATGGTCTCACTACCTTCGCTAACCTCAACCCAACATCCGAGGCTGTTCGTTCGTTCTTCGTTGCACTAAGTATTTTTCACGGGTGGGGGGTCGCAAGGCCACCGACCCAACCTCTTTAGTCGCCTCTTACAACACGACACGCAGGAGGCACGTGGGGCATATTCTTTTCCCCTACCCACAGGGGGGGTAGCATACATAGATAATTATAATTTGTGTTGGCACATTTACACATAGTTTTACAATCTAATCGTCTCTCTCTCTCTCTCTCTCTCTCTCTCTCTCTCTCTCTCTCTCTCTCTCTCTCTCTCTCTCTCTCTCTCTCACACACACACACACAATAATAAAAGACGTCCGGTATATACAAACAACAGGCCCGTACACAATAGTGAACGTTATCACTACGCTCTGGAAGCTTTAGTTTAGCTATATGATAACCAATGGTAATCTTTATGGAGAAGTATTGTTATCTGGGCCCTTCCTTCACTACCCACATTGTTCACTTATATGTTGTTGAGTCAATAGCCGGTTTGTTTTCAGGCTATAAATTTAGTATTGAAATGTCGAGTTGGTATTTCAACTCGACTGGTTATAATCTCTATTACAATCTTATAATAAGATATCTTGAAATAGAATATGCTCGACAGGGTTGCGTCAAGCTGTATGTATCTTGCACCAACTCTATATTCCAAGGCAACATTCACACAATAAAAAAGCAATATTGCTTCACACTTTAGTTTATTCTATTTGCATGAGGTATGATATATAGAATATTGTTCTGTCATATAGGGCAGACAATACAGGTACTCAAGTGACGTATCAAAGATAGAATGGTCTATAATGATATTTTGGTTATAATTAGTCACGTTACATTTACACACAGTATAGATAATATAAATATGCAGGAATAATAGTGTTACACATATACATAGGAAATCAAATCAAATGATAACGCATATGTGAGTATAACGTCTAGCGTGAAGACTTCTGGCATAAGGCGAATTGACTTGACTTTACGTTCACAAGCGTGGGGCGGTGAGCGCTTATCAAGGGGATTAAAGGCTGGTTCACACATAGCCGAGTCGGTGCTGCGAGTCCAACATGAGTCACACTCGTCGATTATCGCCGTCACTGGAGGCCGAGTCGGCCGCGAGTAGCAATTGCTCCCGAGTCAAGGAGAGTGTAACACGAGTTAACTCGAGTCAATACGAGTCAGCACGTGTTCATGCAAGAGTCTGTACGAGTAACTGAGAGTCAAACCGAGTGTAACACGAACCAAACACGAGTGTCAAAAATTTGAAAAATAACGGCCCCATTCCAGGGCACGTAAACAAAGAGTATGGACGAGTCTAACACGAGTCAACGAGAGTCAACACAAGTCAACACGAATCACCGCGATTGTTACACGGATCAATACGATTGTTATGCGGATCAACACAAAAGACAACACGAGTTTACACGAGTCGTAACGAGTGTGCAAGAGTCGCCGAGACCCCACCAAGAGTCATTGAGAGTGACAGCCACTGTGCAAGAAAGTTATATAAAGGCAGCCCCCACCACCACCCATTGCCACACAACCACTCACCACCACGGAGGACACACCCACCAACCCACCATGACTATCAATCGGCGCCACGTTGATACTCCTGAAGATGCGGATGGATCTCCTAGACATCGAGGAAGCAGAGGCGCTAGCTGAACGCCAACGTCAATGGAAAAGGAAAGCAAGGACAGTTTGGGCCAGGAGTTGGTTACTGAGACGGCCACAGTTCGGTATTTACGAACAACTCCTGAAGGAGTTTGAGGTAGAGGACCCCAACTCATACCGGAACTTCCTGCGTGTGGACAAAGTCATGTTTAGGGAGTTGGTGGAGCGTGTCGGGCCCAGGATAGAGAAGCAGGACACGTTTTGGAGGGAGGCTTTGTCACCTGGGCTGAGATTGGCAATCACACTCCGCTACCTGGCCACGGGTGACTCCTATCCTAGCCTACAGTACGCATTCCGTGTGGCCTGGAACACCATCTCCCTCATTGTGCCTGAGACATGTGAAGCCATCATCGCAGAGTACCAGCAGGAGCTTATACGTTGCCCCAGGACCCCGGCGGAGTGGAAGGAGGTTGCCAGGGAGTTCTCCAAACGGTGGGATTTCCACCATGACGTTGGTGCCATCGACGGAAAGCACTGCGCCATCCGATGCCCTCCCCGTGGCGGAACGGAATTTTACAACTATAAAGGCTTCCACTCCATCATGCTCATGGCTATTGTAGATGCAGACTACAAATTCCTGTACTGCGACATTGGCAATCACGGTTGCTTTTCTAAGAGGTGTTTTTCTAAGAACAAACATCAGAGCAGCATTGGATGGGTGCACCCTGGGACTCCCTGCTGCCGAACCTCTGCCCAACGACGACACCCCTGTTCCCTACTTCCTGGTTGGTGACGACGCATTGCCCATGTGAAGGTGGTTGATGAAGCCACACTCTACCCGCCAGTTCACTGTACCTCAACGCATCTTCAATTACCGTCTGTCCAGGGCTCGCCGCGTTGTGGAGAATGCCTTTGGCATCATGTCCACCAGGTAAGCTTTAATGTCATGTTATGTTAATGTCATGTCATGTCATGTTAATGTCATGTAATGTGATGGTAATGTCATGTTATTTCCCACAAATACAGGTTTCGTAGAGGCGACATGTGATATAACAAGGCAAAATATATGCCACCCTAATAATATATACTATAACTCCAGTCAAGTATTAACTATACATCATCCTAACCATTCTCTCCCAATCTCAGATGCCGGTGCCTCCTCTCCAATATACCCCTCCACCCATCCCGTGTCGAGTCAGTGGTATTGGCCTGCTGTTGCATGCACAACCTGATGTGGCTGCGGTACCCTGGTCATCACGTCAACATACTGGACGATGAGGACCCTGTGACGCATGCTGTCATTCCTGGGGCGTGGAGGGAGGATGTGGAGAGGATGAGTCCCCTGCAGAGACTCTCAGGGAATGTCGTGACAGCCCAGGCCAAGCTTCAACGCCAGCACCTAACAGACTACTATTTATTAGTGGCCCCTCCATCATTGACGATTATGCCTATTACATAAGGCACCCTCTTCAAACACTCATTTACCGTAGTTTGAATCTACCGCGCAGAGCATATCAAATTGAGGAGCCTTCATCATGAGCGCACGCAACCTCACTCATGGTTCGTCATTATGAAATTGGGTACTCACTACGAAAAAACTTCGTAAAAAATAACAAATAAAAAGAAAATAAGAATAACTATTCATAAACTTTCCATAACTTCGTGAATGTACTTGTGTGGATCTTTAACCAGACGCTAACCAGACGCTGACTTCAGGCGTCATTCTTCCTTCTCTGCTCTGCGCTCAACCTGCCCTGACGTGTCTCCCCACGCTCCGCTCGTTCCGCATTTGCTGCGTCCCTAGTGAGTTTTTTCTCATTTGTTTACTCTGGGATGTATCGAGTAAGGTTAGGATATGCGTAGCAGGGGTGTCATGGGCGGGCTGCCCGCAGTTCAGTGTATTTGGGTTGTGTGTTTGGGACGCCTATTTCGGGCGTACCCTCGTGGTCCCGGGGTGGACGCGTGAAACGTTTTCGCGGATTAGCTAGCCTAGTTATTTAGTTGGCTTTAACTACGCGTGATTAGGCTTCTTTTTATCTTTCTGATGAAGTTGCCTTATTTGTTTGTTTTCTGACGTTCCTATCGTATTTTTCTTCACTTAGTGAAGTTTTTTCTAGGTCCCGTGTCAGTGCTTCCCTCTCCCGGGTATATTTCTTCGAGGTGTGTTGGCTGCTGTTCCTGTTGTGATAATATTCAGTGCTTTTTGTTTTATTACCACATGTTTAAGCGATACTCCGTCTGCTTAGGCCTAGCCTGCCTCTCGTAGTTTTTTTACATGTACTAGTGTTATTGATTTATTGTATAAATATGTACTACTGTGTCATGTGTGTTCTGGATAAGTTGTGTATTGGCTTATTCCAGGCACTATTTGTGTACCTCCGATTGCTTCTGGTTGGTGTGGGTTACCATTTCCGGCGGGTTTTCTCGATTGCTCCGTGAAAATCCGGCTGGTTCTCAGATTGCGTCTGGTGGGTGTGGGTTGCCTTTTCCGGCGGGTTTTCTCGATTGCACCGAGAAAATCCGGCTGGTTGCCGAGTTTTAATCACGTGTGGTTAAAATAGGCTAGTTTCCCCCGGCGAGTGGTGGCTTGAGGGCTCTCCAGAACTGCATCTCAGTAGTGGGGCCTGTGTTCAGGCTTACTGTGTGTTTCCCGGCGGAAGGGCTTTACCAGATTCAACTAGGGGTTCATGCGGACACCTGTTGACTATAGTTTTTCCCGGTTTTGCAAAGCCGTTGAAAAACTGGGCTGTTTTGTTTGAGTAGTCTTTCCACCCTGGCGATCTTTTGCAAAGAAGTGGGGATAGGAACAATTGGGGTTAACTTTTCTATTAATTTTCACCCGGCGGTTGAACCTCGGGAGGGTGGGAATCACGGATTTGCAATTCGGTAGGATTAGCCTAACAATTGAGGGATACAATTAGGTATCAAGACATTCAACTCACGGCGATCTAATGATTAAGATGGGCTTAACCTGGCTAACTGCGTTATAATAAGGAGGCCGGCGTCTTATTATGGGTTCCCAGTGAACGTTATATCACAGGGAAGACTGCGTCACTTATAAAGAACTGCTCATCTTTATATCATGTCAGAGGATATTCTTAAATCTTTTGGACATGTAAAGTTATTTACAAATCTATACATATGAACCTACAGGGTAACGAGAGGTAATAGTGGTGTATTACATCTCGTTGCCCGGCGGTTCATTAACACTTGTGTTAGAACATTTTGGGGTAACCTAATGAGCATTAATTCCTGGAAATTTTCTTTTTTCCAGGGCGGAGTTCCGGCGGGTCCACAGAGGACCAGGTGAGGCCCGGGGGGAATTAGCTTTTAACCAGTCTCTGCCATGGCTGCTCTAGCCCCTGTTTTTGCTCTTTGCTCAACGCCCTCATGTTCCGGGATCCCTATTTTTGCGCACAATCTGTGCATTCGTTGTGTCAAATGCTTGGACCGATCAAGGGGTTTGTGGGTAACAAAGAATTGTACCTTTTGTAGTCAACTGGGTATTAAAGTATTACAGCACGACAATCTGGCCGCAGCGGTTGCATTACGCGAGGTCAGACAACTTCTTACTAATTATGCTACTGCAGTGTGATAACGTAATTCTGTGGGACCGTTTGTTGGTTCAGTAACCCCCAATTAAACGTCCTCCTTCCCGAAGTAAAGTAACTAAGCCGGCAGAGACTGGGCTGGTTAAAGGGCTTCTTCCCTCCCCCGGCACATCTAAGAGACCGCGAGAGCCGTCTCCCCCGGCGACAACTTCGGAGTCAAGATCTAGGTCCAGGTCACGGTCTCCTCTCAGAAAGCAGACACATAGTCACTCGACTTCACCTTCGCGGAAGAAGAGTAAGACAGACAAGACCAAGGACAGTTCTAGTGATTCATCAAAGTCGAGGCGGAGTCACAAGTCTTCTAAAAAAGAGTCTCATGTACGAAAGTCCTCCCGGTGTTCGCCGGAGCCTCGAACCTCGCTTTCTGCCTCTACTCCCGACATGTCTCAAGTCCAATCTGACAGGTCGGAAGTGGCGTCAGAGACTGTGGTCGGGGATATTCCGGCGGACATAGTGTCCCCAAATAATATTCTCACTTTAGATTTAGAGGGTTCTCCCGGCAGTGATAACCCGCTAGAGGGCTCGAGTGAGGGCTCAGTCATTGGGGTGGGGCCTGGCTCACAAGTGAGTTCCGGCCAAGGCCGGGGAGTTTGGAGATACTCCCAGCCATGGCGGGACAGCTCTCTGCCGTCTCAGGCACCTCAGGTAGTGGCTGAAGTCCACCGGGACGCGGAGACACCGTCTTCCATCCCTGACTTAACATGGCAACATCAAGGGGTCCCAGCCTCGGCGGAATCCTCTCAGGAGGGACCGGAGACAGGGGATGATGGGTCTATTATTTCTGAGGTGGGTAACGTAGATAACTCTCAGAATAGGAATATTTCACCTAATAGTTCTTCCTCTGCTCAATTTGTCACGGCGGATGAGATTGATGGGTTATTAGCGAGTGCTTTAACTAAGTTTTTTGGCCAGCAACTGGAGCCTCCTATGGTTGGTCTGGGAGCTCCCACGCCAACATCGACTGTCCGACCTCTGGCTACTTCCGTTACTTTGACACAAATTCCGCTCACTCCCCTTGTATCACCTACTATTGTTACTAGGCCAACTTCGGCGGCACTAACTACTTCCAATGTGCGAGTAGTAGCAGATGTAAATCCTCCCCCATTAGACAAAGCCCCGATCAGAAAAGGGGCTATGCCTCTCTTATACGGGCCAGACGATTCTTGGGTATCATTGGTACCAACAAAGCCAGAGGTAGCACAGTCCACTATGTCAAGGGAGCTTCCGGTACCACGAGAGTGGGTAATCCAAGGGAATAAATCTAGGAAGTTAAGGGCTCTAGATATGCTGGGAAATGTACTTGATGTTAGTATTAAGGCCATCCCCAACTATTATCATCATGATTATTTTGTATATTCTTCTACACCTGCCCTACCACCTGCATCAGCTTCAAAACTGTTTTCGGACTGGACAAAACATGATGGGTTCAATGATATCAAAGCGCTGTCAGCTCTAACCCCTGAGTTGGAGTTAAAGACATTTACTGACCCAGCCGCGAATACAGTTTTGAAGGTGGAGCAATTGGGTCCGGGACCTTGGGTGGACTGGGAAGTCGAGGCGCAAAACTTTGCAACCACATTCAATTCTAGAGCTTCACACCAAATTCCACAAGAGAGCCATTCTTGGTTCTCTCTCCCAGTATACTCTGCCGGCGGAGTTCCCTCTGCTCTCTTTGCCTTTTTAGCTGCCCCTAAAATTAATCTATGCGAGCTTAAAGATCCGTTCGCTACACCTTCCACTGCTCACCTAGACCGGGAGTTTAGGCTACGGGGTAAGGCGTACAGACTATTTTCTCAGTATATTGTTACGCAACAGGTAGCAAAATCAATGATAAGATCTGCTCAGGCTATCACGGACACAGAAGTCCGAAAGGCAATCAAACTATCTAGACGCTTACTTCTCCAAACTTCTATTCAGTCACTAGGAGATATACGCACGGCCTTGTTAGAGGCGGTGCGGGCAAGACAAGATCTAAGGATGTCTCTAGTCCGAAAGCTCCCGGATAGGATTGCTAATCAAGTAGTAATGTCCCCAGTTCTAACTGCCTCTTTAATGTCCCCGGAGGTGTGGAGGACGGTGTTTAACATGGCTCAGGCCTTGAAGTACAGTCCCGCCCCGTCTCAGAAACCTGCTTTCACTTTTACCAAGCCCAAACCAGTCGCTAAAGCTCAGTCTGGTGGGGCAAAATCCTTTCATTTGCCTAAATCCTCTTGCACCCAAGGTCAGTACAGATACAAGCAAGGAAAGTCTTCAGGTACCCATAAAGGATAGAGGTATCAAAGGCCGGGTCAGGGCCCGTCTCCAGCCAAACCCGGCCAGTCGTCTAAACTTCCACCACCACCACCACCAAAATACTAAGGTCTCCCTCACGCCCAGGGCCGATCTTCCGGCGAGTGGATCAGGTGGTAGTTCAGCCGGCGAACCCTTGTCTGCTAACTGGGTCGTTCCGGGCGAATCATCGCGCATGGCCTTTAAACACATGGGCAAGGATGGTGGCACGCAAAGGCATCACCTGGCAGTGGCTCCGGCGACCTCGCTTATGTCAGCCGACAAAGGCAAATTTTTTTTCATTAGAGGTGGAGTCACTGATCCAAGAGATGGTGGCCAAGAATGTTATCATCCCGGTCCCCCAAAATTACCCAGTTTTTACATCCAAACTTTTTCTGCTACCCAAAAGGGACAGTGTTCAGATGAGGCCGGTCGTAGACCTGTCTTATCTGAACCTCCATATTCACAACGTGTCCTTCCGGATGCTGACAGTGAATCAGATCAGGCTAACACTTCCGCCGGAAAGGTGGATGTGTTCTTTAGACCTGACGGACACGTATTGGCACGTCCCGGTAAACAAACGGTTTCAACGTTTTCTAGCATTAAGAATCATGCATCAGACTTGTCTTTCAGAGGATGCCGTTCAGTTTAAACCTAGCACCTCGCATATTCACGAAATTAGTCCGGCAAGCCCTGATGCCCTTGTTGCAACAAGTGATCAGGATTTTGTGGTATCTAGACGACTGGCTGGTGGTGGCGGAGACGGAACAATTATGCATAAATCATGTCAACATTACATTAAATCATGTAAAAACTCTAGGATTCAAGGTAAACCTGGTAAAGTCAAACATTGTTCCCTCACGAGTGGTTCAGTGGATAGGGCTGGTCTGGGACACAGCTGCTCTCACTCTGAGTCAGAGTGTGGACAATCGGAACAGGTTTCGCAAGAAACTGTTTCTGTTTCTTCACAGTCTGACTACGACACGGAGAGTCTGGGAATCTCTGGTCAGCTCTCTCAACTGGATTCAACTAACTGTAAAGTTGGGCCGGTTGGAAGTCAAACGTTTAATTTTAGAGGGCAACACATTTTTTCCACTATTGCCGGCGGAAACATTATGGCCCATCCCAAAATTAATACACACCTTACTAGCAGTCTGGGCGAAGAGGGAAACATTGCACTCAGTCATGTCTTGGACCTCTCCTCCGCCGACGGTATGGGTGGACACGGATGCGTCAGGCACGATAGGTTGGGGCTTTCAGTCAAACCAAGGGCACCAGGGTCAAGGGCTTTGGTCCCATTCAGAATCCTCCCACATAAATGTCAAAGAGTTACTAGTCTCCTTGTATTTCTTTCAGGCTCACGGCTTTTCTTTGCAGGGCATATCTGTGGCCTTCAGGATGGACAATCTGAATGCGGTTCACTGCGTTCAGAAACAGGGGTCAACGCGATCTCGGAGGTTGCTAATCGTGTCAGAAAAGATTTTTGTACTAGCCGACAAGCTGGACATTCAGCTTCACGCTTCTTATCTCCCCGGCGTAGCGAACGTCTGGGCAGACGCTCTATCTCGGAGACAGAGCACAACAGTAGAATGGGCGCTCAAGCAAAACATTTTCGACCTAATGATTGCGAAGTCTTACCGTCCACAAGTGGATCTATTTGCGTCCGAGGAGACTCACAAACTCCCGCTGTACCTAACCCGCCGGACAACCACGCCGGCGGGAGGACCCGACGCTCTGGTGACGGACTGGAACATATGGAGTTCCATTTATCTGTTTCCGCCGCCAGACGCTTCTCTAATGTGCCAAGTAGTAAACAAACTACAGGATTATCGGGGCGTCGTCTCATTAATCGCGCCCCTGTGGCCGGCGCAGGCGTGGTACCAGCAATTAAAGACGTGGTGCCCGAACCCGGTGTCGCTCCCGGTCGGGTATTTCCACTTAGACACGATTGGCAACCTAGAGACCTCGCTGACTTTTGCATTGTGGACATTCAGGAGGCCAAATGGTTAGCTCCGTATGGTAGAACCGTGACCGATAAATTCATGAATCAATACACACAATCTACTAAGAGACAGTATCATTCGCATTGGCAGTCTTTTACTTCTTGGATACTCAGAACAATCCGTGCCTTCGGTGGCTTTGGTTTTTAATTATTTAAACTATCTGTTTGAGCAGAAACGGCTATCAGTAGTAACGTTAAAGAATCACTTAACAGCAATTAGGGTGCCATTCCTGGACCTTACGGGTCTAACCATACCACTAGCGGAGGCTTAATAAGGGCATGTTTTAAACTCCGCCCACCTCCCCGTCAGCTCATGCCTACCTGACAAAGCGTTGTCATTACTTCATTCCCGGCGGTACCAAAATACTGCAGATTTTGACTTACTTTTAAAAAGGGCAGTATTCCTTATGGCTTTAGCTACCGGGAACAGGGTGTCTGAGCTGGCGGCGATGAGCAACACACCTAATTGCATCAGGTTTGGTAGGCTCAATGATTGTATTCATATTGCTCCTTCCCCAGGGTTCATCGCCAAGAATGAACACAGTGATCACGTGTTTTCAGAGTTCACGGTGCCGGCATTGAAAAGGGGAAAGGTGCACCATAATTTATGTCCAGTGCAAGCGCTTACCAAATATTTGAAGGTCGCACCTAGGAATCAACAAGGTGCTTTATGGGTATCTAGTACGGGTAAACGCGTTATGAAGCGTAAACTGGCTTCTCTCTTAGTTAACGTCATTCAGGAAAGTAATCCCGGCGTTGTGGGTAGAGCTCACGATTTACGCAAATGGGCGACCTCTTTACGTTTCCTTAAGAATTTTTCTGTTGAGGACATAGCAGCCACGCACCTCTGGTCCTCTAATCATACTTTTTTGACTCGATACCTTTCAGTAGCTTTGGACAGGCCTTCCATGCCATGTATAGCTTTATGGCAGAGGGTCTAGGTGGCCTCTGGGTTACTTAATGTTTAGATGAAGAAAAGAGAGGGGGGGGGGGTGAAGTCAGTGTAACATAGGACACCCTAGACCCCGCCAGAGTACGTGTGCGAAGCTTACGAGCTGTGATACAGGGTGTAGGTTCTGTGAATTTAAAGAATTTTCTGTAGTATTCATTAAAGGAAATTGTGCTAACGTCCAATCATAGTTCAAAGACAATGCTTGTTGTAAATAGTTTTGGCTGTGAAGCAATATAATTTTAAGTAAATCTTAGTAGTTGCGGCCGCAGCTGGTATGTGTAATGTAAGTACCTCTTTGCGGTATAATTTTCAAAATATATCCAAGAGTTAATGGGGTTTATATGTGCATATGTAAACTTTGATGTTTTTTGTTTTTCACCACTTACTTTAAGTGGGGTGCCTTCTTAACTACCAGCTCTGTGTACACTGTCTCGGAGTTAACCCCTTTTTGTCCAAGCAGGCTTCTTCGAAGCACGCTCCTGCTTGTCACCTTTTTTATATATTGTTATGCTGTATAAAGTATTATGCACACAAATATATATTTTTTACAAAGTATGAATACTATGTGGTTGTTTGATTATCTGCTTTTGCTAGAGTTATGATATGATTACGAATGTCCCCCTCCAGTCTTAGATATCAGGCATAATCGTCAATGATGGAGGGGCCACTAATAAATTATAGGTTTGACTCCTGTAAGGAGATAAAGAAAACCTAATATTTAGTAGTGGCCCCGTAATCATTGACGACTGGGGCCCTCCCGACCATCCCCTTCCCATTCGTTGATGTATTAAGGATTTTGGTTTACTTGATATGTCAGTGAAGGAAGAATGACGCCTGAAGTTAGCGTCTGGTTTAAGATCCACACAAGTACATCCACGAAGTTATGGAAAGCTTATGAATAGTTATTCTTATTTTCTTTTTATTTGTTATTTTTTACGAAGTTTTTTCGTAGTGAGTACCCAATTTCATAATGACGAACCATGACTGAGGTTGCGTGCGCTCATTTTGTTATGCTCTGCACGGTAGATTCAAACTACGGTAAATGAGTGTTTGAAGAGGGTGCCTTATGTAATAGGCATAATCGTCAATGATTACGGGGCCACTACTAAATATTAGGTTTTCTTTATCTCCTTACAGGAGTCAAACCTATAATTCCTCAGCAAGCGGAAGTTTCCCCTTGCAGGACGACATGATCTAAGGTCATTATTTTTCTGTCTCATTATTATATTCTCTCTCTCTCTCTCTCTCTATATATATATATATATATATTTTTATTTTTTTTTTTTTTTTTTTTTGTAACTTCTGCTATTGGCCTCTTATTTGGCTTGTGGTTTAATATTTTATTTCAGTATTATTATTATATGTTCTTTATATATTAATACATTGATAATTATATATATACTTCTGTGTCAGCTTTTCTGTGTGTTTTCAGAATCATTGATATATTCAACATAAATTTCAATTTACATTTGTCTATGAATTACTGTGATCTTATTTTTATTTGTCTCATATGATGGTATTTGTTTTCTATTGTTCTGTCTCATTATAATAATATTGTTATGTATATTGCCATCATATGTTCTTCCATGAATTATGTTTTTAAAATAACTTAGATTAATTATAGATATTGTATCTCATTTATAGAGAACTGTTATTACTTATTATTTGCTCGTTAAACTCGTCATAAAAGTGAAAGTATAAATTAAACTTATAGATAAAATAACTAACTACTAGTTGGATTCAAAACAACATCTCAAAACACATTCATTGTATTTATTTATAAAAAATATAAAGGTTCCTTAATACTAAAAACATGTATAATAATGTAATGCCTCGTCCTCCCCATCAATGGGGTTCATGACTACATTGAACAGGTTAACACCACAACTCACACCTCGTCATCCGCAGGCCTGGGGGTGGTGGCTGCCGGGTTCATTCTGGTGTATTGCAGAAATCCACCAGGTGTTGGCAGTCTGCTGGGGGTTGAAGGAACCGCGAGGTTGTTGCCATGTGTGGGGGTCATAGAGCCCGCCCACCACTCAGGTACAGGTGTCCTGAAAGAGGCCGCCATCATCTCTGAGAACGTGGGGGTGGTGAAACCTGGGGACCCACGTGGTACCACAGACGAAGGTCCTGCCTGCTGGGGTGGGGTTGGTAGCTTGGGTGGTTGTGGTGCTGTGGTGGCCTGAGGCGAGAGAGATGGTTGAGAGGGTGACGCCTGTGGGCTGGCATCCATATCTTCCCTGGCCTGCAGCACGAGCATCATAATTTGTCTTGACAATGTGTCACCTACTTGGTTAGGCAACATGTCCAGCTGCTCCTCCAAGTAGGAGACGAAGTGGGAGTACCTCGTCTGCTTGACTGCCAGGGCCGACATCAGGCCGGCATGTCTCTCCTCAGTCGCCCCATTTCTGATTTACCTAGAAAAACAAAAATTTGTTGGTTAGATACATGTTGTTATTATATATTAATATATTCACGCAATGGTAAGTCATAATCATTAACAGTTTATCATTATCTTCCACCACAGTTGACGCCTGTTCTACAGCCATTATTATATAAATAATCTCGATATCAATGATATTAACAATGCTTTCATATTTACCTCCAGAGGTGGGCTCGTCTCAGCAATATACAGCATCCAACAAATGAGATGTTATATGAATACACTATTTATGACTAATTTTTTACAATGCTTTTATAATTACCTCCACAGGTGGGCTCGTCTGGGCAATATACAGCATCCAACAAAATACATTTTATATGAATACTATAGTTATGAATTATGTTAACAATGCTTTCATATTTACCTCCACAGGTGAGCTCGCATCAGCACTTTTGCGGCGCTTCTTATAGCTGGAGCCAGCAGTCGTAGCTGTCCCGGATGGTGGGGGCATGGCGGAGTCCTCTCCACCACTCTCTGGGTCGTCTACCACCACCACCTCTGGCGCGGAAGTAGGGGCCCGGGCGTCCTGCTGGGACTCTTGGAACTGAAAGAAAGGCATAAATTTAATCTATCTATCTATCTATTGCCTGACGCCGTGATCCCCGAAGGGGTGGCCACGAACGAACCGCCCCCATGCACCTCTGTCCCCAGTCAGTCGACGCCGCTCCCCCCAACCAGCACCGCCTTCGTTCATGTACTTCCTCACTCCATCCTTCCACCTCATATTCGGTCTACCTCTCCCCCTCTGTCCCTCCACCTCGCTCTCGTACACCCTCTTAGTCATTCTCTCGCTTTCCATACGTTCCATATGGCCGAACCATCTCAAGTTGTTCCTTTTCACACTTTCCAGCACATCTACCTCCACACCACACCTCCTTCTTACTTCCTCATTAGTCTGTCTATCCATCCATGTAACTCCGCACGCACTCCTCAAGTAATTCATTTCCACTGCTCTCACTCTTAGTCTGAGTCTCTCAACCAACGTCCATGCTTCGCTTCCGTAAGTCAGTGTCGGGATTACCACACTGTCATGCAAGGACTTCTTCACTTCCATACTGACCACCCTATTTCTTGTTACTGCTTTTAGCGTTCCTACAACCCTCTTCCCCTGTTGTACCCTCTCCCGCACCTCTTCATCCATAGTCCCATCTTTACTCAACACACTGCCCAGATACTTAAAAGAGTTGACGATCTCCATAGCCTGACCGTTCAGCTTCACCTCACACTCTGTGACTTCACCCCTTTCGAAGACCATAACCTTGCTCTTCCCCGTATTTACCTTCAAATTCCGTTTTTCGCACACTGTTCCAAACTCATTTACCAGACCCTGCAACTCCCATTCATTATCTCTCATCAGAACTGTATCATCCGCAAGCAGCAGTATAGGTAGCTTCCACTCAATTCCCTCCCTTTTCAGCGATACACCAACATCCACTGCTCTTGATAGTATTTCTTTCATAACTCCATCCATATATACAGTAAACAACCACGGGGACATCACACACCCCTGTTTCAAACCAACATTCAGGTCAAAGAACTCGCTCTGCTCACTCTCCACACGTACTGCCGCCTTTGCACCCTCATACATGCTCTTCACTGCTTTCAGCAACTTGCCCTCTACTCCGTATATTCTAAGTACTTTCCACAAACCTTCTCTATCCACTCTGTCAAATTTAATACAGTATTTAAAAGTAATAATTAAAATATATATACCGGGACTGTATATATATACAGTATATATTTATATCTATATTTATATATATACAGTATATATGACTCACAATTAATTTATCGGAGATTTCTCTATGATTGATAGCATTATGTTAACTTGACAATAAATATGAATACGTAAAGACATGTGATGTTTATATAAATCCTTCTTTATATATATATACCTGGAATAAATCACAAAATATATATTGAAACTTTAGATGTGTTACAATATTATATAAATGGGAGCATATTATTACAATGTTCTTTTCTTAACAGGAGAACTTATATATTGTCTTGCTGGTTATAACTTGGTCTTATATTTTCCCATTTATTTATTTTTGTCACAAATGTTAGGTATGTATATTAGTGTTCTTACCTTAGCTGTGACCCGGGTCTTGACACGGGCAATGTGCCCTTTGAGGAAGGAAAACTTTTCGAGTATCCAATCATCACGGCCCGACCTTGGCCGCCCCTCGCTGGTCCCAGGGGTGCCCGCACCACTCTTCTCGTTGGTGAGCTTTGCATACCGCGTCCGCATTCCCGTCACCCATTTGTTCAGCTGGGTTCCTGCGGACACAGAAACATTAATTGGGCATGGGACACATTGTATTAATGCTTCACATATCGTCGTGAGCAGCTAAAAGATAGGTACATAATCAAATATAGATTCAAGGATGTAAACAGACATTGAATGGAATGTTGGTGATATTGGCAGCACAGCAATTCATATATGCAACTCTTAACATATTTTAACTAATGCAGGATGAATTTAACGTATGAAACACATGAAACCGAACCAAGAACACAACAAAAAGGTATTAAAACACACATTATCACTACAATAACATAATGCACGCTTTACTTTGGGGTACTTACCTGTGACATGAGGTATCAGGCTGTAGGCCTTCTCTTCAAACATCCGCACCTTCTTGCGGCTGTCTTTGTACTCCTTGAGACGTTTCTGGTACAGCATGGGGTTGTCCTTCACCCACTCTACCAGCATGTAAACAGTCTCGTCGTCGAACAGCATCCGGGTAAGTTTGTTTTTCTTGCATACACGGGGATATCATCGGCCATGTCCTGTGAGTCGCCTTGGTCATCGTCACCACCAGACATGGCCTCCGTATCATCGGGCTCCTCTTGGCTGTCGTCCATCACAGCCTTGTCCTCGTCGATGAAGGTAGCATTGGCATCGGCTTTGTCATGAAGATCAGTACTAGTTGCAGGGGCCTGGCTGTCTGGTATGATCTCATCTGAGCTGGGCGACGCACTACGTTGGTTGTGCTTGGGCGGGGGTGGGCGGCGTGGGGTGGCTGCTGTGTCACATGGTTGGCTGGGCCCAGGCGGCGGCTTGGCGACACGCTTGGCCAGCGTACCCTTCAGCACATGTCGAGGGTTGATGGACTTGGAAGGGACCTTCTTCTTTTCAGGCTTTTCAGGGGCCATGGCGAAGGGCAGCGTTGGTAGATGGGCAGCAGATAGGGAGATCAGAGAGGCAGGTCAAGGTTGTGGTCGGTCACTGGTGCGGCGGTGGACTGGGACGAGGCAGCGTGGGTGGGGGCATTTTATAGGGTGTGGGAGGCGTCTGTGTGAGCGGCGTTGGTGCCAACTCTTCACGCGGTGTTGCCAGCACTCGGGCTACACTCCACGACTCGTGTAGCTGCGTGTAGGTACGCGTTGACTCTCGTTGGATCTCTGTTGTACACGTGTTGATTCGCGTTACATCCGTGTAAACTAGTGTAAACTCTCGTTGATTCGTCCTACATTTTTGAAATAACAGTATTTCAAATGACACTCGTTTTTTCGTGTTACACTCATGTTTTTTTCTCAGTGGTTCGTGTATACTCTTGTTTACTCATGTTTTTACTCGTGTTTGAATCGTGTAAACTCTTGCATCATGGGGTCACCAAATTTTGGCACTCACATTTGTGCTTTGTACTCTTGTTGATACGTGTTGCATGTGTGTTACATATGTTTTGTTACGTGTAGACACGTGTTGATTCGTCAACGTCGAAATGAGGATGAAAAGCGACGAATCACCAAAGAGTGTTACACGGGTTTACACGAGTCAACACGAGTTAACACGAATAACGAAGAGTTAATCAGAGTCAAACACAAGTTAACACGTATGTACACGAGTCTACACGTATTTAGGTCTCAATCGTGGGTACTCGCCACGTGGCCCAAAAATTTCATCTATCTATCTATCTATTGCCTGACGCCGTGATCCCCGAAAGGGTGACCACGAACGAACCGCCCCCATGCACCTCTGTCCCCAGTCAGTCGACACCCCTCCCCCCAACCAGCACCACCTTCGTTCATGTAGTTCCTCACTCCATCCTTCCACCTCATATTCGGTCTTCCTCTCCCCCTCTGTCCCTCCACCTCGCTCTCGTACACCCATGCATGCATGCATGACATTTTTGGACCCCGTGGCGAGTACCCACGAGTGTGTCGAGTAAACAAAGAGTATACACGAGTGTAGCACAAGTCTACACGAGTGTAGCACGAGTCTACACGAGTGTAGCACGAGTCTACACGAGTGTAGCACGAGTCTACACGAGTGTTGAGGAGTATCGACGAGTCATTGCCGAATAGCAAAATTTCATCACTCGTGTTGGACTCGCGCACCGACTCGCTATGTGTGAACCAGCATTAAAGAAAGGGTCACACAGGTAAGATTATAAATACAAGGTAGTGCATTTGACCCTAGGTCAGAGTGACTGCTTTGGTATGAATTTATAATTCGAAATAGTGCGACTATAAGACACTAGTGAATAGTAAATATATACTAAGGAGCTTATCGACAGGGTGGTTTAAGTTGAAATTTAATTATCTAAACGGCTTCTGTATAAGACTAGACACACGGCTACGAAAGCTAGATTTACACCGAGTAAGAGATCGATACACACAAGTATAGAATTCAAATTCAAATTTAGATCAATGAATTGCTATAACAGGTTTTTGATTGAAAGCAAGTTAATATAAAATGAGGAAAAGACACTCAATTAAAATGCGACTGGATAATCACAGTAAAATAGAATTCGGAAGAACTCAGAATATAAAAGGACGTACACGACTAAGTTGTACTAAGTTGAAATACCACGATAATAGTATAAAAGGAGATTTGAATATATTAGCAAATCCCTATCTGGCAATACGTGGATCAAAGGTATGGCGTATGCGAAATACATGAACATATGATGTAATTAAATATTTACTATAAAAATAGTAAGATCGAAATGGTAATGGTCTCTACGATAATAAGAAGACACGAATAATATATAAATTGAGCGAGAGTTACTATAAATGTGTGTACAAAAATATTAATTACCCACACGCATAGATCAGATTAATTCACAAGCACTGGTATAAGCTAGATAGCTCGAATAATAGAATTATGGTTTTAACTCAACGGAGGGGTTCTTGACTTTTCGGTAAGGAAAGATAGATAGATTAAAATATGGGCATAGGTCCTAGGTAAATGGTAGTAAATTAGGGAATATCTTCACGGTACAGTATATGTTTACACTTCAACTTGGATAATTATACAAGAGAATAAATAACATATATAGGTGACATCTGAGAGTATTCCGTTGTGAGCCTGGATCGAGATGAGTGTATATAACGGATGTACAATTGACAAGGAATAATAAAACTTCAGAAAGATACTGCAAAGGGGTATTTCGTAGCAATATCTAGTGCGATAAAATCACTTGCACAGATCAAGATTAATGGAAAGACAAATGACTATGTAACGTGTACACAGATCGATAATTGAATAAAAAAGGGCACAGATCCTTGGCACAGATCAACTTAATAACACTTCACGGAATACTCGCATATATTACCTTACCTTCAACAATAGCCACACATTGAGTTACGCAGAAACACTTAGGGTTAGCGTGCAGGAGGAGAAGGGCCAAGTACGAGGGGCGGGGCGTCACAGAGGTCCGGGCACGGCAGCTGGACGTAAGGGGGGCCACTCGTCAGGGGTCCAGGGGGCAGGGCCAGGCGTCAGGGTACTGCTTCGGCAGGGGTCCAAGGGCAGGGGGGCAGTGGACAGCAAACTCCTTCTCTCTCTCTCTGGCAAACGACTCCCGGACAGCAATTATCCGGACGGAGAGTTTAGGTAGTTATACTCCCGGACATATATCCGGATGGAGTAAGCTACTGAGTGTGAATTGACTTCCTGTAGTTTCAGTCAGTACATATTTGCGTTATTTCTCTTTGTCAGGTTGCGTGATCTCGTATGAATAGGAGCATAGTAAATACATAAAAGTTGGCTATGTTGAGGTTAATAATTACATACAAAATACATTATGGTGCTTAATGACATCGCACTGAGGTTCTCGTCTGTTTGACCTTTTGTTCTTTCTTATATCATCAAGCCCGATGATGTAATTCGTGATTTCCTGTTCACTCATTATTATGGCTATTTGGACTGTTCATGTAATGATTTTCTTCCGTGGCACTTTATATTACCATTTCACTTTTCTCCTCGTCTGGCAGCTTCATGAGGATGGAGGGCCCCAACGATTTAAATATTCCCAGTGTTGTTTATGTTGAGATTGCAAAAACACTTTGTCATCATAGTACTCGGGAGGGGGGGGGGGGGGGGGGGGGTATGCGGGGAGAAATTCCGCCTTGGCTCTTTGAGTCCTGTCCTGTGTTCGGCGGGGCCGCGTGAGGTGCTGATTGGCGGGGCTTGACCTGCCCGTCGGGGGTAACTCACCTGTACGGGTAGTTAGAGCATGGGTATAGGGGTCAGATTTCCCGTTCTCTGGAGAATGGGAACTGATTCTATTTCTAAACCCTTTTCTCCTTGTCTCCCTGGATTCCCTTACGGTGGCTATCTTGTGTGGTTGTCCTTTTGGCTCCGTCATTTCAGGTATAAATGTTCCTTACCTTTAATCTTCCTTTAAGGGAAGATGGGTCGTTTTTCTGGTCTCCCTTCTTCTTCATGTTTAGTAGCCCCAATATTGTTTTATATTTTAAGACGTTCGGCCCATTAGCTTGGCGATTGTAAGTCCTTTGGACCCAATTTGTGTCATTTAGGTGTCGATATTTTCCTGGCAAGAGATAGCGAGCCTGTGATTTAAGAGGAACTGGCCTTTTGCCGGGACATTTTTCTATCGAAAAATTTACAAATTGATCTTGAAGGATGGTCATGGGGGGGGGGGGGGGTTAAGCTTGATGGAAGTCTAGGGAGGAAACAAACAAATTATAAACAAATAAATAAATAAGAAAATAAATACGCCAATCCCCCTTACAAAATAGCTCACCCTCCACAATTAACTGCGTTTATAAAATAATAGCCTCTCCTTTCTCCATATATTCAACAACATCATGTAAACAAAGTAAGGTTGATGAAATGGTTTAGTATTGTACCTCGCATATTTCTAAATAGGAAGTATATATCTGGAAACTAATTGATCCCTATTTTTGTCTATACATCAACTACAAAACTATATATACTATATATTGAATAGGCAAGTTTTAGATTTGTTATTACCATCAATAATGACAAAAAGGATCCACGAATTTTGATAAGTGACTATGCATCACCTCTTGTAGTACTGTACACCCAGAAGTGAAAGTCCCTGCATAGGGTTTACCCCCTACTCCTACTACCCCAGAAGGTAGGAACTGGGTGGGCCCTGCCCAGTCCCCCTTACTACTCCTACCCCAGGCAGAAGGGACGGGATGGTGCCAGTCCGTCACCCCTTCCTTCCCCTACCCTATAATGGAGAGATTAAACAAGCAGGCCCCCCACTCACACCCTACCCCAACCCCACACAGGAGGAAACCGCCGAGTACAACCATAGTTTTCCACGAACACAGAATAAAGTAACCTTGCAACGAGGCCGAGACCATGTCAGTAATTGGTAATCTATATATATTCTATATATGCCAGAACAATGTTGCAATAAATTATCTGATTTTACAGAACGAAGATAATTTACACTATCTGTCACCGATCCGTAGCTTGACACACAAACACTTATGATTTATGCGTAATTAGTATTCTATCATGTTTGTATATATAATGTAAATTTCCAATACCATCACCCCTTCTAGTTATTTTACAAATTATTGTATTCACCCTTGGCCAACCCCTCGGGGATCACGGCGTCAGGCAATAGATATATACTGTAGATCGATAGTATTCACCCTCTATATATCTATCTATATGCTCAGGCCCAATCCCCATTTTGGGGGTAGCCGACTCAAGACAGAGCAAAAACAGGGAAAACACAAAAACAACATAAAACAAAAAATAAACACAGATAAAAAACACAAACTCTCACACATCCAGGTCACCCAGGAGAAGACCCAGAGACCAGGGTTACCAAGGTCGCTCCAGCACTCCCCCGGCCCCTGACCACCCGGAGAGGTTCCGATCTCGGCAGGCAGACATGCAGCGAAGCCAAAGCCACAAGCCCTCCCACCACACTTCCAGGCACACCCTTCATATAAATCGTCTCCCCGGGCCAGGCGCCTGATGGACTATTATCTAGTCCAACTTGCGCCTGACCCCTTACTCCAAATGACCACGTGTTCACTCAACTATTCACAAGCATTCTCCATTCACTCCTGTCCACCACCACTTCCCCTGCCTGATCTATAGTCATTCCTCTATCATCCAAAGCCTTTCTTACACAGTCTCTCCATCTCAATGGGGGTCTTCCTGCCCTTCTATCTCCCCTTGTACCTGACTCACATATTCTCTTTGTAAGCCTTTCATCTCCCATTCGTTCAACATGACCATGCCAGCTCAGCACCCTTCTGTCCACTCTGGCTGACAAATGTTCCTGCTGCCCCACTCTCCTACGTATCTCTTCATTCCTCAATCTGTCTCTACGAGTAACTCCACACGTACTCCTCAAGCAGCTCATCTCCATCACATCCAGCCCTCTTTTCTCCTTTTTCTTCAGAGCCCATGTCTCAGCCCCATACATCACTGTTGGCACAACAATTCCTTGATACAATGCACTTTTTACTTTCACTCCGAGATTTCTCGTCTTCCACATACTTCCCATTGCTCCGAAAACCTTCCTTCCTTCACACACTCTCTGTTTTACCTCCACTTCCATACCTCCACTCCTGCTTATTGTTCCTCCTAGATATTTAAAACACTCTACTTGTTCCAATATTTCCCCATCCAGCCTCACATCTAGATTCACCCTATGCTCTCCCTTATTACACACCATTACTTTACTTTTATTGACGTTCACCTTCAGTTTCCTCCTTCCACAAACCACACCAAACTCTTTGACTACCCGCTGCAGTTTCTCATCAGAATCCGCCACCAATGCTGTGTCATCAGCGAACAGCAACTGATTCAACTCCCAATCTCTACCATTCTTTCCTACTAAACCCAATCCTCTTCCCATAGTTCTCCTTTTCACCTCCCTCACCACACCATCCATAAACATATTAAACAGCCATGGTGACATTACACAACCCTGTCACAAACCCACCCACCCGCACAATATGCATTGGTATTTAATGGATTTGCACATTGAAATGGTAATCTTGTAATTTTTGAATACCTTTGAAGAGGTGTTGGAACTTACTAAACAACATATTGTATGGATTGCTTAATTGATTATAAGTGGTATATTCATTCAATGCTCGATCCGTGGTTAGGCTTTTTGGTGCATATTCGAGAATATTAACACTTTCTCGCTCTCATTCATATATAATATATGAATTGCCATTTTAATGAATTGCCATGTTCACTGCAGTCATTCATTTTTTTTGGAGGGGGGGGGGGGGTCTATCAAAAAGGTATTTCATATGTTTTTTCCACCAACTTACTTTACTTCTAAATTAAAATCATGAAATCAACAAATACATGTGACAGTCCAGGGATTCGAACCTAGGATGCTCACACCGAAATTCAGTGCATTTATGCATTACGCTATGAAGACAGTTTTACAGACTTCAACGAGGTATGTCATAACTTTATAACAAACTAGGTATCTACTTATCTTTTCGCGGATATATCATAATCAGGAGAGCATTATATCCGCGTAGCAACTGATAGTGAAATTATTGAAAACTCACTTCCCAAACAGTCTCACAGATACGATATTAACGTAGTAATATCAGTAACATGCATTTCACGCAATACATTACCAGTTAAGGAGGTGCGATAATAATGAGCTTAGCTCGCATTGCGTGGATTCCCCTTGACGAACAAGTAACTGAGTAACACACACAAACACACAGAGCCAATATTGTCCATTGGTCACACACTACATCACTCACACACACAAACACACAGCCAGAGACTTGAGAATTCAGAAAAATCTAAGTTGGGAACGCGGAGAAAGTAAGATTGTTGCGTACATAAACGCAACATCCACCTTTGGCTCGAAGCTGAGGATAGAGATAGTAGGAGGATACAGAGAAGGGTTTGCTGTCAGTAGTCCCAGACAACTGTGTCTCGGTGAGAAAGAGAAGATCAGGGTTGGCATATATATATATATATATATATATATATATTGTTACGGCTGGATCGGCAATACATATTCGGGATTCTTGATCGTAGGACAGAAATGGCTTAAGTGACAACGACACGCTCGATTCCAGTCCCAAATACTATATGCTCCAGACAACAAAAGCACCAACGCCCTACAGAGTTATCGTCTACGGTAACGAGGTACCTTAACTCGGCGAAAGTGTACAACAGGGGTAGGCTATGAGGCTAAACTCCCTCAGACATTTATAGGTTACGTTATTACTAAAGAAATGCAATACTCAAGAAACTACGTTAATATTAAGCCTCTAATAATGTAGAATAGAAGCAGGCTAAAGGTATGACAGTGAAATGCTAAATGACAAATGTACACGCCTACTTGAAAGCGCGTGCACTACACTAACTGTCCCCTACTAACATGCACTAGCATGTAGCATACAAGATGTTCATGATCCAGTAGATACCTAATAATACACATGGGAGGAACATAAACAGTAGTCACTTATTATAATAATGAATCTATACTTGGAATAACTAAAAGGTTGCAGGCAACAGTACTGCGCCGGTAGCCTACTACCGCATAGGCTACTTCGCTTCTCTCACTCTGTCTCCCCTCCGAGTCCGTATGCGCCCTACGCAACAGAACTCCGGACACAGCAGCAAAACGACAGTGCAGTTAATTGATACATGAAAGTGTTAATAGTGTTGTCTTGTGTGTGAGTAATGTGTATTGTAAAGTGTTATAGATATATACTTAAGATTGAATTGACAAAATAATATTCTCTCAAAAAATATTTTCTGAGATTGTACACTAAAGTGAATTGGTCTTGTATAGTGGAGACACGAAACGGGATTTAGAGCCCCTATAACTAGGCTATCTACACGAGACGTAGACATATAATAGAGCTAAAATCACCCTAAAAACTAGGCTAGTTAAGATTGAATTGACAAAATAATATTCTCTCAAAAAATATTTTCTGAGATTGTACACTAAAGTGAATTGGTCTTGTATAGTGGAGACACGAAACGGGATTTAGAGCCCCTATAACTAGGCTATCTACACGAGACGTAGACATATAATAGAGCTAAAATCACCCTAAAAACTAGGCTAGTTAAGATTGAATTGACAAAATAATATTCTCTCAAAAAATATTTTCTGAGATTGTACACTAAAGTGAATTGGTCTTGTGTGGTGGAGACACGAAACGGGATTTAGAGCCCCTATAACTAGGCTATCTACACGAGACGTAGACATATAATAGAGCTAAAATCACCCTAAAAACTAGGCTAGTTAAGATTGAATTGACAAAATAATATTCTCTCAAAAAATATTTTCTGAGATTGTACACTAAAGTGAATTGGTCTTGTATAGTGGAGACACGAAACGGGATTTAGAGCCCCTATAACTAGGCTATCTACACGAGACGTAGACATATAATAGAGCTAAAATCACCCTAAAAACTAGGCTAGTTAAGATTGAATTGACAAAATAATATTCTCTCAAAAAATATTTTCTGAGATTGTACACTAAAGTGAATTGGTCTTGTATGGTGGAGACACGAAACGGGATTTAGAGCCCCTATAACTAGGCTATCTACACGAGACGTAGACATATAGAGCTAAAATCACCCTAAAAACTAGGCTAGTTAAGATTGAATTGACAAAATAATATTCTCTCAAAAAATATTTTCTGAGATTGTACACTAAAGTGAATTGGTCTTGTATGGTGGAGACACGAAACGGGATTTAGAGCCCCTATAACTAGGCTATCTACACGAGACGTAGACATATAATAGAGCTAAAATCACCCTAAAAACTAGGCTAGTTAAGATTGAATTGACAAAATAATATTCTCTCAAAAAATATTTTCTGAGATTGTACACTAAAGTGAATTGGTCTTGTATAGTGGAGACACGAAACGGGATTTAGAGCCCCTATAACTAGGCTATCTACACGAGACGTAGACATATAATAGAGCTAAAATCACCCTAAAAACTAGGCTAGTTAAGATTGAATTGACAAAATAATATTCTCTCAAAAAATATTTTCTGAGATTGTACACTAAAGTGAATTGGTCTTGTATGGTGGAGACACGAAACGGGATTTAGAGCCCCTATAACTAGGCTATCTACACGAGACGTAGACATATAATAGAGCTAAAATCACCCTAAAAACTAGGCTAGTTAAGATTGAATTGACAAAATAATATTCTCTCAAAAAATATTTTCTGAGATTGTACACTAAAGTGAATTGGTCTTGTATAGTGGAGACACGAAACGGGATTTAGAGCCCCTATAACTAGGCTATCTACACGAGACGTAGACATATAATAGAGCTAAAATCACCCTAAAAACTAGGCTAGTTAAGATTGAATTGACAAAATAATATTCTCTCAAAAAATATTTTCTGAGATTGTACACTAAAGTGAATTGGTCTTGTATAGTGGAGACACGAAACGGGATTTAGAGCCCCTATAACTAGGCTATCTACACGAGACGTAGACATATAATAGAGCTAAAATCACCCTAAAAACTAGGCTAGTTAAGATTGAATTGACAAAATAATATTCTCTCAAAAAATATTTTCTGAGATTGTACACTAAAGTGAATTGGTCTTGTATGGTGGAGACACGAAACGGGATTTAGAGCCCCTATAACTAGGCTATCTACACGAGACGTAGACATATAATAGAGCTAAAATCACCCTAAAAACTAGGCTAGTTAAGATTGAATTGACAAAATAATATTCTCTCAAAAAATATTTTCTGAGATTGTACACTAAAGTGAATTGGTCTTGTATGGTGGAGACACGAAACGGGATTTAGAGCCCCTATAACTAGGCTATCTACACGAGACGTAGACATATAATAGAGCTAAAATCACCCTAAAAACTAGGCTAGTTAAGATTGAATTGACAAAATAATATTCTCTCAAAAAATATTTTCTGAGATTGTACACTAAAGTGAATTGGTCTTGTATGGTGGAGACACGAAACGGGATTTAGAGCCCCTATAACTAGGCTATCTACACGAGACGTAGACATATAATAGAGCTAAAATCACCCTAAAAACTAGGCTAGTTAAGATTGAATTGACAAAATAATATTCTCTCAAAAAATATTTTCTGAGATTGTACACTAAAGTGAATTGGTCTTGTATGGTGGAGACACGAAACGGGATTTAGAGCCCCTATAACTAGGCTATCTACACGAGACGTAGACATATAATAGAGCTAAAATCACCCTAAAAACTAGGCTAGTTAAGATTGAATTGACAAAATAATATTCTCTCAAAAAATATTTTCTGAGATTGTACACTAAAGTGAATTGGTCTTGTATGGTGGAGACACGAAACGGGATTTAGAGCCCCTATAACTAGGCTATCTACACGAGACGTAGACATATAATAGAGCTAAAATCACCCTAAAAACTAGGCTAGTTAAGATTGAATTGACAAAATAATATTCTCTCAAAAAATATTTTCTGAGATTGTACACTAAAGTGAATTGGTCTTGTATGGTGGAGACACGAAACGGGATTTAGAGCCCCTATAACTAGGCTATCTACACGAGACGTAGACATATAATAGAGCTAAAATCACCCTAAAAACTAGGCTAGTTAAGATTGAATTGACAAAATAATATTCTCTCAAAAAATATTTTCTGAGATTGTACACTAAAGTGAATTGGTCTTGTATGGTGGAGACACGAAACGGGATTTAGAGCCCCTATAACTAGGCTATCTACACGAGACGTAGACATATAATAGAGCTAAAATCACCCTAAAAACTAGGCTAGTTAAGATTGAATTGACAAAATAATATTCTCTCAAAAAATATTTTCTGAGATTGTACACTAAAGTGAATTGGTCTTGTATATTGGAGACACGAAACGGGATTTAGAGCCCCTATAACTAGGCTATCTACACGAGACGTAGACATATAATAGAGCTAAAATCACCCTAAAAACTAGGCTAGTTAAGATTGAATTGACAAAATAATATTCTCTCAAAAAATATTTTCTGAGATTGTACACTAAAGTGAATTGGTCTTGTATAGTGGAGACACGAAACGGGATTTAGAGCCCCTATAACTAGGCTATCTACACGAGACGTAGACATATAATAGAGCTAAAATCACCCTAAAAACTAGGCTAGTTAAGATTGAATTGACAAAATAATATTCTCTCAAAAAACATTTTTCTGAGATTGTACACTAAAGTGAATTGGTCTTGTATGGTGGAGACACGAAACGGGATTTAGAGCCCCTATAACTAGGCTATCTACACGAGACGTAGACATATAATAGAGCTAAAATCACCCTAAAAACTAGGCTAGTTAAGATTGAATTGACAAAATAATATTCTCTCAAAAAATATTTTCTGATATTGTACACTAAAGTGAATTGGTCTTGTATGGTGGAGACACGAAACGGGATTTAGAGCCCCTATAACTAGGCTATCTACACGAGACGTAGACATATAATAGAGCTAAAATCACCCTAAAAACTAGGCTAGTTAAGATTGAATTGACAAAATAATATTCTCTCAAAAAATATTTTCTGAGATTGTACACTAAAGTGAATTGGTCTTGTATGGTGGAGACACGAAACGGGATTTAGAGCCCCTATAACTAGGCTATCTACACGAGACGTAGACATATAATAGAGCTAAAATCACCCTAAAAACTAGGCTAGTTAAGATTGAATTGACAAAATAATATTCTCTCAAAAAATATTTTCTGAGATTGTACACTAAAGTGAATTGGTCTTGTATGGTGGAGACACGAAACGGGATTTAGAGCCCCTATAACTAGGCTATCTACACGAGACGTAGACATATAATAGAGCTAAAATGCCCCTAAAAACTAGGCTAGTTAAGATTGAATTGACAAAATAATATTCTCTCAAAAAATATTTTCTGAGATTGTACACTAAAGTGAATTGGTCTTGTATGGTGGAGACACGAAACGGGATTTAGAGCCCCTATAACTAGGCTATCTACACGAGACGTAGACATATAATAGAGCTAAAATCACCCTAAAAACTAGGCTAGTTAAGATTGAATTGACAAAATAATATTCTCTCAAAAAATATTTTCTGAGATTGTACACTAAAGTGAATTGGTCTTGTATGGTGGAGACACGAAACGGGATTTAGAGCCCCTATAACTAGGCTATCTACACGAGACGTAGACATATAATAGAGCTAAAATCACCCTAAAAACTAGGCTAGTTAAGATTGAATTGACAAAATAATATTCTCTCAAAAAATATTTTCTGAGATTGTACACTAAAGTGAATTGGTCTTGTATGGTGGAGACACGAAACGGGATTTAGAGCCCCTATAACTAGGCTATCTACACGAGACGTAGACATATAATAGAGCTAAAATCACCCTAAAAACTAGGCTAGTTAAGATTGAATTGACAAAATAATATTCTCTCAAAAAATATTTTCTGAGATTGTACACTAAAGTGAATTGGTCTTGTATGGTGGAGACACGAAACGGGATTTAGAGCCCCTATAACTAGGCTATCTACACGAGACGTAGACATATAATAGAGCTAAAATCACCCTAAAAACTAGGCTAGTTAAGATTGAATTGACAAAATAATATCATCGAAAAAAATATTTTCTGAGATTGTACACTAAAGTGAATTGGTCTTGTATGGTGGAGACACGAAACGGGATTTAGAGCCCCTATAACTAGGCTATCTACACGAGACGTAGACATATAATAGAGCTAAAATCACCCTAAAAACTAGGCTAGTTAAGATTGAATTGACAAAATAATATTCTCTCAAAAAATATTTTCTGAGATTGTACACTAAAGTGAATTGGTCTTGTATGGTGGAGACACGAAACGGGATTTAGAGCCCCTATAACTAGGCTATCTACACGAGACGTAGACATATAATAGAGCTAAAATCACCCTAAAAACTAGGCTAGTTAAGATTGAATTGACAAAATAATATTCTCTCAAAAAATATTTTCTGAGATTGTACACTAAAGTGAATTGGTCTTGTATGGTGGAGACACGAAACGGGATTTAGAGCCCCTATAACTAGGCTATCTACACGAGACGTAGACATATAATAGAGCTAAAATCACCCTAAAAACTAGGCTAGTTAAGATTGAATTGACAAAATAATATTCTCTCAAAAAATATTTTCTGAGATTGTACACTAAAGTGAATTGGTCTTGTATGGTGGAGACACGAAACGGGATTTAGAGCCCCTATAACTAGGCTATCTACACGAGACGTAGACATATAATAGAGCTAAAATCACCCTAAAAACTAGGCTAGTTAAGATTGAATTGACAAAATAATATTCTCTCAAAAAATATTTTCTGAGATTGTACACTAAAGTGAATTGGTCTTGTATAGTGGAGACACGAAACGGGATTTAGAGCCCCTATAACTAGGCTATCTACACGAGACGTAGACATATAATAGAGCTAAAATCACCCTAAAAACTAGGCTAGTTAAGATTGAATTGACAAAATAATATTCTCTCAAAAAATATTTTCTGAGATTGTACACTAAAGTGAATTGGTCTTGTATGGTGGAGACACGAAACGGGATTTAGAGCCCCTATAACTAGGCTATCTACACGAGACGTAGACATATAATAGAGCTAAAATCACCCTAAAAACTAGGCTAGTTAAGATTGAATTGACAAAATAATATTCTCTCAAAAAATATTTTCTGAGATTGTACACTAAAGTGAATTGGTCTTGTATGGTGGAGACACGAAACGGGATTTAGAGCCCCTATAACTAGGCTATCTACACGAGACGTAGACATATAATAGAGCTAAAATCACCCTAAAAACTAGGCTAGTTAAGATTGAATTGACAAAATAATATTCTCTCAAAAAATATTTTCTGAGATTGTACACTAAAGTGAATTGGTCTTGTATAGTGGAGACACGAAACGAAACGGGATTTAGAGCCCCTATAACTAGGCTATCTACACGAGACGTAGACATATAATAGAGCTAAAATCACCCTAAAAACTAGGCTAGTTAAGATTGAATTGACAAAATAATATTCTCTCAAAAAATATTTTCTGAGATTGTACACTAAAGTGAATTGGTCTTGTATGGTGGAGACACGAAACGGGATTTAGAGCCCCTATAACTAGGCTATCTACACGAGACGTAGACATATAATAGAGCTAAAAACTAGGCTAGTTAAGATTGAATTGACAAAATAATATTCTCTCAAAAAATATTTTCTGAGATTGTACACTAAAGTGAATTGGTCTTGTATAGTGGAGACACGAAACGGGATTTAGAGCCCCTATAACTAGGCTATCTACACGAGACGTAGACATATAATAGAGCTAAAATCACCCTAAAAACTAGGCTAGTTAAGATTGAATTGACAAAATAATATTCTCTCAAAAAATATTTTCTGAGATTGTACACTAAAGTGAATTGGTCTTGTATAGTGGAGACACGAAACGGGATTTAGAGCCCCTATAACTAGGCTATCTACACGAGACGTAGACATATAATAGAGCTAAAATCACCCTAAAAACTAGGCTAGTTAAGATTGAATTGACAAAATAATATTCTCTCAAAAAATATTTTCTGAGATTGTACACTAAAGTGAATTGGTCTTGTATGGTGGAGACACGAAACGGGATTTAGAGCCCCTATAACTAGGCTATCTACACGAGACGTAGACATATAATAGAGCTAAAATCACCCTAAAAACTAGGCTAGTTAAGATTGAATTGACAAAATAATATTCTCTCAAAAAATATTTTCTGAGATTGTACACTAAAGTGAATTGGTCTTGTATAGTGGAGACACGAAACGGGATTTAGAGCCCCTATAACTAGGCTATCTACACGAGACGTAGACATATAATAGAGCTAAAATGCCCCTAAAAACTAGGCTAGTTAAGATTGAATTGACAAAATAATATTCTCTCAAAAAATATTTTCTGAGATTGTACACTAAAGTGAATTGGTCTTGTATGGTGGAGACACGAAACGGGATTTAGAGCCCCTATAACTAGGCTATCTACACGAGACGTAGACATATAATAGAGCTAAAATGCCCCTAAAAACTAGGCTAGTTAAGATTGAATTGACAAAATAATATTCTCTCAAAAAATATTTTCTGAGATTGTACACTAAAGTGAATTGGTCTTGTATGGTGGAGACACGAAACGGGATTTAGAGCCCCTATAACTAGGCTATCTACACGAGACGTAGACATATAATAGAGCTAAAATCACCCTAAAAACTAGGCTAGTTAAGATTGAATTGACAAAATAATATTCTCTCAAAAAATATTTTCTGAGATTGTACACTAAAGTGAATTGGTCTTGTATGGTGGAGACACGAAACGGGATTTAGAGCCCCTATAACTAGGCTATCTACACGAGACGTAGACATATAATAGAGCTAAAATGCCCCTAAAAACTAGGCTAGTTAAGATTGAATTGACAAAATAATATTCTCTCAAAAAATATTTTCTGAGATTGTACACTAAAGTGAATTGGTCTTGTATGGTGGAGACACGAAACGGGATTTAGAGCCCCTATAACTAGGCTATCTACACGAGACGTAGACATATAATAGAGCTAAAATCACCCTAAAAACTAGGCTAGTTAAGATTGAATTGACAAAATAATATTCTCTCAAAAAATATTTTCTGAGATTGTACACTAAAGTGAATTGGTCTTGTATAGTGGAGACACGAAACGGGATTTAGAGCCCCTATAACTAGGCTATCTACACGAGACGTAGACATATAATAGAGCTAAAATCACCCTAAAAACTAGGCTAGTTAAGATTGAATTGACAAAATAATATTCTCTCAAAAAATATTTTCTGAGATTGTACACTAAAGTGAATTGGTCTTGTATGGTGGAGACACGAAACGGGATTTAGAGCCCCTATAACTAGGCTATCTACACGAGACGTAGACATATAATAGAGCTAAAATCACCCTAAAAACTAGGCTAGTTAAGATTGAATTGACAAAATAATATTCTCTCAAAAAATATTTTCTGAGATTGTACACTAAAGTGAATTGGTCTTGTATGGTGGAGACACGAAACGGGATTTAGAGCCCCTATAACTAGGCTATCTACACGAGACGTAGACATATAATAGAGCTAAAATCACCCTAAAAACTAGGCTAGTTAAGATTGAATTGACAAAATAATATTCTCTCAAAAAATATTTTCTGAGATTGTACACTAAAGTGAATTGGTCTTGTATGGTGGAGACACGAAACGGGATTTAGAGCCCCTATAACTAGGCTATCTACACGAGACGTAGACATAATAGAGCTAAAATCCCCCTAAAAACTAGGCTAGTTAAGATTGAATTGACAAAATAATATTCTCTCAAAAAATATTTTCTGAGATTGTACACTAAAGTGAATTGGTCTTGTATGGTGGAGACACGAAACGGGATTTAGAGCCCCTATAACTAGGCTATCTACACGAGACGTAGACATATAATAGAGCTAAAATCACCCTAAAAACTAGGCTAGTTAAGATTGAATTGACAAAATAATATTCTCTCAAAAAATATTTTCTGAGATTGTACACTAAAGTGAATTGGTCTTGTATAGTGGAGACACGAAACGGGATTTAGAGCCCCTATAACTAGGCTATCTACACGAGACGTAGACATATAATAGAGCTAAAATCACCCTAAAAACTAGGCTAGTTAAGATTGAATTGACAAAATAATATTCTCTCAAAAAATATTTTCTGAGATTGTACACTAAAGTGAATTGGTCTTGTATAGTGGAGACACGAAACGGGATTTAGAGCCCCTATAACTAGGCTATCTACACGAGACGTAGACATATAATAGAGCTAAAATCACCCTAAAAACTAGGCTAGTTAAGATTGAATTGACAAAATAATATTCTCTCAAAAAATATTTTCTGAGATTGTACACTAAAGTGAATTGGTCTTGTATGGTGGAGACACGAAACGGGATTTAGAGCCCCTATAACTAGGCTATCTACACGAGACGTAGACATATAATAGAGCTAAAATCACCCTAAAAACTAGGCTAGTTAAGATTGAATTGACAAAATAATATTCTCTCAAAAAATATTTTCTGAGATTGTACACTAAAGTGAATTGGTCTTGTATGGTGGAGACACGAAACGGGATTTAGAGCCCCTATAACTAGGCTATCTACACGAGACGTAGACATATAATAGAGCTAAAATCACCCTAAAAACTAGGCTAGTTAAGATTGAATTGACAAAATAATATTCTCTCAAAAAATATTTTCTGAGATTGTACACTAAAGTGAATTGGTCTTGTATGGTGGAGACACGAAACGGGATTTAGAGCCCCTATAACTAGGCTATCTACACGAGACGTAGACATATAATAGAGCTAAAATCACCCTAAAAACTAGGCTAGTTAAGATTGAATTGACAAAATAATATTCTCTCAAAAAATATTTTCTGAGATTGTACACTAAAGTGAATTGGTCTTGTATGGTGGAGACACGAAACGGGATTTAGAGCCCCTATAACTAGGCTATCTACACGAGACGTAGACATATAATAGAGCTAAAATCACCCTAAAAACTAGGCTAGTTAAGATTGAATTGACAAAATAATATTCTCTCAAAAAATATTTTCTGAGATTGTACACTAAAGTGAATTGGTCTTGTATGGTGGAGACACGAAACGGGATTTAGAGCCCCTATAACTAGGCTATCTACACGAGACGTAGACATATAATAGAGCTAAAATGCCCCTAAAAACTAGGCTAGTTAAGATTGAATTGACAAAATAATATTCTCTCAAAAAATATTTTCTGAGATTGTACACTAAAGTGAATTGGTCTTGTATGGTGGAGACACGAAACGGGATTTAGAGCCCCTATAACTAGGCTATCTACACGAGACGTAGACATATAATAGAGCTAAAATCACCCTAAAAACTAGGCTAGTTAAGATTGAATTGACAAAATAATATTCTCTCAAAAAATATTTTCTGAGATTGTACACTAAAGTGAATTGGTCTTGTATGGTGGAGACACGAAACGGGATTTAGAGCCCCTATAACTAGGCTATCTACACGAGACGTAGACATATAACGGAGCTAAAATCACCCTAAAAACTAGGCTAGTTAAGATTGAATTGACAAAATAATATATTCTCAAAAAAATATTTTCTGAGATTGTACACTAAAGTGAATTGGTCTTGTATGGTGGAGACACGAAACGGGATTTAGAGCCCCTATAACTAGGCTATCTACACGAGACGTAGACATATAATAGAGCTAAAATCACCCTAAAAACTAGGCTAGTTAAGATTGAATTGACAAAATAATATTCTCTCAAAAAATATTTTCTGAGATTGTACACTAAAGTGAATTGGTCTTGTATGGTGGAGACACGAAACGGGATTTAGAGCCCCTATAACTAGGCTATCTACACGAGACGTAGACATATAATAGAGCTAAAATCACCCTAAAAACTAGGCTAGTTAAGATTGAATTGACAAAATAATATTCTCTCAAAAAATATTTTCTGAGATTGTACACTAAAGTGAATTGGTCTTGTATGGTGGAGACACGAAACGGGATTTAGAGCCCCTATAACTAGGCTATCTACACGAGACGTAGACATATAATAGAGCTAAAATCACCCTAAAAACTAGGCTAGTTAAGATTGAATTGACAAAATAATATTCTCTCAAAAAATATTTTCTGAGATTGTACACTAAAGTGAATTGGTCTTGTATGGTGGAGACACGAAACGGGATTTAGAGCCCCTATAACTAGGCTATCTACACGAGACGTAGACATATAATAGAGCTAAAATCACCCTAAAAACTAGGCTAGTTAAGATTGAATTGACAAAATAATATTCTCTCAAAAAATATTTTCTGAGATTGTACACTAAAGTGAATTGGTCTTGTATAGTGGAGACACGAAACGGGATTTAGAGCCCCTATAACTAGGCTATCTACACGAGACGTAGACATATAATAGAGCTAAAATCACCCTAAAAACTAGGCTAGTTAAGATTGAATTGACAAAATAATATTCTCTCAAAAAATATTTTCTGAGATTGTACACTAAAGTGAATTGGTCTTGTATAGTGGAGACACGAAACGGGATTTAGAGCCCCTATAACTAGGCTATCTACACGAGACGTAGACATATAATAGAGCTAAAATCACCCTAAAAACTAGGCTAGTTAAGATTGAATTGACAAAATAATATTCTCTCAAAAAATATTTTCTGAGATTGTACACTAAAGTGAATTGGTCTTGTATGGTGGAGACACGAAACGGGATTTAGAGCCCCTATAACTAGGCTATCTACACGAGACGTAGACATATAATAGAGCTAAAATCACCCTAAAAACTAGGCTAGTTAAGATTGAATTGACAAAATAATATTCTCTCAAAAAATATTTTCTGAGATTGTACACTAAAGTGAATTGGTCTTGTATGGTGGAGACACGAAACGGGATTTAGAGCCCCTATAACTAGGCTATCTACACGAGACGTAGACATATAATAGAGCTAAAATCACCTAAAAACTAGGCTAGTTAAGATTGAATTGACAAAATAATATTCTCTCAAAAAATATTTTCTGAGATTGTACACTAAAGTGAATTGGTCTTGTATGGTGGAGACACGAAACGGGATTTAGAGCCCCTATAACTAGGCTATCTACACGAGACGTAGACATATAATAGAGCTAAAATCACCCTAAAAACTAGGCTAGTTAAGATTGAATTGACAAAATAATATTCTCTCAAAAAATATTTTCTGAGATTGTACACTAAAGTGAATTGGTCTTGTATGGTGGAGACACGAAACGGGATTTAGAGCCCCTATAACTAGGCTATCTACACGAGACGTAGACATATAATAGAGCTAAAATGCCCCTAAAAACTAGGCTAGTTAAGATTGAATTGACAAAATAATATTCTCTCAAAAAATATTTTCTGAGATTGTACACTAAAGTGAATTGGTCTTGTATGGTGGAGACACGAAACGGGATTTAGAGCCCCTATAACTAGGCTATCTACACGAGACGTAGACATATAATAGAGCTAAAATGCCCCTAAAAACTAGGCTAGTTAAGATTGAATTGACAAAATAATATTCTCTCAAAAAATATTTTCTGAGATTGTACACTAAAGTGAATTGGTCTTGTATGGTGGAGACACGAAACGGGATTTAGAGCCCCTATAACTAGGCTATCTACACGAGACGTAGACATATAATAGAGCTAAAATGCCCCTAAAAACTAGGCTAGTTAAGATTGAATTGACAAAATAATATTCTCTCAAAAAATATTTTCTGAGATTGTACACTAAAGTGAATTGGTCTTGTATAGTGGAGACACGAAACGGGATTTAGAGCCCCTATAACTAGGCTATCTACACGAGACGTAGACATATAATAGAGCTAAAATCACCCTAAAAACTAGGCTAGTTAAGATTGAATTGACAAAATAATATTCTCTCAAAAAATATTTTCTGAGATTGTACACTAAAGTGAATTGGTCTTGTATGGTGGAGACACGAAACGGGATTTAGAGCCCCTATAACTAGGCTATCTACACGAGACGTAGACATATAATAGAGCTAAAATCACCCTAAAAACTAGGCTAGTTAAGATTGAATTGACAAAATAATATTCTCTCAAAAAATATTTTCTGAGATTGTACACTAAAGTGAATTGGTCTTGTATGGTGGAGACACGAAACGGGATTTAGAGCCCCTATAACTAGGCTATCTACACGAGACGTAGACATATAATAGAGCTAAAATCACCCTAAAAACTAGGCTAGTTAAGATTGAATTGACAAAATAATATTCTCTCAAAAAATATTTTCTGAGATTGTACACTAAAGTGAATTGGTCTTGTATGGTGGAGACACGAAACGGGATTTAGAGCCCCTATAACTAGGCTATCTACACGAGACGTAGACATATAATAGAGCTAAAATCACCCTAAAAACTAGGCTAGTTAAGATTGAATTGACAAAATAATATTCTCTCAAAAATATTTTCTGAGATTGTACACTAAAGTGAATTGGTCTTGTATGGTGGAGACACGAAACGGGATTTAGAGCCCCTATAACTAGGCTATCTACACGAGACGTAGACATATAATAGAGCTAAAATCACCCTAAAAACTAGGCTAGTTAAGATTGAATTGACAAAATAATATTCTCTCAAAAAATATTTTCTGAGATTGTACACTAAAGTGAATTGGTCTTGTATGGTGGAGACACGAAACGGGATTTAGAGCCCCTATAACTAGGCTATCTACACGAGACGTAGACATATAATAGAGCTAAAATCACCCTAAAAACTAGGCTAGTTAAGATTGAATTGACAAAATAATATTCTCTCAAAAAATATTTTCTGAGATTGTACACTAAAGTGAATTGGTCTTGTATAGTGGAGACACGAAACGGGATTTAGAGCCCCTATAACTAGGCTATCTACACGAGACGTAGACATATAATAGAGCTAAAATCACCCTAAAAACTAGGCTAGTTAAGATTGAATTGACAAAATAATATTCTCTCAAAAAATATTTTCTGAGATTGTACACTAAAGTGAATTGGTCTTGTATGGTGGAGACACGAAACGGGATTTAGAGCCCCTATAACTAGGCTATCTACACGAGACGTAGACATATAATAGAGCTAAAATCACCCTAAAAACTAGGCTAGTTAAGATTGAATTGACAAAATAATATTCTCAAAAAATATTTTCTGAGATTGTACACTAAAGTGAATTGGTCTTGTATGGTGGAGACACGAAACGGGATTTAGAGCCCCTATAACTAGGCTATCTACACGAGACGTAGACATATAATAGAGCTAAAATCACCCTAAAAACTAGGCTAGTTAAGATTGAATTGACAAAATAATATTCTCTCAAAAAATATTTTCTGAGATTGTACACTAAAGTGAATTGGTCTTGTATGGTGGAGACACGAAACGGGATTTAGAGCCCCTATAACTAGGCTATCTACACGAGACGTAGACATATAATAGAGCTAAAATCACCCTAAAAACTAGGCTAGTTAAGATTGAATTGACAAAATAATATTCTCTCAAAAAATATTTTCTGAGATTGTACACTAAAGTGAATTGGTCTTGTATGGTGGAGACACGAAACGGGATTTAGAGCCCCTATAACTAGGCTATCTACACGAGACGTAGACATATAATAGAGCTAAAATGCCCCTAAAAACTAGGCTAGTTAAGATTGAATTGACAAAATAATATTCTCTCAAAAAATATTTTCTGAGATTGTACACTAAAGTGAATTGGTCTTGTATGGTGGAGACACGAAACGGGATTTAGAGCCCCTATAACTAGGCTATCTACACGAGACGTAGACATATAATAGAGCTAAAATGCCCCTAAAAACTAGGCTAGTTAAGATTGAATTGACAAAATAATATTCTCTCAAAAAATGTTTTTCTGAGATTGTACACTAAAGTGAATTGGTCTTGTATAGTGGAGACACGAAACGGGATTTAGAGCCCCTATAACTAGGCTATCTACACGAGACGTAGACATATAATAGAGCTAAAATCACCCTAAAAACTAGGCTAGTTAAGATTGAATTGACAAAATAATATTCTCTCAAAAAATATTTTCTGAGATTGTACACTAAAGTGAATTGGTCTTGTATGGTGGAGACACGAAACGGGATTTAGAGCCCCTATAACTAGGCTATCTACACGAGACGTAGACATATAATAGAGCTAAAATCACCCTAAAAACTAGGCTAGTTAAGATTGAATTGACAAAATAATATTCTCTCAAAAAATATTTTCTGAGATTGTACACTAAAGTGAATTGGTCTTGTATGGTGGAGACACGAAACGGGATTTAGAGCCCCTATAACTAGGCTATCTACACGAGACGTAGACATATAATAGAGCTAAAATCACCCTAAAAACTAGGCTAGTTAAGATTGAATTGACAAAATAATATTCTCTCAAAAAATATTTTCTGAGATTGTACACTAAAGTGAATTGGTCTTGTATGGTGGAGACACGAAACGGGATTTAGAGCCCCTATAACTAGGCTATCTACACGAGACGTAGACATATAATAGAGCTAAAATCACCCTAAAAACTAGGCTAGTTAAGATTGAATTGACAAAATAATATTCTCTCAAAAAATATTTTCTGAGATTGTACACTAAAGTGAATTGGTCTTGTATAGTGGAGACACGAAACGGGATTTAGAGCCCCTATAACTAGGCTATCTACACGAGACGTAGACATATAATAGAGCTAAAATCACCCTAAAAACTAGGCTAGTTAAGATTGAATTGACAAAATAATATTCTCTCAAAAAATATTTTCTGAGATTGTACACTAAAGTGAATTGGTCTTGTATAGTGGAGACACGAAACGGGATTTAGAGCCCCTATAACTAGGCTATCTACACGAGACGTAGACATATAATAGAGCTAAAATCACCCTAAAAACTAGGCTAGTTAAGATTGAATTGACAAAATAATATTCTCTCAAAAAATATTTTCTGAGATTGTACACTAAAGTGAATTGGTCTTGTATGGTGGAGACACGAAACGGGATTTAGAGCCCCTATAACTAGGCTATCTACACGAGACGTAGACATATAATAGAGCTAAAATCACCCTAAAAACTAGGCTAGTTAAGATTGAATTGACAAAATAATATTCTCTCAAAAAATATTTTCTGAGATTGTACACTAAAGTGAATTGGTCTTGTATGGTGGAGACACGAAACGGGATTTAGAGCCCCTATAACTAGGCTATCTACACGAGACGTAGACATATAATAGAGCTAAAATCACCCTAAAAACTAGGCTAGTTAAGATTGAATTGACAAAATAATATTCTCTCAAAAAATATTTTCTGAGATTGTACACTAAAGTGAATTGGTCTTGTATGGTGGAGACACGAAACGGGATTTAGAGCCCCTATAACTAGGCTATCTACACGAGACGTAGACATATAATAGAGCTAAAATCACCCTAAAAACTAGGCTAGTTAAGATTGAATTGACAAAATAATATTCTCTCAAAAAATATTTTCTGAGATTGTACACTAAAGTGAATTGGTCTTGTATGGTGGAGACACGAAACGGGATTTAGAGCCCCTATAACTAGGCTATCTACACGAGACGTAGACATATAATAGAGCTAAAATGCCCCTAAAAACTAGGCTAGTTAAGATTGAATTGACAAAATAATATTCTCTCAAAAAATATTTTCTGAGATTGTACACTAAAGTGAATTGGTCTTGTATGGTGGAGACACGAAACGGGATTTAGAGCCCCTATAACTAGGCTATCTACACGAGACGTAGACATATAATAGAGCTAAAATGCCCCTAAAAACTAGGCTAGTTAAGATTGAATTGACAAAATAATATTCTCTCAAAAAATATTTTCTGAGATTGTACACTAAAGTGAATTGGTCTTGTATAGTGGAGACACGAAACGGGATTTAGAGCCCCTATAACTAGGCTATCTACACGAGACGTAGACATATAATAGAGCTAAAATCACCCTAAAAACTAGGCTAGTTAAGATTGAATTGACAAAATAATATTCTCTCAAAAAATATTTTCTGAGATTGTACACTAAAGTGAATTGGTCTTGTAAGTGGAGACACTAAACGGGATTTAGAGCCCCTATAACTAGACTATCTACACGAGACGTAGACATATAATAGAGCTAAAATCACCCTAAAAACTAGGCTAGTTAAGATTGAATTGACAAAATAATATTCTCTCAAAAAATATTTTCTGAGATTGTACACTAAAGTGAATTGGTCTTGTATGGTGGAGACACGAAACGGGATTTAGAGCCCCTATAACTAGGCTATCTACACGAGACGTAGACATATAATAGAGCTAAAATCACCCTAAAAACTAGGCTAGTTAAGATTGAATTGACAAAATAATATTCTCTCAAAAAATATTTTCTGAGATTGTACACTAAAGTGAATTGGTCTTGTATAGTGGAGACACGAAACGGGATTTAGAGCCCCTATAACTAGGCTATCTACACGAGACGTAGACATATAATAGAGCTAAAATGCCCCTAAAAACTAGGCTAGTTAAGATTGAATTGACAAAATAATATTCTCTCAAAAAATATTTTCTGAGATTGTACACTAAAGTGAATTGGTCTTGTATGGTGGAGACACGAAACGGGATTTAGAGCCCCTATAACTAGGCTATCTACACGAGACGTAGACATATAATAGAGCTAAAATGCCCCTAAAAACTAGGCTAGTTAAGATTGAATTGACAAAATAATATTCTCTCAAAAAATATTTTCTGAGATTGTACACTAAAGTGAATTGGTCTTGTATGGTGGAGACACGAAACGGGATTTAGAGCCCCTATAACTAGGCTATCTACACGAGACGTAGACATATAATAGAGCTAAAATCACCCTAAAAACTAGGCTAGTTAAGATTGAATTGACAAAATAATATTCTCTCAAAAAATATTTTCTGAGATTGTACACTAAAGTGAATTGGTCTTGTATGGTGGAGACACGAAACGGGATTTAGAGCCCCTATAACTAGGCTATCTACACGAGACGTAGACATATAATAGAGCTAAAATGCCCCTAAAAACTAGGCTAGTTAAGATTGAATTGACAAAATAATATTCTCTCAAAAAATATTTTCTGAGATTGTACACTAAAGTGAATTGGTCTTGTATGGTGGAGACACGAAACGGGATTTAGAGCCCCTATAACTAGGCTATCTACACGAGACGTAGACATATAATAGAGCTAAAATCACCCTAAAAACTAGGCTAGTTAAGATTGAATTGACAAAATAATATTCTCTCAAAAAATATTTTCTGAGATTGTACACTAAAGTGAATTGGTCTTGTATAGTGGAGACACGAAACGGGATTTAGAGCCCCTATAACTAGGCTATCTACACGAGACGTAGACATATAATAGAGCTAAAATCACCCTAAAAACTAGGCTAGTTAAGATTGAATTGACAAAATAATATTCTCTCAAAAAATATTTTCTGAGATTGTACACTAAAGTGAATTGGTCTTGTATGGTGGAGACACGAAACGGGATTTAGAGCCCCTATAACTAGGCTATCTACACGAGACGTAGACATATAATAGAGCTAAAATCACCCTAAAAACTAGGCTAGTTAAGATTGAATTGACAAAATAATATTCTCTCAAAAAATATTTTCTGAGATTGTACACTAAAGTGAATTGGTCTTGTATGGTGGAGACACGAAACGGGATTTAGAGCCCCTATAACTAGGCTATCTACACGAGACGTAGACATATAATAGAGCTAAAATCACCCTAAAAACTAGGCTAGTTAAGATTGAATTGACAAAATAATATTCTCTCAAAAAATATTTTCTGAGATTGTACACTAAAGTGAATTGGTCTTGTATGGTGGAGACACGAAACGGGATTTAGAGCCCCTATAACTAGGCTATCTACACGAGACGTAGACATATAATAGAGCTAAAATCACCCTAAAAACTAGGCTAGTTAAGATTGAATTGACAAAATAATATTCTCTCAAAAAATATTTTCTGAGATTGTACACTAAAGTGAATTGGTCTTGTATGGTGGAGACACGAAACGGGATTTAGAGCCCCTATAACTAGGCTATCTACACGAGACGTAGACATATAATAGAGCTAAAATCACCCTAAAAACTAGGCTAGTTAAGATTGAATTGACAAAATAATATTCTCTCAAAAAATATTTTCTGAGATTGTACACTAAAGTGAATTGGTCTTGTATAGTGGAGACACGAAACGGGATTTAGAGCCCCTATAACTAGGCTATCTACACGAGACGTAGACATATAATAGAGCTAAAATCACCCTAAAAACTAGGCTAGTTAAGATTGAATTGACAAAATAATATTCTCTCAAAAAATATTTTCTGAGATTGTACACTAAAGTGAATTGGTCTTGTATAGTGGAGACACGAAACGGGATTTAGAGCCCCTATAACTAGGCTATCTACACGAGACGTAGACATATAATAGAGCTAAAATCACCCTAAAAACTAGGCTAGTTAAGATTGAATTGACAAAATAATATTCTCTCAAAAAATATTTTCTGAGATTGTACACTAAAGTGAATTGGTCTTGTATGGTGGAGACACGAAACGGGATTTAGAGCCCCTATAACTAGGCTATCTACACGAGACGTAGACATATAATAGAGCTAAAATCACCCTAAAAACTAGGCTAGTTAAGATTGAATTGACAAAATAATATTCTCTCAAAAAATATTTTCTGAGATTGTACACTAAAGTGAATTGGTCTTGTATGGTGGAGACACGAAACGGGATTTAGAGCCCCTATAACTAGGCTATCTACACGAGACGTAGACATATAATAGAGCTAAAATCACCTAAAAACTAGGCTAGTTAAGATTGAATTGACAAAATAATATTCTCTCAAAAATATTTTCTGAGATTGTACACTAAAGTGAATTGGTCTTGTATAGTGGAGACACGAAACGGGATTTAGAGCCCCTATAACTAGGCTATCTACACGAGACGTAGACATATAATAGAGCTAAAATCACCCTAAAAACTAGGCTAGTTAAGATTGAATTGACAAAATAATATTCTCACAAAAAATATTTTCTGAGATTGTACACTAAAGTGAATTGGTCTTGTATGGTGGAGACACGAAACGGGATTTAGAGCCCCTATAACTAGGCTATCTACACGAGACGTAGACATATAATAGAGCTAAAATCACCCTAAAAACTAGGCTAGTTAAGATTGAATTGACAAAATAATATTCTCTCAAAAAATATTTTCTGAGATTGTACACTAAAGTGAATTGGTCTTGTATGGTGGAGACACGAAACGGGATTTAGAGCCCCTATAACTAGGCTATCTACACGAGACGTAGACATATAATAGAGCTAAAATCACCCTAAAAACTAGGCTAGTTAAGATTGAATTGACAAAATAATATTCTCTCAAAAAATATTTTCTGAGATTGTACACTAAAGTGAATTGGTCTTGTATGGTGGAGACACGAAACGGGATTTAGAGCCCCTATAACTAGGCTATCTACACGAGACGTAGACATATAATAGAGCTAAAATGCCCCTAAAAACTAGGCTAGTTAAGATTGAATTGACAAAATAATATTCTCTCAAAAAATATTTTCTGAGATTGTACACTAAAGTGAATTGGTCTTGTATGGTGGAGACACGAAACGGGATTTAGAGCCCCTATAACTAGGCTATCTACACGAGACGTAGACATATAATAGAGCTAAAATGCCCCTAAAAACTAGGCTAGTTAAGATTGAATTGACAAAATAATATTCTCTCAAAAAATATTTTCTGAGATTGTACACTAAAGTGAATTGGTCTTGTATGGTGGAGACACGAAACGGGATTTAGAGCCCCTATAACTAGGCTATCTACACGAGACGTAGACATATAATAGAGCTAAAATGCCCCTAAAAACTAGGCTAGTTAAGATTGAATTGACAAAATAATATTCTCTCAAAAAATATTTTCTGAGATTGTACACTAAAGTGAATTGGTCTTGTATAGTGGAGACACGAAACGGGATTTAGAGCCCCTATAACTAGGCTATCTACACGAGACGTAGACATATAATAGAGCTAAAATCACCCTAAAAACTAGGCTAGTTAAGATTGAATTGACAAAATAATATTCTCTCAAAAAATATTTTCTGAGATTGTACACTAAAGTGAATTGGTCTTGTATAGTGGAGACACGAAACGGGATTTAGAGCCCCTATAACTAGGCTATCTACACGAGACGTAGACATATAATAGAGCTAAAATCACCCTAAAAACTAGGCTAGTTAAGATTGAATTGACAAAATAATATTCTCTCAAAAAATATTTTCTGAGATTGTACACTAAAGTGAATTGGTCTTGTATGGTGGAGACACGAAACGGGATTTAGAGCCCCTATAACTAGGCTATCTACACGAGACGTAGACATATAATTGAGCTAAAATCACCCTAAAAACTAGGCTAGTTAAGATTGAATTGACAAAATAATATTCTCTCAAAAAATATTTTCTGAGATTGTACACTAAAGTGAATTGGTCTTGTATGGTGGAGACACGAAACGGGATTTAGAGCCCCTATAACTAGGCTATCTACACGAGACGTAGACATATAATAGAGCTAAAATCACCCTAAAAACTAGGCTAGTTAAGATTGAATTGACAAAATAATATTCTCTCAAAAAATATTTTCTGAGATTGTACACTAAAGTGAATTGGTCTTGTATGGTGGAGACACGAAACGGGATTTAGAGCCCCTATAACTAGGCTATCTACACGAGACGTAGACATATAATAGAGCTAAAATGCCCCCTAAAAACTAGGCTAGTTAAGATTGAATTGACAAAATAATATTCTCTCAAAAAATATTTTCTGAGATTGTACACTAAAGTGAATTGGTCTTGTATGGTGGAGACACGAAACGGGATTTAGAGCCCCTATAACTAGGCTATCTACACGAGACGTAGACATATAATAGAGCTAAAATCCCCTAAAAACTAGGCTAGTTAAGATTGAATTGACAAAATAATATTCTCTCAAAAAATATTTTCTGAGATTGTACACTAAAGTGAATTGGTCTTGTATAGTGGAGACACGAAACGGGATTTAGAGCCCCTATAACTAGGCTATCTACACGAGACGTAGACATATAATTGAGCTAAAATCACCCTAAAAACTAGGCTAGTTAAGATTGAATTGACAAAATAATATTCTCTCAAAAAATATTTTCTGAGATTGTACACTAAAGTGAATTGGTCTTGTATAGTGGAGACACGAAACGGGATTTAGAGCCCCTATAACTAGGCTATCTACACGAGACGTAGACATATAATAGAGCTAAAATCACCCTAAAAACTAGGCTAGTTAAGATTGAATTGACAAAATAATATTCTCTCAAAAAATATTTTCTGAGATTGTACACTAAAGTGAATTGGTCTTGTATGGTGGAGACACGAAACGGGATTTAGAGCCCCTATAACTAGGCTATCTACACGAGACGTAGACATATAACTGAGCTAAAATCACCCTAAAAACTAGGCTAGTTAAGATTGAATTGACAAAATAATATTCTCTCAAAAATATTTTCTGAGATTGTACACTAAAGTGAATTGGTCTTGTATGGTGGAGACACGAAACGGGATTTAGAGCCCCTATAACTAGGCTATCTACACGAGACGTAGACATATAACTGAGCTAAAATCACCCTAAAAACTAGGCTAGTTAAGATTGAATTGACAAAATAATATTCTCTCAAAAAATATTTTCTGAGATTGTACACTAAAGTGAATTGGTCTTGTATGGTGGAGACACGAAACGGGATTTAGAGCCCCTATAACTAGGCTATCTACACGAGACGTAGACATATAATAGAGCTAAAATGCCCCTAAAAACTAGGCTAGTTAAGATTGAATTGACAAAATAATATTCTCTCAAAAAATATTTTCTGAGATTGTACACTAAAGTGAATTGGTCTTGTATGGTGGAGACACGAAACGGGATTTAGAGCCCCTATAACTAGGCTATCTACACGAGACGTAGACATATAATAGAGCTAAAATGCCCCTAAAAACTAGGCTAGTTAAGATTGAATTGACAAAATAATATTCTCTCAACATATTTTCTGAGATTGTACACTAAAGTGAATTGGTCTTGTATAGTGGAGACACGAAACGGGATTTAGAGCCCCTATAACTAGGCTATCTACACGAGACGTAGACATATAACTGAGCTAAAATCACCCTAAAAACTAGGCTAGTTAAGATTGAATTGACAAAATAATATTCTCTCAAAAAATATTTTCTGAGATTGTACACTAAAGTGAATTGGTCTTGTATGGTGGAGACACGAAACGGGATTTAGAGCCCCTATAACTAGGCTATCTACACGAGACGTAGACATATAACTGAGCTAAAATCACCCTAAAAACTAGGCTAGTTAAATATATTATATATTGCCTAATGTTAGCCTTAATAGAGGATTAATTGAGACAAACAAATAACTATATTGTCCCCTAGTATTTTCTTTAAATATATTATATATTGCCTAATGTTAGCCTTAATAGAGGATTAATTGAGACAAACAAATAATTATATTGTCCCCTAGTATTTTCTTAAAATATATTACATATTGCCTAATGTTAGCCTTAATAGAGGATTAATTGAGACAAACAAATAATTATATTGTCCCCTAGTATTTTCTTTAAATATATTATATATTGCCTAATGTTAGCCTTAATAGAGGATTAATTGAGACAAACAAATAATTATATTGTCCCCTAGTATTTTCTTTAAATATATTATATATTGCCTAATGTTAGCCTTAATAGAGGATTAATTGAGACAAACAAATAATTATATTGTCCCATAGTATTTTCTTTATATATATTATATATTGCCTAATGTTAGCCTTAATATAACGATAAATGGTGACATCTTCTATTGAAAGGGCTAATATTTGCACAATTGGCTATGATTTGGCGATTATACCGAGTATATACTTGTAATTTACTCCTGTCAATACGAGAGCGCCGTGGAAACAATATTTGCTAATTTATATTATATTTTGGCATACATTAGGCATTTCTACACATCTTAGGAATGACCTCTAGGAATCAAAGGCGCTAAAAACTATCAAAATTCACCCTCAGATTTCCATATGTTCTACCCAAATTGAATTAAAAGAGTTAAATATTGGTCAGGATATAGCAAGAAGGTCGACAACGTGTTGAGAGGATGAATATTACATCCCGGGTTAAATTAATTATTGTTAAGCGGTACTTGAAAAGTAGACAAAATGGATAAAAAACACCATCTGTGGAAGAGCACTTTATTGACAATGAAGCTATCTGCGAAACGTTGTCATTAAAGTGCTCTTCCTCAGATGATGTTTTTTATCCAAATTAATTATTGTTCTTGGGTTACAGTTCTCTCCATTGACTCATCTAATATTATGCATTCCAGCGCTCCAATAGTCAATAATTATTACATATTCGTGTCCCCCCTCTATGGTCACAATTTTGTTTTTACTAGATTATATACAGTATATATATATTGTGACATCTGGAAGATAACCGAGATGTGACATGTGACCAGACCAACCTGTTGAACGCGACTTTACACCTACGTGACGAGAGAGAGAGAGAGAGAGAGAGAGAGAGAGAGAGAGAGAGAGAGAGAGAGAGAGAGAGAGAGAGAGAAAGCAGCCAAGCTGGTGTGGACGTGACATTCCACACACATTCTTCACACTCCACAGTATGGGGGGTGGGGGGGGGGGGGGGGGACTACTGGATGGGGGGCTTGAGCCGAGGCGGAACCTACTGTCCCACCACTCACGCGGCCTCGTTCACCTGCTTCTCGTCTGTAATTCAACCTGGCTTAATTATTCAGTCACTACAAGTTTTTTTTTTTTTTTTTTTTTAATGAGATACGTATATACAGACCATGTGACAATTAAATGAGGAAACTATAATAACACATCTGAATAATGCCAACCTGATTTATAAACACAAATATGAATGTAACCAGACGACGATGCTGTTGTTTCAGTGGAATAATGGCTCTTTGAGCAGTATGTATCGCCTTACTAGCGGTTGTCCCCTCACAGGATGGGGGGCGCTGCTCAATAAACTCGCCCCTCGGGGCAAAATAAAAAATCAATCGTCTGTAATTGGCTCTCACACCCTGCCTGCATCGTATTGGATTAGGCACCTGTTTTCTGACTTCTGATTGGATTAGCTTGGTCCGGGAAATGATACATAAGCCTGGGATTTGATAGTTCAAACTAGTACTTTCTTAGCTGGGGAAACGAGCAGTGTGGTGGGGAGACGAGACAGACTTCACAGGCTTGTATAATAGGGGTTATTATATGTTAAGCAGCGTCCGGGAGCGACCTCTTACTCGTTAGTTAGGGATGATTCGTGACTGTTAATTAACCAGAGGTATGTCAGAAACATACACTCACTTGATTTAGAATTTTGTGTTTGGAGAATCATATACTGTATGTTTAATTGGAGAGATATATATTTTTAATTACTGTTTATTTTTGGTGATTAGAATTAATGTTTGATTCAGAGATGATTTGTGATTGAATATTGACTACTTTACCTGTTAACAATTAACTAACTTGATGTAAAGCTATTGTCATTCATATTTAATGATTAAGCCTTGTATAAGTTAAATACTTACCTGACTTTATGTAAAGCTATTATTCGGAATAGGCATTGTAAAAGTCCTATACATTGTATTGTCTACTTAAGCCTACTAAACTTTAATTTGTACTTTAGTGAAATCAGAACGTATGCAAAACGATCCTGAAATCAATCATAACTTTCATTGATTATTATTTTGATCAATTGTAAAATACCTTAAATTACGTTTATAAATACAATTCCATTTTATATGTGACTTTATAATATTTCCTTACCATTTTTAATAAGATAAAATGTACTAAAGAGAATAATAATAAACAAAGAATAACGAGATAACATAGAAAGAGTAAACAATCTTTAAAGGGTTAACAAACTTAAATTAATTATATACAAAGATCTTAATACTTTATTGATAATCAAGATTAATTGCTTTATACTATAATTATATTATGACTTAAAAACCCTTGCTTACATACCAAGCTTTTTATATTCTTATTTAATAGCCTACTTCCTATTAAACATTCAATGTAACTTTAAATAGTTCCTGTTTAAATATAAATGAAGTGTATCAGAGTATAAAGGATAACTGTCCCAACAACTGAAGGACAGCAAGTAACAACAGAACAACCTTTAATATTTTACGTTCTATTGGCCTTCAGCTGTTTTGCTACACTTTCATATTAACTGTTCTATCTTTATATATTTAGTTAACCACTTATAAGTCAAGATACGTAACAATATATATATATATATATATATATTTTTTTTTTTTTTTTTTTTTTTTTTTTATGTGAATGAGGTAGACAAAAGGCATAACTGCCTGCAGCGAGTGCCTCCCCCAGAGCTGAAAGAGTGACAGGGCCAAAATCAAGGGACGTTCAAGCTAAAATGCCTGGACACACGGAGTTAGAAGTAATTTAAGTCATAGGAAGAGGGAAAGACTGATTCTGGGAGAGAGTTCCAGAGCTCAGCAGTTGAATAGAAGAAAGTCTAAGAATAGCGTTTCCCTCTTGGGTTGGAGAGTTGCACAGAGTAGGGGTGGGATTGTGTTGCAAGGCGGGTACTACGTACCTTACGTAGAGGAGGTGGTATACACTGGGAATGCTCCGAGGAACACTGATTATTGTAGTAGCGATAGAATATAGAGAGATGCAACATTGTGGCGAAGAGAGAGAGATTGCAGAGAGTTGGTGAGTGGACGGGAGTTAATGATATGAAAGGCTTTCCTTTCTACTTTGTCTAGGAGTGCGGTGTGTGAAGATCCTCCCCGCACATGTGATTATGATGGTAGATCTATTTAATGATTATTTTTGCTTACAACATCTCTCTCTTTTCTTGACACCCATCACTTGACACATTTGCAAACTACCTTAGTATAACTACATTCCAAAAATGTAGCTTACATTTGCTTTTTCTTCCATCAGCGACACAAATATAATCAAAGGCTGAATGTCAGGACTACATACGTATAACTTCAGTGTTTTAATCACATTATTTTAGTTTTGTATTAAGATCTTTGCTTTGGAATTTTTTGTGTTATGTTTTGCAGACGTCAATGTATTGTATTGACGATATTTGTCTCCATAGCACTATGAAAACACAATTTTTAGTTTATTTATATCAACATCTCAACGTAGCTAATTTGTGATTTTGACCTTTCTTCCTCTCAGCTTTGGATATATAAAACCTATAAACGCATAATGTAGTTCTGTGAAATGATACTATAGTCTATTTTTTTCTAGCTGAGGATAATTTGCCATGTTTCTATCTTTGTCACTCAGGTATAAGGTAGATCTTGTAGCGAAATAAGTTGGTAATTATGAAAACTTGGCATTAATACGACACAGCCATAGTAGTTTCATATTATTCCATCAAAGTATCGAAAAATCAACTACTAAGGGATTCAATTTACCACCAGCTGGAAAAAAATAGACTATAGTAACCATTTTTGTTAATTCGTAGCCCTACCCAACTGGTTGTCATACCAAGGGCCCATGCCTGTGTGTGTGTGTGTGAGAGAGAGAGAGAGAGCGGGTGCAATTGTGTGTATTAGTATTAGAGAATCTAGTTTCCTTTAATGCACAGAAAACCAAGTACATTCAATTTTCTAACCGACAGAATCTCACTGACTCCCTTATATTTTTTAATGATGTAAATATTCCCACTTCCCCTAGTATTAATACTAGGGGAAGTGGGAATATTTCTCGTGTAACATTAACTACTAACTTGAGCTGGACACATTATGTTAGAAGCATTGCTAAGAATGCCTCTAAAAAAATGGCACTCCTGTACAGAGTTCGAGAATTCTTCACTGACGAGCAGTTGGCCGTAATATATAAAAGTCATGTGCGTTCTCAGATGGATTACTGTTCACCTCTGTGGGGTGGAAGTGGAGTGGTTGCATTGAGGAAGTTGGACAAAATTCAAAATAAAGCTATTAGATTAATCAATAACCCTGCAATCACACAGGACCTTCCTACATTATCCATACGAAGAAACGTTGCATCCCTTGCATTATTCTACAGATATTTGCACAGCAATTGTTCCGAGGAACTTGCTTCAATTGTGCCGCCTCTCCACATCTTTCCCCGTAGAACTAGGGCAGCTGAGAGCGCCCATGAATTTACACTTTCTCCTCCACAATGCAGAACTTCTGCTTATCAGAATTCATTTATCCCCAGAGCTACTACTCTTTGGAATTCACTTCCCTCGAATTGCTTTCCACAAACTTACAATCTACAAATGTTTAAATCCAGTTGTTACAAACATTTTATGAATGGAGGATGCCTTTAGGCACATGGACCTTTTTGTTTTATCTGTGTTTTTCCTTCCTCCGTTCATTGTCTCTTTAAAAAAAAAAAAAAAAAAAAATCAATGAACAATAATCACTAACTAATTAGAGTTCATGTTCGTGTATTAAACCAGTGTTCCAGAACCCTAACCCTGGCATCCTGTACACAGCTGTAGTCATTATAGTCTACTATACTGTATATAAGCTCTTGTGGTCCATTATTTGTAATAGTGACTCAGCTCTCTGCAGCCATGTAAGGTCTAAAGCACTGTAGTCATTACCACGGATTATAGTAATTGTTTGTGCTCATATCAACTATCTCTCTCTCTCTCTCTCTCTCTCTCTCTCTCTCTCATTCATACATTCACTACCACACTCACTATGTCTCAAACTCTCGTTCTCCCGTTTGAGAAAGAGAGAGAGAGAGAGAGAGAGTGTGTGTGTGTGAGTGCGAGTGAGAGTGAGTATAGACAGATAATGATGGTGTTTGTAGAGTCAGATAGATGGATGACTATTGAAACAGTTGAGGATCGGTTCGCAACTTGTTTGCGAACTAGAGATGCTTTCGTGACGTGATCAGTTTGAGCATTGAAGTGGTCAGTTTGAAATGATTGATCGTGTTTTGGATTATCAGGATTAATAGCAGGTTCAGAGAAAAAAGGTTTGTATATTTTTACATAACGGTTACAATAAATTCTTGACCTGCCGTGATAGTTTATTATGACCTGGAACGAGTTTTAGACTTTCGTGATGGTGTAATAATTAATGTAATGGGGCTCTAGCTTATTTGTAATGGGAAGTTTGGCAATCATTACTTGATCCCCGATTGCAAAGTTTTTTTGGAGGTGAGGTATCCTTCTATAGATCTTGGCACGTCTGGTGTAGATGGTTCTTGAGGTGTTTCAGAGGGTCTTTAGAGAGCTGCAGAGTCGTTGGTGGTTGGGCAAGGTGATGGAGGGCCATCAATAGAGGCGCTTCACCAAATACTCTTTCGTGGGGGGTAATGCCATCGTCTCTTGGGCATGTATGCATACTCCACTGTATGATCTTTACTTGTGCAGGCCAGTTGTTGGAGGTGAGGGCGAAGAGTCTGGTCCGAAGTTGGTTTGCTATGCTTTTAAGACTGCGCTCGCAAACAGCGTTTCCTTGAGGCCAACATGCTGATGTGTGTGATATCTGGTACCCGAAGATGTTAGATATTTATGTTCAAATCTGGCCAGAGAATTCGGGGTCATTGTCAGAGTGCAAGGCTCTGGGGAGGCCGAAATTCGGAAATACTTCTGTTATGAGGGCCAGTGTGGTCTTTGGCGGGGCACTCAATCACAAATTTCGAGTAGGTGTCAACAAACGTGATGATGTATCTCTTGTTAGATTTGGTGGTAACCGGGCCCATCACATTCACTGATAACAGTTGCCAGGATTTGATGGCCACAATTTTCCCAGCTGGTCCGGTGGTATTGGTCCTGTCCTTTCCTTGACAGCAGGGACGGCAGGCTTCGGTCACTCGTTTGGCGATGACAGAAGGATTAGCTGTCCAGTAGACCTCGTTGAAAACTTGCAAAATTTTCGTTTGTCCAAAGTAGATTCCGTTGTCTTCGTGGATGACTATGAATTTGTCCTGGGTGGTGTCAGAATCTATGGCCAATGTCCTGACTCTGTGTAATGTTGGTCCCCGGCACATTGCAAATTGTTGAACACTTGCCTGGGAATCCAGGTTGGTTTTATCTTTGTTATCCAGACCTGCATTAGGGTCTGTTGGCCATTTTCTGTCGGTTGGGCAGTGGATGTCTTCTTTAACCTTGCGGAGTATTCTGGGGAGATTAAGCTGTTTAACTCTTGGGGGGTGATTGGAAATCTTGATAGGGCATCTGTGGTGGTGTGTAGTTTGCCCGGTCTGTAGAGGAAAGAACGCAAATGGTTGAGGGCCCATAAAGATCCCAGGCACTCACATTTGGTGGCATCATAATTCTTCTGTGCCTCATTGAGTGTTGAGCTTGCACAGACCATAATGTGTTCCCATCAGTCTTGAACTTGGCTGAGGACGGCTGCGATGGTTATGAGGGAGACGTCGGTGTAGTGACGGAAGGGTTGGGTATAGTCAGTGAACGTGACTGTTAGGGCTTGTACTATTTTTTTTTTTTAATGTCTGGAAGGCTTGATGACGTCCATCGGAATGGTTCGTCACATAAGTTCGTCACTTATGTACAGGATTGGCGATGGCAGCAAAATTCTTGACAAAACGACGATAGTAGGTTGCCATGCCTAGGAAAGATCGAACTCCATTTACGTCCGTTGGTGGTGGTTGGACGGAACTATTAGGCAAATAAGTCACAAAATATTTGTACGCTATATCGAATATAATAACTATAAATGTCCTTCTTTGGTGTAATTTTACCCATGCATGCTTCTGTGTGTGTCTGTATGTGTAAATTCATTTCCTGCCCAGTTGAGATTGAGTCCACGAAATAGCCAGTCAAACCCAGTAAAAATCCTGATATAACAAAATGTTATAATCTTTATACCTCACATTCCCCTGCAGAAGATTTTCCAATTGATTTGAAAAAGGTTACTTCATGGGTCGATTAAGGTTAGCTCTGGGTTTGGTTGGCGGGGGTAACCCACCACTGGAAATTACTGGAAGTGGCCATTCATGATATCTGGGACCCTGAAACAGATTTTGCAAGTGATTTGAAGTGGTTACTTCATGAGCTGATCTAGGTCACTTCTGGGATTTTGCAATTTTTGAGCGTGGCTGGCCATTAATGATATTTGGGACCCTGCCGAATATTTTACAAGTGATTTGAAGTGGTTACCTCATGAACTGATCTAGGTCAGCTTTGAGGGGCTAATGTGGGGAGGTGTGGTGGAGTGGTCTTGCCACTGGCCTGGTAATCCAAAGGTCCCGGGTTCAAACCCGATGTATCAATGGGAAGATATTATTGGGATGGAATTTGTGCTGTACCTGGTATCAGTGCATTACCACAAGCCCACCGAAACGTCAATAAAATACCCTCATTGTTCCCTGATTAAATAGCACTGTATGAATATTCCCATATTCAAAATATGCTATAGGGGTGCAATGCCTGGTGAGTTATCTGCTCAACAGGTGGCATTGTGTGTGTGTAAGTGTGAGAGTCCGAGTGTAGGGGTTGAGACAGTGAAGCACGGGAACGAGATGGCTTCAGAGAAGGGGTCGTTTCGGGCCATGAGTGAGAACCGTGCCTCATGTGAAGGCAAGATGGCAGGTGCTCGTTGTACTCTACGTGCTTCACATGTCTCACTCCCTAGACTGGAACAAGACCTCACGGGCTTCACTGTTCATTGTAAAGCGGTGAATGTTAAGGCTCTCAGCCTATGCCCGAGAGGAAGTAAGGTGGAATATAGAAAAAAAAAAAAAAAAAAAAAAAAATTACTGATGGTTGGCAGGTGCAATCCACCAATGAAAATTACTGTCTTCAACCATGTTTCATACATTGGGTTATGAAATGTCTATTACAGTTATTTAGAATGGGTTACTGTGCAATTCATACATGTATTCATAAATGATGAATAATTCATGAATTACATACCGGTAATTTCAATATATGTGTATTATTTATTGTTCTTCTATCATGTGCTTTAATTACACTATATTTCTATTTAACCAAACCTAACTCAATCTTTCTTCTATTCAACAGCTGATCTCTGGAACTCTCCTAGAAGCAGTCTTTCCCTCTTCCTATGACTTAAATTGCTTCAAACACCGTGTGTCGAAGCATTTTGGCTCGAATGTCCCTTGATTTTGGCCCTGTCGCTCTTTTATTTCTGGGGGAGGTACTCGCCACAAGCAGTTCTGCCTTTTGTCTCCCTCACTCACATAGAAACAAATTTTTTAAACTAACCGAACCTAACTTATGGTGAGTACACTACTAGATATATATAATTACAATATTGCACATTGCATCAACAGACATTTTACTGATCTATTACTCCTTAATACAGCATTTGTTTTATGTGCCATTTTGTCCTAGTCCGTAATTTGTGACATTTCTTGCAGTCTCTTTTTCCAGTGCCATTTTTTCCTGTGCCTTTTTTTCCGGTGCCTTTTTTCCGAGTACCCTGGTCAACACATAACGAAAAGGGGCTTGATAACTAAAATGCATAAATTGAAAGATTACTGAGCATTCAAATCCAAAACAAGAGAATAAGCAATGTTCTTCTGTACCGGCAACGTTTTTTTTTTTACTTTATTCTGGCTACTATTAGACGATTGTATTCAATTTTAAAGGGGTCTCGATTTATTTACAGGCTTCGAACTATCTCACATATCCCCTTTTGCTACCACAGATCCTTATTAAACTGCACACAATCGTCTAAAAAATAACAAGAATATAATTAAAGAGAAATCACCGGTACAGAAGGGGTTAATGACATTAATTAAAACCATGAGCATGTACAAATGCGCTAAGAAGTGATGACTCGATTCCCAGTACCTTTTGTTCAGAAAGTGCTATCTGGCAACTATTGAGGCTCTACTATATTCATATATTACACACCGGGGAGAACTGTATTGAAGGACAAAATACCAAAAACACGATATATATGTATTGTTACATATATTTATCTCATTATGTGAGAGCAAACCAAATAATACGAAAGTTGAGACTAACCCGAACGAAAGAATGTGAAACTCGAAAGAATGTGAAACTCGTAGTATTTCGCTCACTAGATTCAGGATTAAAATGTGGAGGAAGTCTCTTAATGCTTTTATTACTTTTTAAGCCAACAATACTGGGAGAAAAGTATCTCATAAAATTAAAACCAACCGTTAAAAGTAATATTCAACCCATGAGTGTCAATAAATCACGTAAATAAACATATAACAGATTGTTTTTTCCACATTTAAATCTCCAAGTGGGACAAGTCTGCCTTAAAAAATAAAGCGGTCTCCAGTATATTTTGGGATAAAGCTTGACTATTCGAGAACAGCTTGTAATTTGTATAGACAGACGATGAAATTTCACTTATAACATATTTAATAGCCCATAGGGACACCCATATGGGAACGAAAGATGGAAAGGCATGTAGTAAAGGCCAAAGGTGGATATACAAGCGGAAGAGATCCACTCTCCCTCATATACCGGCAGTGACTGACTTGCATTTTTTTGAAGGCCTCCAGGCGGCAGGTCCAGGGAGTGTAACATGCTAGATAGCGCCAGGAAATTAAATACTTTCATTATTCTATACAGATATTGAAAACAAACCTTACTTATATATATTCAAACAACAACATAAATATAATTTAAAAGGCCTAAATAGGTTAATTTTGTCAGTAGGCCAATTATTGGAATATGCGAGACCTATAGTTATAAATTAGGAAATGACTGGGCTCTGACGGGCAGTGGAGAGTTACCAGCGGTAGCCAGATTTGGGGACTTTTGTCCGAGCCTTAATTAAACAAATCGAGTCATGACTTCTTAGCACGATTGTACTTCCGTATGTATAATCACGGACGGTATAATCTTGACCGTCCACTGTAATAGTTTCCCTAGTACTATCACCAGTGTTATGGTTGTGGATATATAGATGAAGCTCTTTATTCTGATATATCCAAGTACAGTTGCCCACACAAGTTCTGTTCCTCGTCGTGATCTAATATATGACAGTGAAATTAGTACGAATTAATTACAGTATCTTACAGTATCTTACAGTAGACGTTCTGGAAGAGGCCTTTTTAGACCTGTGTATCCAGCTCAGGACCTGCACCAAAGCTGGTGGCTGTGGCAGTCAATACAATTTTATAGTACTGAAGTTTAGTTTTATAATTATACAATAGATCTTGTCGACTCCATATCTTGTCTATATTACGCTCAAACGTTTGTAAAGATTACAAGTGTGGTCGGTTAATTATCAGTTGACTCTGTTTCTTTTCAGCTGACGATAAATTTGATCTCTTAGTCGCTGGTTTCTCGATAATTGACAGGAAAATATAAATCTACTATATCTCTGCATCATCTAATTGCCGCCAAGTTCTTATAATTAACAGCATATTTCGTTACAAAAACTTTATAGTAACTGAATAATCAAGATGTGAACATGGCAATTTATCGTCAGCTGAAAATAAACAGACTACAGTCAGATGAGTTTACCTCTGCATAAGAAACTACACCCGAAATTCAATCATGCACATTATATTTCCATGTATAAGATCACAGACAGGAACAGAACTTATATGGGCAAATGTACCTTTCAATATCTATTTACATGTGTTCAATATTTTGTTTTATTCATACGTTGTGTCAACTAATGTCTTATTCCGAAATATGTGACTTAACTTTTGAATGTGACTGAATACTGCAGCGTCTCTTCCATCACAGTTATGGATGGTATTATTAAGTATGGCAGAGGACCAAGGTTGCCGGATAAGGCTCACAAATTATGAGGCTCTCAGTTGACTCTCACATTTTTAGCTCCACCACCAATGGCGTGTCATTTATTACCATAATGGTGGCTGTAAACATCCCAAGGCAAGTTATCACCACAACGCACACAGGTTTGATCGTCCTACGAAACTTCTCCAGCAGTTCCTCGGACCGTGCTTGTGTTTCACATCAGTTGTACCTGCGTGGATAAGGTACAGCGTATTATTTTGGGCACCGTCGCGTGTTCTGCTAAGTGGACAGACAGTACAGGGGGAAGAACGTTTGAAGTGAAGGATACAGATATATATATATATATATATACAAACAGAACATATAGTTGGCATGACTCGCAACGAAATCACTTCAAACGTCTCTATGCAACAGTGTGGAAGTGTTTGGAGAGAAGAGAGATAGATAGATAGATAGATAGAGATAAAGAGAGAGAGAGAGAAGCGTTAATGTATTGGAAGGGATGTCAAGGATAGATATACTATAGGAAGGATAGCAGTTATTAGTAAGAAAGAGGTACAATCGACCTAATAAGTCATGTCTCGACACCAAGTATATTTTGATGCATCATTGTTATCAGCAACTTCTACAACTTGATTTATTAGTTTCGAATGATATATACAAACATTTCACTACACTTACACAACATATTCAACATCTGGCAGACATTAATACATCACAGAGCGAACCAAACGTAAAGACAGCTGATACATAACTTATTAGCGCGACCGTAAAATAGTGGACAATGGGGACTGAATGTTGACTCTGTAGTAGGAGAGATCGGTCGTCTGTTTTCTGAGAACACTATTTCGGTGCCATCATTATCAAGCAACGGGGCTGGTAGTATATGATATGTAGTTGTTCTATGTGAGTTTAGGAGAGAAAAGGCAAAACTCCCTGTAGCAAGTGTCTTCCCAAAGTTAAAAGCGTGAAAGAGAGTCAAATTCAAGGTACGTTCGAGTCAAAATATCTGGACTCACGGAGCTTGAAGTAGCTCAAGTCATAGGATGAGGGACAGACCGATATAGGGATAGAGTTTCAAAGTTTATTTGTTGAGCAGAAGAAAGACTGGGAAAATCGGTTCACTCTTGGTTGAAAGAGTTGGGCAAAATAGGGGTGGGAGTGTGTTAAGAGGCAGGTGCCCCCCACTCTTCGTAAGGGAAGAGGTTTACACTGAAAAAGATCTGAAGAATATTGATTATTTTAATCATTGTAGAAGAGTTAGAGAGATGCTACATTGCGGCGTGAAGAGAGAGACAGTAGGGAATTAGTAAGAGGAAGTGGGTTGATGAGACAAAATGTTTTGACTCCATCCTTTTGAAAATTGTGCTATGGGTACGAACCTTCCCACAAATGCGAACAATACTCGATACAAACTGTCTATATACATTATACAGTATTTATTGATCATTTCCAGAGGCCATATACCCCGAAGAAGTGCCCACGAGTGAATCACCCTAATATTCTACTGGCTACCGTCAGTCGGCGCCTCTTTCACCACTTTCACTCATTTACAATACCTCATATACATCATTCCATGCATTGCATTCTTGGTGTAATTTTCCCTCTTTGCCATTATTGTCATAAAATGTTTAATATATGAAATTACATATTTGAATATAAAGAAAGGTTTATAGCACCAGTGGCACAAATAAATGTGTTGAAATGTGGAACAATAAACAGTAGGTATATACATTACCATAGATAACAGGAGAACTGGATTTGACACAGGCCAGCGAAGTCGACCTGCAGCTGCAGTAACTGTTTAGTTGAAGTGGTGCTCTCTGTTTAGATTTTGTGAAGTATTATCATTTTGAAATTATTAAAAATGCAAAATGCTTTGAAAGTGTCCATTTTATATTTTTTTTTAGTGCTAGCTCAGACGAATGTCCATACCAAGTTGTTGTGGTGAGCTATGTAGGGTAAGTTTCTCGATTCCCAGAACCACCACAGCTATAATATAGCTGTTGAAGTACATACAGTTAGGTAAACAATGTATAAAATATTAGAGTATTATTAGACAATAAGGATAAGTCACTGGAATAACGAAAAACGTAAACAAATACGAAAGAACTGAGCCACCAAAAACGTTTGGCTTCCCGTACCCTACACACCTCATTGTTTATGTTTAAAAGTTTACACTCCCGGAGTGTGGCCGACTCTGCTGAACTGCGTATTATTTCCAGTGATATATCGTGTTTTAGTGCTTTAATGTTCCTCTGATTTAACACAACAATGGCAGAATGTACAAGTGATGAGAATGTGACTAACTGGTAGCCTGTAGCTACTCCATCTGGCCTTCAATCAGCGGAAAAAGGAAGCGTTTCGTCTTTTTATCAGGGCTAGGCTAAAACATATTACATTCCTCGTTGGATTCCAAGTGTTTCTAGTAGCCTAACTCCAGTGATGGCAGCGATGCTGTCGATCTATCCTACTATCCTAAAAGTGGTGAAAGGCATAATGATGACAGTGAAGGCACCAATGATGTTAAAGGCGATAAATGGAAGTGATGTGGAAGCAGTTAGCCGAAACAGTAGTGACACCAGAGACAGTTTAATTAGACACAAAGAATAATGCTGGATCTTGTAAAATAACTTAGCCTACTTACGAATATTTTATTTATCTTTATAATAAGCTTTCCATGAAAATCTATGGAGTATGGTATTTTATTAAATATCTAGGCTAGGCTATGTAAAAATGTAACACCTAAGACAATTCCTTGATAGGTTAGGCTACCCATAACGGTAATAGTAGCAGTAACACTCCACACCTATTAAACGAAGCACTTGCAAAATACAGAAAGAGTAACCCATCCTATTTAAAGAATGGTTTATTTGTAGGTGCATTTCAAGGTTTTAATAGTTTTTAAGGTAATTACTGTATAGGGAAAAGGCTCGCACCCTTATTTTTCGTGTTTTTTTCCTCCAGATTTTGAGAAATGAGTGTTTTCATGGTTATAGTTACCTATATTTACAATGTGGGATACAGGATGGGTTGAGGGGGGGCGAAGCCCCCCATGACTTATTGAAATCATCATCTGTGACTCTGTGTTACCAGGCTACCAGCAGGGGGTAAATATCGATTATACTCCATACTGAAGAAGTTTGTAAACAGTGAGGATGTCCGAAGGAGCTCTGAGAGTGATATTACTTTTTCCACTAATATCGGGTTATATAAATATGATCACAATTATTCTTCCACAGTGGATTATACATGAGTACAGTATAAGGATTCCATAGACCTCCATTGTCCCTAATAAATTATTTATATTAAGGCGGCGAGTCTTTTCTAAATAATTATCATTTTTAACAATATTTACTAGGCTATTTTTAAGCAATATTTGAAAAATATATCCCAGATGTCCGAGTGACCCGACGACGCTACCCCGCGAGCTTTGTACTGTATTAGTAGGCTACGCGGTTTCGTTCATTTCCTTTGAGAATCCTTTTTGGTCAATATTAACCCATTGCCTGCAGGAGACGTTCCCGAACGCCATGGCAATTTACAGCAATTTACAGACTTTTAAAGCCTCTTAACTCTTACCCTGCGGGAGACGTTCCCGAACGCCATGGCAATTTACCTCAATTTGCAGGCTTTAAAAGCCTCTCTAGAGCAGGAGCGCGACAGGGCATACGTCTTAAGAACTCCTCTTAAGAACAAGCCAACTCCATTGATTAATCTCAATAGATTTTTGACACTAAGGAAGTTACTGAGAGTCACAAAATTGGTAATAGAGTTTGTAAATAAATTGTTCCTGAAAAAGGGGTGAAAACGTCGATTGAAGATTGATTGTCCCATGACCTATTGGGTAAAGAATTTACAGAGGGAAGTATATAATGAAGAAAAGAAAATTATATCAAGAGGTGAACCTGAATCGCAATCTAAGACATCTAAAAAGATACTTGGATCACATACCTTCTTGATCAACTGCCTAGGGTTATTCCTAGATGAGACTGACCTCATTAGATGTAAAGGCAGAATCCATCATTCCTCTTTGCAATACGGTGCTAAGCATCCAGTGCTACTGCCCAAGAATCATTGGTTTACAGAACTAGTGATAAACGACTCGCATCAAACCACATTGCATGGAGGCATAACTGAAACCTTGTTAAATCTTAGAAAACAATTTGGATACCAAAAGCTCGTCAAGCCATAACAAAAATGCCTCAGGAAGTGTATAGTTTGTAAAAGATATGATGGCAGAAAGACCAGATTTCCAGCACCACCACCTCTTCCAAAGGAACGGGTTCAACAGGCAGATCCGTTTCAAGTTGTCGGTGTTGACTATACGAGATCAATTCAGTTACGAGAGCGACATGGAGAGGAACACTCTACAACTAAAGTTTATATTTGTCTGTTCACCTGCGCTGTTACAAGAGCTGTACACTTGGAGCTCGTAACAGATATGACTGCAAATACCTTCTTAATTTAAGAGCATTCCGAAGATTTGCTGGCAGACGATCATGTCCTCGCCTAATCATATCAGACAATGGATCAAACTTTAGAGCAGCAGAACCACTCCTTAGAACCTTTTTCCAAATGCCCGAAGTACAACAGTTCTTTGAAGGTCGCCATTGTGAATGGAGGTTTATTCCACCTAATGCTCCATGGCAGGGAGGTTTTTATGAAAGAATGGTGGGTGTCGTCAAAAGATGTTTACGAATGGTCTAGCACAAGAAAAAGAGTTAACATTGATGAACTGAGGACTGTTCTAGTGGAAATAGAAGCTAGAGTGAATAATAGACCACTCACTTATGTTCATGAGGATATTGATGAAATTCAAGCCTTGACGCCTAATCATCTTTTACAGGGATCTCATATCCAAGTTTTACCACCTGTTATTGATAAGGAAACCTTGAAAGACCCAGATTTCGTGATGAACGTAGGTAGGCAAACTGCAGAGACTGCACGTTTTAATCATCTCAACAAATTGCTCAAGCAGTGGCAGAGAGTATGGCAAGAAGATTACTTAACATCACTAAGAGAACATCATTTTGGAAAAAAACCTGCTCCTGAAATACATTTGAAGGAAGGAGATGTGGTGTTAATAGATTGCGAGACTCCAAGATCCAACCTGGCCCCTAGGTAAAATAGTGTCTTTGCATCCAGATAAATAAGGTACTGTATGAGTGGTTAAGGTGCTATCCAAAGGTCACATATCCTTGAGGACAGTTGATAAATTAATTCCCTTAGAATTATCTAGTGGATCATCTCCGGAGCAGAAGCAACAGGATCTAACAGAAGAAAGCACGAGACCCAAACGCCAAGCAGCAGTCCAAGCGCTTTCTAAAATAAAGGATCAATTACGTTAGATTGTATAGTAATATAATAATACGAAGTGGAGGATTAGGATGTAAATAGGGAAATGCTACCACTTCTTATAATGAATTTGGTTATGGTATTAGGATTAAGTTTCATTATCATTTTATTAGGTTTAAGTTACATTATAGTTTAGGCAGATTACATTGTTTTTGGCTCTCCCCAGGATGTGGCAAATATTTCCCACAGGCTATCATGTTTGCATATTATCCATAGTAATTAACATTGGTGTGAATATTCTCCAATGTTTAGAATACAACTACATATCAATTTATAATATTATACATAGTTCGAGCCATATAAAAAGATACTCGATCGGAGCTACATAATATTATATTCATAAGATAGTTTATGGTTCGAGCCATCTAAAAAGATACTCGAACGGAATATTACGAAAAGTTACGGAAAAACATAATATCACGAATCAGTCCGAAGTATCATAATTATACAAATATTACTGGGTCGTGAAATAGTGAACCATTACAGTCTAGATGTTAGCCTGCACAAAGGAAAGCGTCAGTTCTTACCAGGGGATCGTCGGGATCACACGCTTATAATAGTGAATAATATTAACAGCTGCAGTGATTAAATGCGCTCATACGTGTTAACTAAATTGTAATCGTGGAGACTTGCTACACAACACCACTGGATATTGTACTGTAGCTACACCCGACAACTACCTCGTTCGCTTTCCAACGATAAGTATCCGTTTAACATACCAGCTGGCCAGTTAGGTAGGAGAAGAATAACTTTGGGGAGGGCGTTACGAGGCAATCCCTCTAAAATACAAAAGTGAGTTTACGTAAATAACTTGCGTTGATAACGTCAATATTAACCACGTGGATTAAATTTACTGATTATAAACTTTGCCATAGTAGAAATTATGAATGTCTATAAATTAAAGGGAGAAAGTACAACCAAATATAAATCTAATATACCAACCTTTGTTTTCAGATATACTTGTTTAGTGAAGGAGTCAACCTCGAATCGTAAGTAAATTATAAAAGTAAACAAAGCCCGTTAATAACCTTGTGTGAAGGTTATTATCAATCGAGTGGCGGCTAGGGCGGTTGATGTAGGGCGGTTGATGTAGCTTGATGTACCCTGTGACCTCCACTTTTCCATTGTTATTGCCACGTTAAGGGCGGATCGCCATATTTATTAGATATTTTCTATCATTATGTTTGTTTTTCTCCCCAGACCTCCATCAAGCTTTAAAACAGAAAAAAGCGCCCCGAAGTCCCCCCCCCCCCCCCCCCCCTTCCAAGATAAATGTGTACATTTTCAATAGAAGCTTGTCCCGGTCGAAGGCCGGTTCCTCCTAAATTACAAACTCGCTATCGCTCGCCAGGAATACTTCGTCATACTTCGTCAATACTTCGGTAGGAAAGGTCTTAATTTTGGAGAAAAAAAAATGCGAAAAGTCTTAAAATCGCCAAACTAATGTGCCAAACGTCTTAAAATTTGAATAGATATTTCCTAACGAGGCCGTTCTATATATTCTGTGCCCCATGAATATTCTTTCCTCTCACTTAACACCTTACGAGCGGCCTATGCGGTTTATTTATATGTACCGCCCAGCGGGGTGTTTTTAGCCAAAATAGGGCTGTTTACGTTATCATTTTCATGCCTAAATAAGACCCAGAACGTAAAACAAGTACCTATCCCTGAAAGGGCATAAACAGAGCTTTCGAATGACACCATAACGATCCTTTTATGATGGCTAGTTTTCTTGCAATAACCGTGCAACGCGAGTGCAAAAAGCATGTAATTCGGTACTTTCCCCATATAATTCAGTATGTAGCGAGTGAGAGAGGGAGGAGGGAGCTGAGATTCGTGTCAGTAGGTTCGCCGCGGTGGTCTAGAGCAGTCATACGCTCGCTAGTCTCCTGCCACCACTTGTCTCTCTCTCTCAGCAACATTACGTGCTGAAATTGCCACTCGACCTATGTCGAGCGCCGCCACATAGTCCAGCTTTATTTAACTCGACTTATGTGGTGAGCCGCTAATTAAGGGTTAAACATTAGGCTACCATAGTGCGGTGGGAATGTGAACATGATTAGATTAATATGTAGTATTCGAGAATGGATAATAAGTCGTAGGCGTGTGCATAAACCTTTAACCGTCTTGGTGGTGTAAGGGTTAAGGTGTCTAAAAATCTGTGTGTGATAACCCAGGTTCGAATCCCGGTGGATCACATATATTCTTTCATTAATTTCATTGGAGGTGATTGGTGGTGTGGTGAAATTAATAAAAAATAAACTAATGAGGGTAAACATGAGGGAGAAGGGGGGGGGGGGTGTCATAAGAACCAATCATCCCCCCTTAATAATACAGCAAATATCAAGTCAAAGGTTGTTTGTCAAGGTATAGTCCGGCCTCCACTTAGTGCCTCGGTACAGTCACGGTCAAAAGTCCTGATCCACCTTCACAACTCTACCTGTTTTCTCTTGTCTCAATTAAAGAATACACGTCCACAACAAACGGAAAACAAAATTTGAATATAACTTCAGGTTAGTTTTGTGCATGTGTGTTACCATTTGTATTTAATATTTACCAAATTTGGCATTTTGATTGTATGCACAGCTTTTAAACATTGAATTACGGGACGTAAGTCATGCATGAGTCAGCAGTGGAGTACATCATGTGGACCTTACATTACTACATACCACTACACTCAAACTGTCAACCAACATGGAAAGTATTCGGATGCCACTGAACCATTGTATTACAGAGACTGTTGAATATTTAACATGCATAGATTGGAATCCATGACGCTATGTTTTATTATTTATTCATGACGTAAGAGGAATATAATAATCATTGTATTATTGTCTGTGTCACGGGGTGGAAATTATATTCGTTTATATAACTACTACCCTGATCTTATGTATTTTATGTAAAGCCTCAGTGAGCAATACACAACTACTGTATGCAGTAGAATTATACATTTATTATAGAGGTTACCTGATATGGGGAAAACTGGCTTGATAACTAGCCTAATAACAGGTGTACAGCCTATATCCTAGCATATAAGGGTATAAATATCATCATAGTTATAAAGGCACTCTTGAAAATAAATACACATGTAACAGGCAATTATATGTATTAATGATATGTGCAGAAATATGATAAGGCAAGCACTCAAGGATTCACACAGCCTATAGTCTGTTTTACTCCTAGCCTATCCTATCTCAAAGCCTACTGATTTAACCTAACTTAACACAAAAGTCTAGCCTAGCCTAACTTTAAATACTGTACTGTAGAATACTAGGACACAAGGCTCAGTGATCAGCAGTCTATGAACAGTACCAGTAATGCAAAATATATGGTAATCTAACCTTCTTGCCCGACACTGTAGCCTAAACTAAATCACTGACCTACATGTGTACAGTATAACCCTCCTAACTGGTTACACACTGAATATCTTACCTGGTAATCACCCTAGGGACTTAAAAGCTCATAGGATGATGTTTGGCCCTCCAATATAGGAGAGCCCCAATCCTGCCTGCCCATAACCAAGGTGATCACCCTCACTGGTCAGCCTCCATGTGTGTAATCTAGAACAAGACCCCCATGCGTGCATCCCCCTTCTCCGTGAAGGAAAAACATCCACTAAAAACTCCCTCATGAATGTAGCAGAAATCTGCAGAATATTGTACGAAACTCAACTAGGAACATAATATGTCAACATAGGAATACAAAAATGTGGTTACTACTACATTCCTCCCCAAAATATTTGATTTTACTATGCTAAAATCACCTAGGTATAAGACACACACAATCACTCATACTGTAATGTAAACCTAACCTTGTCATTGGTGTATGATGGTCACCTTTGAGTAGAAAAAACCTTCAACATTTACGTTAAAATTTCCACTGAGAGGGGAAAAACTCCTAAGCTTGCATCTTAAGCCAGTGACAAACCCCTAGTGGAAATCCACAAAGTTTCCACAAGGAAAAAACAAGTGGGAAAACCCACAATGACTATGGAAATCAAACTAACTGGTACTTTAAGGTGCATCAATACATCGATAATAAATTTAGAGATAATAGAAAAGAAATCCTAGTGATCCCGGCCTTTACTGTAAAAACCCCTCTCCTCTCAAGTGCGACGTCTTAGGGTCCGTGCTCTTGAGTACGACGCCCTTGGAGTCCTCGAGTAGCAGCGCAGGCCAACAACACAACCTGTGTACAAAAATTTCGGCATAATCATATGGAACACACTATATTCTATATCTCTCCTTACAATTAGTACAGTAAATCCTCAACTACACAATTAATATTACACTACGTTGCAGTTGCTTCTCGAGCAGCACTGCCTCCTCCCCACAGATGTCTTCACCACTTACTAGTCTGGACAGAAGATCCGCTCCAACATTGTCACTACCCTTGATGTACCGGACTGAAAAGGAGAATTGTTCGAGGAACATTGCCCACCTCATTAGCCTAGCATTTGCATTCTTTGAGGTATGGAGACTGGTTAATGGCATATGATCCGTTTCTAAGGTAAATTTCTCCCCAAACAAGTAGAAGTAGTACTTTTTAACTCCTTCTACTACTGCAAGCAATTCCTTCTCAACAGTACTGTACTTAGATTCAGCTCCCTTGAGACGCCTGCTGTGGTATGCTATTGGGAAGAGCTTACCATCCTTATCTTGCATGAGGACTGCCCCCACAGCATCTTGTGATGTGTCAGTACACAGGACAAAGGGACATGAGAAATCTGCCAGATGTAAGATTGGTTGTTTAATGACGCAACCCTTTAGACATGTCAATGCTTCTTCCTGTTCTGGGCCCCATGCAACTTTGTTGGGTGAGTGCTTCTTAACTAAGTCATACAAGGGAAGAGCTGCTGTGGCGAACTGGGGTATGAAATCCCGATAGTACCCCACTAGACCTAGAAATGCCCTTACCTGTTTTTTCGTTTTAGGCCTAGGTGCGTCACGAATCTTGGTTATCTTGCCGTCTTGACACCCACAAAATCCATCTCCTACCACGTGCCCTAAGTACTGTACTTGTGACTGACCGACTTCGCATTTACTGGGCTTCACTGTCAGATTGAACTTACGTAACTTACTCAACACCTTGTCCAGTAGTTGTAAGTGCTCGCTGAATGTTGATGAATGCACCAGGACATCATCCACGAAGATCTCCACGCCTGGTATGTCTAGCAGAACCTTACGCATCATCCGGTTGAACACTGCAGGTGAGTTAGTGAGACCAAATGGCAGCACAGTGTATTGGTACAGACCGTCAGGTGTTCCAAAAGCTGTGATCTTACGACTAGCAGGGTCTAAGGGTATCTGGAAGAAACCCTTCGTCAGATCAAACTTTGAGAAGAAACTTGATCCTGCAAGACAGGCGAAGATAGTACGTGGGTCACACATGGGTTCAGCGTCCACCTTCGTTAACGCATTCACCCTGCGATAATTCCCACAAATACGCACCCCACCGTCCTTCTTACTTACGACTACCATTGGACTACAGTATGAGGATGACGACTTCTCGATGATGCCTGCAGCCTCCATCTCTCGTATCTCCTTTCTTACCCGATCCTGTAGTCGAAGAGGGATAGGGTACGGCTTGATTCTCACAGGGACCGTGCTGTTCAACTCGATAGTGTGACTCTCTACTCTAGCAATACCTGGCTTATCAGAGAACACGTCACCATACTTACCAAGGAGAGAATCCAGCTGACATCTTTCCTGGTCTGACAAACCTGAGCCACGTTGCACCTGCATGAGACCTTCCTCCTGCCTATGTTTAGCTGTCACAGGACCATCACCTTCACTCTCCATGATCACTGCTGCAGCACTGGTAATGGTGTCTGACTTACCATATTGCCCACGCACCAAGTCTAAGGTATCCAACATTTCAGGAGTTCCAACCTTATTGCTGTGAAGGGACAGTGCCGCTCCACTTACCTCTCGTTTCTGATACTCCTTCAACATGTTGATGTGGAATCGTTTCTGACGATCCCCCATCTGGACTATGTACTGGGAGTCAGACACACGCTCAGTGATCACGTAGGGGCCTTTCCACTGTGCTAGTAACTTATTGTTAGCTGTAGGCAAGAGGAGCAAGCACCGACTACCTGGGTCTAACCTACGTACCTTAGCTTTCTTGTCGAAATAGCACTTTTGAACCTCCTGTGCCTTGGTCAATTCCTGCCTAGCTAAGTAACATGTAGATTGTAGCCTCTCTGCAAGATCAAGAACATATGTATAGGTGGTTTTTACCTCAGTGTCGGGTACCTCATCATCCCAAAGTTCCCTTAAGACTTGTAATGGGCCACGAACTACACGCCCATAGACTAACTCAAAGGGAGAGAACTTCAGTGAACTCTGGGGAGCCTCCCGGTACGCGAAGAGCAATGGGGCAATGAAGCGAGGCCACTCATTTGGTTGGTCAGCCGTCATCCGCCGCAATTTTTTTTTGAAAGTTCCATTGAACCTCTCACAAAGGCCGTTACACTCTGGATGGTACGGTGTTGTCCTAAGACCCTTGACAGACAATAACCGGAGTACCTCCTCCATCATTCCAGAAGTGAACTGTGTACCCCTGTCACTCAACACTTCCTTGGGAATACCTACCCTACAGAATATCTCTAGCATGGCCTCGGCAACTGTGGTTGTCTCGATATCCTTCAGCGCCACAGCCTCGGGCCACCTTGACGCGAAATCGACCAGAGTAAGTATATACCTTGCTCCGTTACTGGTTCTAGAGTTGATTGGACCTACAATGTCGACCGCAACTCGGTCGAAGGGACTAGAAATAATAGGCAAAGGTTTGAGCAACGCAGGCTTGACACTACCTCGGTTACAAGTCTTCTGGCAAACATCGCAGGAACGGATCCACCTATGTACATCTGCTGATATGCCAGGCCAGTTAAACTCTACCTGAACTCGTACCTCCGTTTTCTGTTTACCCATGTGACCTCCGAGTGCGGACTCATGTCCTAGCTTAACCACTGCCTCACGGTACTTCTTTGGGACCACAAACTGCCACTGTTCCTCACCGTTGGAAAATTGTACGACCCGGTAGATCCGACCCTTCTTGCGAGCAAACTTACACTTACGACCATGAGCTTCTAAGACTATGCCTTTCTCCAACTTTTCTCGAACACTACCCAATGTCTTGTCCGACTGCTGCTCTTGAAAAACATCGTGACTCTGGGCAAGCTCTGTGGAAGTCGAGATGGACAATGGCTTAGAACTTACCTTAGCCTTGGCAGCACTCCTGGTAACTGCCGCGGCACCTGTTTGCGTCGCTACGTCATTTCTGGGGCCAAAACTAGCACCTGGGATATTTCCGACAATAAAATCATATATAGGATCCTTCATCACTGCTGCAATCGTCCAACCTGAGAAGAATGGGGAGTCGACCTCTACACAAGCTTCGGGAACAGTCACCATCGATCATGCGGACGTGGATCCACTTACCTGTGAACTGGTTGTCACCTACCAAGGAGTTACGCACAATGCAACCCGAAGACCCGTTGTCCCTCAGCAATTCGACTGACACCCCACCTACAGTACCTGGCTGGACAAGGAACCTAGTCTGACTACCAAGTACACTGGCAGAACCCGATACTAGCCCTAGTCATAAATCATGGCCTGGATCATGTGTTACAGCCTGAGTCTTATCCTGTTCTGTGACCTGATTCGCAGCTGCAGAATCCTGCGGACGGCCTCCCCAAGATCTGCACCGACCTGTGTTGCTTGAACCTGATGCATTTGATCCCCGAAACTGGTTAGTTTGAGTGTGAGTGGGTTGAGCGTGAGACTTACCTTGACCTTTTTGATTTACCGGTACCTGTTGCTTGGCCGTCTCAGAGGAAACCTGGTTTTCTTTACCTTTGTGCCAGGTCTTCCTCCTCTGATACCCGTGGGCTTCAAAGAAGGCGTCAGCCTCAGCTGCCATACCCTGAACTGTTTTTTTCCTTATTTATTTTGAACTGTGCAACCAGTTCAGTGGGAGCAGACTTCTCAAACTGGGTTCGCTGCATGAGATCTCTCAGACCATCCCTGGTGTCAGGGGTCTGGTCTTTCTTCACCCAAACATCCAGGTATCCCTCTAGCCTTGCGAGATACTGCGTAGCTGTCTCCTTCTCCCCCAACATAGCCTGAAGGTACTGCGTCCTAGCCGCCTGAGATGTTAGACCATACGCCTCCAACAAGGTGTCTTTCATCCCGTCATAGGTGCACCTGTTGTCACCCAGACGATGCAGAAGGGACAGAGCACGACCATCAAACAAGGACAAAAACTGCAGATCCTTCGTAGTGGCATCAAGATTATATTTGTCAGAGAAACGTTCGAACCTATGAATGAAAGGCTCTATGTCTTCACCCTCCTTGTACATAGGAAGTTTGATACGAGGCAGGACCTTCGAAGCCTCACCAGACCCATGGGACCGAGACCCAGTCTGACTCAGTTCAAGCTGACGTGTGTGTTCACGTTCGGCTTCAGCTGCTGATGCTGCTGTTGCTGCAGCTTGATATTCAGCCATGGCTCGCTCATGGTCACGCACCGCCTGTGCTTCCTCTCTTACAAGCCTCCGGTTCTCCTGTTCCTCATCTTTACGGGACTCTACATAGTCCGTTAAAGACTGATTAGTCAGACCCAAATACTTGCCTTCTTCGTAGAATACCTGAATAGGAATGGTTGCCATTGCTGCAAAATTATAGTGGCAAAAGAAAATGTTATTCACTAACCTATCAGGAGAGGATGCGTAGCCTCACTCGAGAATATAAATGCACTAAAAATAAAATCACATGGAGAAATATAGTACACTTATCACGAGAGGATGCATAGCCTCACTCGAGAAAATATAAATGCATTAAAAATAAAATCACGAGAGGATGCTTAGCCTCACTCGAGAAAAAAAAATGCACAAAATAACATGGAGAAATATAATGCAAAAAAATCACATGGGGAAATAGGCCTAGCAATTGTACAAAAATCCCTAAATCACATGGGTAAACAATTATTTTAGCCTAACTGCACAAAATCACAAATTAAAAGCTAGCCGTCCAGATCAGGTCCTGTTCACGGTCGCCACTTGTCACGGGGTGGAAATTATATTAGTTTATATAAGTACTACCCTGATCTTATGTATTTTATGTAAAGACTCAGTGAGCAATACACAACTACTGTATGCAGTAGAATTATACTTTTATTATAGAGGTTACCTGATATGGGGACAACTGGCTTGATAATTAGCCTAATAACAGGTGTACAGCCTATAACCTAGCATATAAGGGTATAAATATTATCATAGTTATAAAGGCACTCTTGAAAATAAATACACATGTAACAGGCAATTACATGTATTATTGATATGTGCAGATATATGATAAGGCAAGCACTCAAGGATTCACACAGCCTATAGTCTGTTTTACTCCTAGCCTATCCTATCTCAAAGCCTACTGATTTAACCTAACTTAACACAAAAGTCTAGCCTAGCCTAACTTTAAATACTGTACTGTAGAATACTAGGACACAAGGCTCAGTGATCAGCAGTCTATGAACAGTACCAGTAATGCAAAATATATGGTAATCTAACCTTCTTGCCCGACACTGTAGCCTAAACTAAATCACTGACCTACATGTGTACAGTATAACCCTCCTAACTGGTTACACACTGAATATCTTACCTGGTAATCACCCTAGGGACTTAAAAGCTCATAGGATGGTATTTGGCCCTCCAATATAGGAGAGCCCCAATCCTGCCTGCCCAAAACCAAGGTGATCACCCTCACTGGTCAGCCTCCACGTGTGTAATCTAGAACAAGACCCCCAAGCGTGCATCCCCCTTCTCCGTGAAGGAAAACCCCCCACTAAAAAACAAATAATTATATTGTCCCCTAGTATTTTCTTTAAATATATTATATATTGCCTAATGTTAGCCTTAATATAACGATAAATGGTGACATCTTCTATTGAAAGGGCTAATATTTGCACAATTGGCTATGATTTGGCGATTATACCGAGTATATACTTGTAATTTACTCCTGTCAATACGAGAGCGCCGTGGAAACAATATTTGCTAATTTATATTATATTTTGGCATACATTAGGCATTTCTACACATCTTAGGAATGACCTCTAGGAATCAAAGGCGCTAAAAACTATTAAAATTCACCCTCAGATTTCCATATGTTCTACCCAAATTGAATTAAAAGAGTTAAATATTGGTCAGGATATAGCAAGAAGGTCGACAACGTGTTGAGAGGATGAATATTACATCCCGGGTTAAATTAATTATTGTTAAGCGGTACTTGAAAAGTAGACAAAATGGATAAAAAACACCATCTGTGGAAGAGCACTTTATTGGCAATGAAGCTATCTGCGAAACGTTGTCATTAAAGTGCTCTTCCTCAGATGATGTTTTTTATCCAAATTAATTATTGTTCTTGGGTTACAGTTCTCTCCATTGACTCATCTAATATTATGCATTCCAGCGCTCCAATAGTCAATAATTATTACATATTCGTGTCCCCCCTCTATGGTCACAATTTTGTTTTTACTAGATTATATACAGTATATATATATTGTGACATCTGGAAGATAACCGAGATGTGACGTGTGACCAGACCAACCTGTTGAACGCGACTTTACACCTACGTGACGAGAGAGAGAGAGAGAGAGAGAGAGAGAGAGAGAGAGAGAGAGAGAGAGAGAGAGAGAGAGAGAGAGAGAGAGAGAGAGAGAGAGAGAGAGAGAGAAAGCAGCCAAGCTGGTGTGGACGTGACATTCCACACACATTCTTCACATTCCACAGTATGGGGGGGGGGGGGGGGAACTACTGGATGGGGGGCTTGAGCCTAGGCGGAACCTACTGTCCCACCACTCACGCGGCCTCGTTCATCTGCTTCTCGTCTGTAATTCAACCTGGCTTAATAATTCAGTCACTACAAGTTTTTTTTTTTTTTTTTTTTTAATGAGATTCGTATATACTGACCATGTGACAATTAAATGAGGAAACTATAATAACACATCTGAATAATGCCAACCTGATTTATAAACACAAATATGAATGTAACCAGACGACGATGCTGTTGTTTCAGTGGAATAATGGCTCTTTGAGCAGTATGTATCGCCTTACTAGCGGTTGTCCCCTCACAGGATGGGGGGCGCTGCTCAATAAACTCGCCCCTCGGGGCAAAATACAAAATCAATCGTCTGTAATTGGCTCTCACACCCTGCCTGCATCGGATTGGATTAGGCACCTGTTTTCTGACTTCTGATTGGATTAGCTTGGTCCGGGAAATGATACATAAGCCTGGGATTTGATAGTTCAAACTAGTACTTTCTTAGCTGGGGAAACGAGCAGTGTGGTGGGGAGACGAGACAGACTTCACAGGCTTGTATAATAGGGGTTATTATATGTTAAGCAGCGTCCGGGAGCGACCTCTTACTCGTTAGTTAGGGATGATTCGTGACTGTTAATTAACCAGAGGTATGTCAGAAACATACACTCACTTGATTTAGAATTTTGTGTTTGGAGAATCATATACTGTATGTTTAATTGGAGAGATATATATTTTTAATTACTGTTTATTTTTGGTGATTAGAATTAATGTTTGATTCAGAGATGATTTGTGATTGAATATTGACTACTTTACCTGTTAACAATTAACTAACTTGATGTAAAGCTATTGTCATTCATATTTAATGATTAAGCCTTGTATAAGTTAAATACTTACCTGACTTTATGTAAAGCTATTATTCGGAATAGGCATTGTAAAAGTCCTATAAATTGTATTGTCTACTTAAGCCTACTAAACTTTAATTTGTACTTTAGTGAAATCAGAACGTATGCAAGACTTAAAAACCCTTGCTTACATACCAAGCTTTTTATATTCTTATTTAATAGCCTACTTCCTATTAAACATTCAATGTAACTTTAAATAGTTCCTGTTTAAATATAAATGAAGTGTATCAGAGTATAAAGGATAACTGTCCCAACAACTGAAGGACAGCAAGTAACAACAGAACAACCTTTAATATTTTACGTTCTATTGGCCTTCAGCTGTTTTGCTACACTTTCATATTAACTGTTCTATCTTTATATATTTAGTTAACCACTTATAAGTCAAGATACGTAACAATATATATATATATATATATATATATATATTTTTTTTTTTTTTTTTTTTTTTTTTTTATGTGAATGAGGTAGACAAAAGGCATAACTGCCTGCAGCGAGTGCCTCCCCCAGAGCTGAAAGAGTGACAGGGCCAAAATCAAGGGACGTTCAAGCTAAAATGCCTGGACACACGGAGTTAGAAGTAATTTAAGTCATAGGAAGAGGGAAAGACTGATTCTGGGAGAGAGTTCCAGAGCTCAGCAGTTGAATAGAAGAAAGTCTAAGAATAGCGTTTCCCTCTTGGGTTGGAGAGTTGCACAGAGTAGGGGTGGGATTGTGTTGCAAGGCGGGTACTACGTACCTTACGTAGAGGAGGTGGTATACACTGGGAATGCTCCGAGGAACACTGATTATTGTAGTAGCGATAGCATAACGAGAGAGATGCAACATTGTGGCGAAGAGAGAGAGATTGCAGAGAGTTGGTGAGTGGACGGGAGTTAATGATACGAAAGGCTTTCCTTTCTACTTTGTCTAGGAGTGCGGTGTGAGAAGATCCTCCCCGCACATGTGATTATGATGGTAGATCTAATTAATTATTATTTTTGCTTACAACATCTCTCTCTTTTCTTGACACCCATCACTTGACACATTTGCAAACTACCTTAGTATAACTACATTCCAAAAATGTAGCTTACATTTGCTTTTTCTTCCATCAGCGACACAAATATAATCAAAGGCTGAATGTCAGGACTACATACGTATAACTTCAGTGTTTTAATCACATTATTTTAGTTTTGTATTAAGATGGCTTTGGAATTATTTGTGTTATGTTTTGCAGACGTCAATGTATTGTATTGACGATATTTGTCTCCATAGCACTATGAAAACACTATTTTTAGTTTATTTATATCAACATCTCAACGTAGCTATTTTGTGATTTTGACCTTTCTTCCTCTCAGCTTTGGATATATAAAACCTATAAACGCATAATGTAGTTCTGTGAAATGATACTATAGTCTATTTTTTTCCAGCTGAGGATAATTTGCCATGTTTCTATCTTTGTCACTCAGGTATAAGGTAGATCTTGTAGCGAAATAAGTTGGTAATTATGAAAACTTGGCATTAATACGACACAGCCATAGTAGTTTCATATTATTCCATCAAAGTATCGAAAAATCAACTACTAAGGGATTCAATTTACCACCAGCTGGAAAAAAATAGACTATAGTAACCATTTTTGTTAATTCGTAGCCCTACCCAACTGGTTGTCATACCAAGGGCCCATGCCTGTGTGTGTGAGAGAGAGAGAGAGAGAGAGAGAGAGAGAGAGAGAGAGAGCAGGTGCAATTGTGTGTATTAGTATTAGAGAATCTAGTTTCCTTTAATGCACAGAAAACCAAGTACATTCAATTTTCTAACCGACAGAATCTCACTGACTCCCTTATATTTTTTAATGATGTAAATATTCCCACTTCCCCTAGTATTAACATTCTCGGTGTAACATTAACTACTAACTTGAGCTGGACACATTATGTTAGAAGCATTGCTAAGAATGCCTCTAAAAAAATGGCACTCCTGTACAGAGTTCGAGAATTCTTCACTGACGAGCAGTTGGCCGTAATATATAAAAGTCATGTGCGTTCTCAGATGGATTACTGTTCACCTCTGTGGGGTGGAAGTGGAGTGGTTGCATTGAGGCAGTTGGACAAAATTCAAAATAAAGCTATTAGATTAATAGTTTTACCCTGCAATCACCCTGCAATCACACAGGACCTTCCTACATTATCCATACGAAGAAACGTTGCATCCCTTGCATTATTCTACAGATATTTTCACAGCAATTGTTCCGAGGAACTTGCTTCAATTGTGCCGCCTCTCCACATCTTTCCCCGTAGAACTAGGGCAGCTGAGAGCGCCCATGAATTTACACTTTCTCCTCCACAATGCAGAACTTCTGCTTATCAGAATTCATTTATCCCCAGAGCTACTACTCTTTGGAATTCACTTCCCTCGAATTGCTTTCCACAAACTTACAATCTACAAATGTTTAAATCCAGTTGTTACAAACATTTTATGAATGGAGGATGCCTTTAGGCACATGGACCTTTTTGTTTTATCTGTGTTTTTCCTTCCTCCGTTCATTGTCTCTTAAAAAAAAAAAAAAAAAAAATCAATGTACAATAATCACTAACTAATTAGAATTCATGTTCGTGTATTAAACCAGTGTTCCAGAACCCTAACCCTGGCATCCTGTACACAGCTGTAGTCATTATAGTCTACTATACTGTATATAAGCTCTTGTGGTCCATTATTTGTAATAGTGACTCAGCTCTCTGCAGCCATGTAAGGTCTAAAGCACTGTAGTCATTACCACGGATTATAGTAATTGTTTGTGCTCATATCAACTCTCTCTCTCTCTCTCTCTCTCTCTCTCTCTCTCTCTCTCTCTCTCTCATTCACACATTCACTACCACACTCACTATGTCTCAAACTCTCGTTCTCCCGTTTGAGAAAGAGAGAGAGAGTGTGTGTGTGTGAGTGCGAGTGAGAGTGAGTATAGACAGATAATGATGGTGTTTGTAGAGTCAGATAGATGGATGACTATTGAAACAGTTGAGGATCGGTTGGTATAGTTGGTGGCAGGGTAATAACAAACTACAGACGTGCTGATGGATGTGTTAATGATGATAACACTGATAACTTAACATACAATATCATAGTTTACATTCGATTACCCTTTTATTTTCAGTTTTCTGGCTCTTACTATACGATTTTAGTCAGATTAGGAAGGGTATATGGAAGTCAGAGCCTCAGAGGGTTAGTTGAGATAATCTATATATACCCTTATCATTCCCACAGATTCTTCTTAAACTGTACACAGTAGTCTAATATGCAAAGGTTATAATTATACAGCATATCAAACATTAACACAAACAACAAATTGTCTGAATACATGATCAGGTCGTATATCCTAAAACCTATTGTAAGTTAAAACTATACTATGCCATACCTGATCTTATAGCTAACAACTAACTACCTATCGTGAGTTATAGATATAATATATCTGATTTCATAGCTAACACCGAACACTACTTAGTATGAGTTACAGCTATAATATGCCATAGATGGTTTTACAGCTTACCTGGATGCTTATCCTCCATGAGTGAGTTATTACTTGATAAACCAAGTTACGGTTAAGGCAAGACAATATTTCGGCTAAGGTGTAATGTCAGACAAACGGGAAATAATAATAATAATAATAATAATAATAATAATTATAAGGCAATATAAATAAGAAGTGGTGAGGACCTCCTAAAAACAATTTGACAAGACGCTGTGTAATCATCCCCCAGCCAGGTATATCTAGATACACACATACACACACACACACGGTAAGAGTCGTACAGACACTCATACGAACACCTGATCAATTGCACATACAAATACAACTCATACACACAGCCAGCGTAATAAAAACAAGACCACCACTATCACAACACACACACACACACACACCACATATACCCACACACCAGAACAACCACTTCTGCGGCATCTCACAAAGACCTTAAATGTGTTAGAACAAAAAAAATGTTTTGCCTCCGTGAAAAGGTTTACCCGGTACCCTTGTACTGGTGAATACTTGGAGGCCCACATGGAATATCTAATTTTACTCACACATGCAACTCTCTCTCTCTCTCTCGTTACAGTTTAAGTGGTGTACATTACACACACAATATTTACCGTACATTTCTTTCTTCACTTGTAACTTTGACCAATTACCTAACTCTGCCTCTCATCATACCTTCCCTGCAGCTCTTCAAGTTAGAGATCTCAATGTTACCGTCTGGTCTCCGACTGAAGCACTCTTATACTGCCATGCATCCTTCACATAGATAATTACCTGTCTTTGGTGGACATATTTAGGAGGGAATATAACTAATTAATTAGTAACTGTTTGCAGTATAATAATTATATTGTTATCATGTCAATGAAACACTAAATAGTGCACTATTTCATTATTCATAATCTACTGCATAAGTTAACCTTTTGAAAACAATCTTATATTCTGTTGATTAGTGGAAATTCATGAACAATTACTTAATTAATAATTGATTAAACAAAACCTTGTAATTCCTTTTTCTATATTAATGAAGCAAAAAATAAACCGAAGTCCTCTTAAGACCAGAGACTGTGTGATCAAAACCATAAGAACAATGTTGGATGACCAGAAGTTAACTGAATTTCTGGTAACTGACAACCCGATAATAAATTGGTCCTCGATTTTTTTTCTCAATTACAAAGGTCAGTCCGTGAATTATTAGACACATTAGTCTATTATTATCTCTTGGCGGAAATTACACTGTAAATCATTAGAATCTGATATATATATATATAATTAACCCGGGAAAGACGAATTACCTCATAAGAGGTTTGGTGGGCAAAGGCGAAGGTCCTCATAGGAGCATGCAAGGCCTAAAAAAAGCATTTCAAAAGACCCCACTGGAACTCAACACAAAGCAATATGTGATTAGGTGAGATAACTCCCCCCATTACTTTCTACCACTCCTACATATGTGTCTCATATTCTTCCCCTCCTTTTTCCCCCTCCTAAATTATCAGCTATTTTTCCTCTTATTCCCCCATTTATAGGGTTATTTTCTGTGTGAATTACCTTACAAAGTCTTGTTAACATGAGCGAGGCAGCTTGAAATACTTGCAACACAGAGACTTGTATTGCAAGGCATCAGTGCCTCTTTGGAGCTCTGAGAGGGAGGTTATACGCCGCCCCGGCTCTCACCTCATGATACGACCGGGTGGCAATAAAACGTTTTTTTCACCACTCAAATGCTATTCCCACTTATTTTATTGCTCATGAATGTTAATATCTTCATACTAAACGTAAAATAGGCGCATATGAATAAGTTTAATGATATTTATGGTAAATAAGATGATTTTCGTCAGGATTGAACCAAAATACCTTCTCCTGGCGGGACGTTTCAAATACCATAGCTCCGTGCTTCCCGGGTTAGAGGGAACATATGACACTATTGTATCTGTATTATATTGTTGTAATTTATAATTAATAACAAACCTCTCTACAAATCTTCGTTATAGCTGGGTAATCACATGTACCATATTTATACATGGACGTGCCTTCCTCCACCCTCCCCACAGCACACACTCTGAGACATACACACACACACCTCTGAACTGGTAATACTGTGTACTTACTTGTACAATAACCAAATTATACACATAATGCCTGGGATAATTGTTTAGTTCCCAGATATTATTTGTTAGTGTGTATAATTTTTGTTGTTCAGTACAATATATGACCAATACTGTGTTTATACAGGTACTAACACACACACACACACACACACACACACATCAATATAGATATTGTATTATTTTTCACTACACTACATTATTTCCCAATGTGTTCCGCTGCAGTACATCGAAGAATTATAAAAACTAGAGTTTTTCACTTTTGGTTTTATGTTCATAAAAGCTTATTGTGGTAGAAAATTATGTAGTGTTTTCATTTGTATTATTATAATAACCCTGTTGCTTTTGTATTATCGTGACAGGGAGTTTTATATTTGTGGAATTACTATCTTGTTATGAGGATTATATATATATATATATATATATACAGTATATACAACGAGAGAGAGAGAGAAAGAGAGAGAGAGGGAGAGAGATATTATAGATACTGTACATTGATGAAAGAATGAGGGAGATATCAGTATGTCTATCTGTATGATAATAATATTTGTAATAGTTGTTGTTTCCGAGCCGCCAGCCAATGGAGCTGTAAGCACACAGTTCCTAAATTTAATGTATCTTAATTTGTCAACAGGTTGACTATGGCTGCCACAAAAGGGTCTTAACATATCTCCAAAAGTGGTAGGGCTGGGAACCAGATGGAACCCAGAGATGGCGGGCGCATCAACAGCTAACCTACACAGCCAGTAAAGTTTGTTACAGAAACTTCAACAACAGGTAGCTGGGATCGAACCCGCGCTACCTGAGCCAACCGAGTATAGTACATACAATGACTTAGTGCGCCCGGCCACAGTGACATTTGTATGTGTGTGTGTGTGTGTGTGTGCGCGCGTGCGTGCGCGCGTGCGCGCGTGCCAATGTGTATTTGTACAACGCCCTCACCAGGAAGCTGGAATCACTCCAAGAGTTTGTAACACTCAACGTTGGAGGATCACTAACTCTAATTGTTTCAACTCCAGCATCCACCACCGCCCCAACGTCATCTGCCAATAATCCAACACCTGCAGTAGACACTGCAGCAGATGCTTCTGACGAACCTGAGCCGACATCAAACCAGGACAGCCGCCCTGTTCACCTTAGTCTCTCCCCCACTCCTCGTGCAAGAAGCCTGCTAGCACGAACAGTACCAACCCCTCGCCCCCGTTCTAACCACTCCTCTCCCCGACCTGTACGTAGAGTCCCGCCACCACAGGTTTCCGGATTTACACCAGTGAGGAACGGTGCACGGCCAACGCAGAAAAGGTCTCATCTACCAGTCACAATGTCAAACAGATTTGAGATATTGGTAGAGATGGAAGACGAACCAGAAGAGACCAGGCTCGTTGGGGATTCCATCCTACGAGGACAGGTCGAAGAGTTCTGCGACAGAGTCCCAAATCAACGAAAAAGATTTTGCATCCCAGGAGCTGGACTGGACGACATTGTGGAAGCCTTCGAAGATACCACAAAGGATGCAAATGAAAATACCCTTTTTGTCATCCATGCTGGTTCAAATGACGTCATGCGCACCAGATCCGAAGAGTTGATGGAGAAATATCGCAAGATGATCCAGCACTACAAAAACAAGTCAAGGAATATCATCATCTCAGGCATTCTCCCCAAGATCGACGCACCTGACAAATTCTACGACAAGGCCTTCAGCACAAATAGCCGACTAAAATATTTGTGTCTGAAGAAAGAAGTTGAATTCATCAACCTCTGGGACAACTTCTACAACCAGCCTACTCTGTTCTGCAAGGATGGCACTCATCTAAACCCTGTGGGTTCAGCACGCATGGGTCGTCTCCTGCACGAAGCAGTCCGCAGCCATGGATCAAAAAACGCCATCCGAGAAGAAGCAGCAGTGACATAAATCATCCAACGCCAAGAAAAAAACAGAGGCAACCGAGGACCACCAGCGATAACGACCGAAGACAGCGAGGACCGAGGACAGCCATGAACATAAATGTAGATCCGACAAGAACCAACCATATTATTAAAGAGCGTTCCGTGAGTTCTAAAATAACAAATTTAAAGGTTTTCTATGCAAACGCTCGTAGCATACGCAATAAATTTTCAGATTTAGAGGAGCTAGTGTTTACAGAAAATGATGATGTCATTGGCATAACAGAATCTTGGCTCAATACAGAAGATAGAGACTTTTTAGCAGAGTATTAACTTCCCGGTTATGTAATGTTTGAGAAAAGCCGAATAAATCGAAATGGAGGTGGCGTTTTACTTTATATCAAAGAAAGTCTTAACCCTACCCTCTTGTCAACACCTCAAATTGTGAACGTCGACGCATCTTTTGTGGTAATAAAGAATAATAAAGGTACAAAAATAATACTTGCATTAATATACAGACCTCCAGCTCAATCAGTGCAAACTGACCGAGAAATTTACGAACAAATTGCAGATGTAAGTAACTCACAAGATACCGTAATTTTTGGCGACTTTAATTTACCTGTGACCAAGTGGGGCGATACTCTTACTTCACACTCCGGACATGACTTGTATACGAACTTGCAAGAGAGTTCGCTTTATCAATTTGTTCGAACACCGACCCGTGGTAATAACGTTCTTGACATTGTACTTGCAACAAAAGAAGAATTAATAGAGAATTTGAATGTTGGTGATGAATTCAGTAACAGAGACCATCGTACGATAACTTTCACTTTAAAGTTTACTAGTAACGAACCAAATAGTAGCATCGAAAAAGTCCCTAATTTCAAGAAAGCAAACTTCCATAAACTTAGAGCTATGTTTAAAGAAACTGACTTGAGCTTTTTAATTAACAATAACGACATAAATACATCTTGGAAGTTATTCGAAACCATTTACCTAAAAGCAGTGCAAGACTGCATACCATCGAAAATACGGCGTCCAGGTCATAATAATAAGCCCAAATGGTGGAATAAAGATATTTCAAACTGCCTGCTTGCTAAAAAATGTGCTAATGATAGATTAAAATCCTCACAAAATGACGAAGAACGGGTGAAATTTGTAGAGCTACGACGCAAAGCCAAAAAGTTAATTAAGCAAAGTAAAAAGACCTTAGAGTTACATATTGCGAATCAAAGTAAAAGAAACCCGAAAGAATTCTATAGTTATATCAGAAAGAAAAAAGTAGTTACTTCAACTGTTGGACCATTAGTCGATGAAAATGGAGAGTACACCAAAGACGAAGTACAAATGAGTAATGCCCTCAATACCTTCTTTGCATCAGTGTTTACAACAGAAGACCTCAGTGATATCCCTACACCATCGCCGATTCAGATTGATAATTCGGATGTTCTAAGCAATATCACCGTTACAGAGAGAGAAGTATTGAATTGTTTAGATAAACTCAAGGTAAATAAAACGCCTGGACCTGATACAATCTCGCCTAGAGTTCTAAAGGAAGCTAAGGATGAGCTCTCCAAACCACTGACATTACTATTCAATAAATCCTTGCAGTCTGAAACTATGCCTGATCAGTGGAAGCTAGCCAACGTAACACCGATATTAAAAAAAGGCAGCAAATCCCTACCAAGTAACTATCGTCCAATTAGCTTAACCTCAGTTGTATGTAAAATGCTAGAAACGGTCATACGAGACAGACTCGTAAATCATTTAGAGGAAAATAACATACTTAAAGATGCTCAACACGGCTTTCGTAAAAAACGTTCCTGTTTAACAAGCCTCTTAGACTTCTTCCACGATATCCTCAACCTCTACGATGAGAGTAAAGCTGTAGATATTATATACCTTGATTTTCAAAAGGCCTTTGACAAAGTTCCCCACAAACGTTTACTGCTAAAACTAAAAGCGCATGGAATACAAGACGGTGTGTTGAAATGGATAGAAAATTGGCTTAGCGACAGAAAGCAGAGAGTAGTCAGAGAGTAGGTAAGGTAAATGGAAAATGGACCAATGTAAGTAGCGGGGTACCCCAGGGATCGGTACTAGGACCAGTTATCTTTCTAATTTACATCAACGACATAGATGAGGGTCTCACCTGTACAATCTCAAAATTTGCTGACGATACAAAAATTGCAAATAGCGTACTCTCAAAAGAACAAGTTGACGATATGCAACACAATCTAGATAAATTGTCATGTTGGGCCCAAATTTGGCAAATGAGTTTCAATGCGGATAAATGTAAAGTACTACATATCGGATACCTAAATGAGAAAGCAAACTATTCGATGAATGGCACTCAGCTTAAGAATGTAAACAGAGAAACCGATCTGGGAGTAACAATATCGAGTAACCTAAAACCGAGTCAACAATGTTCAGAAGTTGTTAAGAAGGCATCAAAATAATTGGCTTTATAGGCAGGTCATTTGAGCATAAATCCAAAGAAGTTATCCTAACCCTTTACAATTCCTTAGTCCGCCCTCTTCTGGAATACTGCGTTCAATCCTGGTGCCCTTATTACCAAAAAGATATAAACAAGCTAGAACGAGTTCAACGTAGAGTTACCAAAATGATACCTAGCCTAAAGAACAAACCATACGAAGAGCGTCTTAGAGAATTAAATTTATTCCTTTAACCCAGCGCAGATTAAGAGGTGACTTAATTCAAGTGTTCAAAATCATCAAAGGCATCGACAATATGAACGGTAGTAAGTACTTCACTATCGACCAAGCTAATTACACGCGGGGAAACGGTTGCAAAATTATTGGTAAATCTTTTAACTCACACGAATCTAAGAATTTCTTCTTCAATCGAGTTGTCAACTTGTGGAATGGGCTTCCCCGAAGCGTTATAGACTGCATCGCCGTTGATTCATTTAAACTCCGCCTAGACAAATATCTCGCATCAAACCCGCGACTGACTGCGTTTGTAAATGAATAACTTTATTTTATCCCCCCCTCAGTTACTAACCCATCTGTCCCCTACTAACTTCCTAATCCTGCCACGGACATTAGTCCCAGGGCAGTAGTTCCCTTTCCAATGTTCCCTTACCCACTCTAAACCACTGTTTGGACACTTGATCCTCAGTGTTTTGGAGGACAAGCAACCTAGAAGGGTCACTAGATCTATTGTTGTTTGATTTCCTTTGTACTCCTTTGTACTCCTTTGTACGCATTTGTGTTGGGATATAATGTACCTGTATAGTAATAATTTACATTTGTGTTGGGATATAATGTACCTGTATAGTAATAATTTACATTTGTGTTGGGATATAATGTACCTGTATAGTAATAATTTACATTTGTGTTGGGATATAATGTACCTGTATAGTAATAATTTACATTTGTGTTGGGATATAATGTACCTGTATAGTAATAATTTACTAATTGGTCCTCATGTTTGCCCAATAAACCAGCGTTCCAGAAACACAATACAGGTATAATAATGTTCAGGTTACTTAGATAGCGCCGTTTCTCTCTATTCCTCGCTCCGAGAGTCAATAGTGCTCCTGGTATCCTGTATACAACTGTAGTCATTACATTCTATAGAAGTTGTGATGGTTCATATTTGGAATATTAATTCAGCTTTCTGTAGCCATGTCAGTTTTAAAAACTGTAGTCATTACCAGGGATTATAGTTTTTATGTATGTACATATCAACTATCTCTCTCTCTCTCTCTCTCTCTCTCTCTCTCTCTCCTATCTTCATCATCATCAGCTATTCCATCAGGCGCTCATCCTATTACCATTGACCTTTGGAACCTTAAGTTATCCAGCCTGGTACACAGGGGCTACTGTGTATTATCCAGGTTACTTCCCCGGATGGCACGTCACAAAGGCCCACTTACTCCAGGTTCCTTCCTAGGCTGAATACAATCGTCTACTGATAGCAAGAATAACAGGAAGAAAATCGTCATCATATAATGTAATGGTTTATCATCATATAATGGAGGGGTAAACTGGCCATGGACAGATATTACCAGTTATACAGGGAAATGGGCCGTTTTTTTTGGTATATGAATTTATGTATTCATATGTCTTAGTTTCCTCACTAGACCTCCATTAAGCATAGAAAAAGACCCCCTAGACCCCCCTTCAAGATAAATTTGTACTTTTTTTTCTGTAGAAAAAATTCCTGGCCGAAGGCCAGTTCCTTTTAAAATTTCAAGGCTCGCTGTCGCTCGCCAGGAAAAACCGACACCTAAATGACACGAAAGGTCCTAAAATTGACAACGAAATGAAGCGAAAGGTTTTAATATCGCCAAACTAATGGGCCGAACGTCTTATAATCTCAAAACAAATTGGTTTTAACTCGAGGGAGAAAGGGGACCAGAAAAACGACCAATCTCCCCTTAATATTGTTTTTTTATAATTACCCAAACGATCAATATGTTGGAAAATATTGCTCACTGTGTAAACAAAAATCACATCCATCCAATTTTGTGTTTCATATTGATATCTATATTTGATTTTTTCATCTGTTGTAAATAAAATTGGAACCCAAAATTCCAACACCAATTTGTTTCTCTTTGCCGTTCTCATTAGACTAGTTTTGTTTTCTGTTCTTGTTTTAATACATATGTTTCTATTTTATTTTGATGTGGGAAGGTTAAAATGTCCGCCAGACTTTCAGGTCATGTTCAGAGTTTTAGTAATATCAAACGGGAAGTGTAAGTCTGGTATTGACGTTTGTTCAGTGTTTTATGCTCAGTCAGAATGGAGAGCTTTATTCGTAAAATAGCAAGTATAAATATGAAACTGGATGTGTATTTTATATTGCAATAAAAACAGGATATGATGCATTATTTTATGGAACCCAACACGGAAGTAATCGATTATATAAACAACCAACCTTATAACTGAATTGGGTTTGTTGATATTGGCGTGTGATAATAAATATATATATATATATATATACATAAATATATATGTATATACAGTATATATATATATATATATATATATATATATATACTGTTACCTTACGAGCGGGGTTCGAACCCATAACATAAAGAAACATTCCACTAAAGCCCCAAAACGAGGACTTATTATTTAGCCTCACAATATGCGGAAAATATGACTATCATTTTCTGTCAAGAAGAAGTGGCATGTTAAACTTCCACAAAACTAATGACTTTCTTTGTTGTCACTTAAACCTTGGTAGGTGAAAAGATGTGGAAAGTTCATAAAATATCAGTTGATATCAAAATGGCTGTTATAGCCTAAAACGCCCAAAGTTATTCCTTTCTCATCACTCGTTCAGAATTAGTTATCTTTAGTTACTTTGACTAAGATTTATCCCAACAATCAAAAGAATAATATATTAGCACAAAGATAAAGTGTAAAGATTATGTAAAATAAAGTTATAATTTATTTACATGATTAATTATACACAAACGGTAGTTCTAGTGAAAATATCAAAGTGAGAAACATTGAAGTGAAATAATAAAGACACTCTTAAGAAAAATAATACATAGTTATATAAATACCCTCCAAGAGAGTAAGTAAAAGCAATCAATAAACATAGAAAAAATCCTAGGCTATACTTATTCAACTCATGGTGATTCTTTTACAAACGAACTCAGGGCAGGTCAGCTTCAGATGGTGGTGGAGAATACACTGCCTGCCTCAATAATAATAATAATAAATTGAGTAGTGACAGGGGGTTAGGGGGAAGTGGGGATAGGACAAGAATTAGTTGGATGAAGTGAATTTTAGCAGGAGAAAAAGATGTCCAGGCTTAACTGGAGCTGCCTGAGGGTTTTCCTGATTTAGCTGCTAAAGAGACTGGCCAGGGCAAGGTCGACAGGGGCGCGTTGGGGGAGACTCCTTGCTGGCTTGGGTATCATCTGCCATGCCATTCCGACATGTCTGTTCGGGGGGGGGGGGGTTGTGAGCCTCATGGATTTTGATATGTTTTCGTCATGTGAGACCCGTGAGGCTGCGTGGTGAACCCATGAGACGCGAGACGTGGTGCCGCCACTGGAAGGGGCCCTCACCCCCAATCGCCAGGGGCGCCGCTGCACGGCTATGGGGTCAAGAACACAACCTAGAAATTATAGTAGGAGGATGATTGTAGTAGAGATAGTTTTGAAGAATGAAGGTATTTTTAGTGGTAGAAAAAGAGAAAAATAAAATTAGTGATAGGGATAAGTAGTGGTGAGGGCTTTTTTAGTGAGAGGGAAAGAGTTGTGAATTTTTTGTTTTTATATAGAAGTTAAGTGATCTAGGAGGAATAGTAAGAGGTTAATAATTGTAGTAGAGAAAGTTTGATATAGGGAGTAATTTTTAGTGGTAGAGAAAGGGAAAACATTTTAGTCATAGGGATAAGTAGTGGTGAGATGTGTTTTAGTTGGAGAGAAAGTTGTGACGTTGTTTAGTCTTAGAGAAGCTGTAAATTGGTCTTGAGGTATAGTAGGAGGTTTTGTTGTGGTAGGGAGAGGTCGGAATAGAAGATATTTTTAGTAGTAGAGATAGGGGAAGATATTTTTTAGACATAGGGATAAGTAGTGGTTAAAGTGGTAGTAGGAGTCATAGGGAGAAAGTATGAGTAGCTTGTTGAGTATTGTTTAATATGCAGGAGGGGGGTAAGGGGTTTGTGGCCTGTTGAAGACGGCCGGGTTGTTGTTTCTTAGTCTGTGAGGGAGTGTGTTGTTGAAGAATTGTTGCCAGTGGGGGTTGGTCTCATTTAGTTTATTTAATTGTTTATCGCCTAGTTGCCTCCAGTATATGTTTAGAGGGGGTATGTTGCTTCTGATGTGTAGTGTTTCGTTTCTAGCGAATTCTGTCCAGTGTGTGTTATGTATGAATCTTAGTGCTTTATTTTGTATGACTTGTAGTTTTTTCGTGTTAGTTTGTGCTGCTAGTTGGAGTGTGTTTGGTGCATATGTTAGTAAGGGTCTGATTAGAGCTTTGTATAGGTGTGTTTTTGTCTTGGTTGAGGCTGATCGGAATCTGTACAGGGATCTTAGTGCATTGGCTGCTTGGGCTGTTTTTGAGGTTATATGTTGTGACATTGTGAAAGTTTTGTCAAAGTTAATTCCGAGGACTTTGTTACAGTGTTTGATTGGTATTGGTGTACGGTTTTGGTTGTATTGGTTGAAGATGATGTGTCGTGGTTGTTCTCTCTTGGTCCCAAAATAGGTTACTTGTGATTTGGTGGGGTTTGTGGTGATACGCCATTTTTGTTCCCAGGTGGTTACTCGTTGTGTTTCAGTGTTAGCTTTGTCTGTGAGTCTGTCGAGGGAGTTAAAATCCCGCACTAGGTGTGTTACGTCGTCAGCATATTGTATGGTGAGAGATTCGTTGTGGTATGGATTGGGTAAATCGTTAGTGTATAGGATGTATAGGGTTGGAGAGAGGACGGAGCCCTGAGGTACTCCTGCTTGAAGTTGGAAGTAGTCTGAGAAGTGGTTGTTGAACTTAATCCGCAATTTTCTGTCTGTGAGGAAGCTGCATAGTAGGCGTTGCGATAGTGATGGGAGGTTGAAATTGTTGCATATTTTGTATTTTAAGCCATCGTGCCATACAGTGTCGAATGTTTTTTGCACATCTTTAGTGATTAGAGCTGTTTTGTATTTGGCAAGCTTGTTGGTGTGTATGTAGTTTGTGATTATATTGAGTGCATCTTGGGTTGAGTGTCTTGCTCGGAAGCCAAACTGTTTGTGTGAGAGGAGTTCATGTTCGTCTAGGTGTAATCTGAGTCTGTGGTTGTATATTCTTTCGAATACTTTCCCTAGTGTCTCGAGTAGCCTGATAGGTCTGTAGTTTTGGGGGTCAGTGTGGTCTTTTCCTGGTTTCGGAATGAGTATGGCTGTTGCTGTTTTAAATTTTTTGGGACAGTATCCTGTTGCTAGTTGTGCATTGAAGATGCAAGTGATGGCTGCGATTGTCTGTGGTGGGAGGTGTTTTAGTATGAGGTGTCCGATTTCGCCTGTCTCCTGGTGCTCGTTTTTTGGTGTTTTTGATAGTTATTTTTACTTCTTCGGTGGTGATTGGTGTAGTGAGGATGTTGTTGTGGTTGAGGTTGTTTGTGTTTATTGTCGGGAGGGGAGAGGTGTGTGGTTGAAATCTTAGTGTTTCGTTAGTTATATTGTTTATGTGGTTTAAGATGGGTGGGTGTTGAGAAGGAGGTTGTGGGCGGAATATAGTTTTCCAGTGTTGTTTCATAGTTTGTGTTACTTGGGTGGGATCTGTAATTTTTCTGCCGTTTATTTGTAGGGATTCAAATTTTGTTTGTTCTGTGCCTCGGAGGCGGGAGATTTTTTTCCAGAATTCACGGGGGTTGTTTGATCTGTGGATCTCGGCTTCGTGAATTAGTTTTTCCCAGTGTTTGTTGTGATCTGTATTTAGGCTGTTTATAATGTGTCTTCTGAGTATTGTTATGTCTCTGAACACGGGGGCGAGGTTGTGTTTGTTTGTTTCAAATCTGTTCCTGTAGCAGTGGAGTACTTTGTGTTTTGATAGAGGGTGTGAAGGAGTATTCCTGCCTCAAGCAGAAGGTAGGCTTATATACCCTTAGCTCACCTGGCTCAGATACCAAACTCTCGAACTGCATTAATCATCAACTCATTATATGCTTGCTGGATTAAAGTATTACTTTTACCAAGAACTCTATGATTTATCTTGTAATCAATACTTATGATTAGAAAAGCCAAATACATTATTACCTAGTTATAATCAATATAATTCGTACGTCAGGCAACGAAGGAGAGAAAGAAAGTTGGATGAAAGGGGGCAAGGGGGGATATTGAGTAGGAGCAAGGGTGTAGGGGAATAGGGGAGAGAATGGAATGTGGGGAAGAAATGTGTGGAAGAAAACAGGGGGTGAGGAGAAAACTGCCTGCACTACCACCCAACACTGAATGGTACACTCATGAACAAAAATATCTGCCTATATAAGATACTAAGCTGTGTACAGGTCGAATTAATTATACCAGGCTCATAACACTGCATACGATATTCAATCATAAATAATTAAAGATCGCATCCACCATAATAAGCACAATACCACAAATACAACCAGTGACACTTGAATAAAATAGAAATCCCTAACACCTACCTCACAAAGAGATTTATAAGAGAAGCGAAAATAAATCTAAACCCTAATACAATCATTTTAAACCTAATACCATTCACCAAACCTTAAACCAAAACGAAAATCACATTAACAAACTTACAAACTATTGCTAGGCAAAATAGCACCAACAAAGAAAATTGTTCTCATTCAGTTCCGGGACAACATGTCCGCGATAATATTGTTCTTTCCCTTTATGTGGTGAATTTCAAGGTTATATGGTTGCAATGCCAAGCATCATCTCATTAACCACTGATTCGAGTTTTTCATTTATACAAGAATTTCAGGGGGTTATGATCAGTAAACACTTTCACGGGAAAATGTGAAATACTAAGATACACATTAAACTTATCCACTGCAAAGAGCAAGGCAAAACACTCTTTTTGAATAGTGCTGTAGTGTTTCTGATAAGGTTTGAGTTTACCGGATGCATAGCAAACTGGATGCAAAATCTCAGCATCACTGTACTGTAACAAAACTGCTCCTACACCAACATCACTAGCATCCACCTGAATTATGAACGGCTTATGAAACTGAGGGGACTTCAGAATAGGTGCATTGACTAATAGGCAACGAATCTTTGTGAAAGAAGTTTGGCATTCTGGGGTCCACACAAACTTTCTCTTGGGATTAATCAAGTCTGTTAGGGGGGCGGAGAGGTCAGCGAAGTTGGGTACAAACCATCGATAGTACCCAGCCATACCCAAGAAGCGCATTACTGCCTTGCAGTCCTGGGGAATAGGCAGTGTAGAAATGGCTTCGACTTTGGCAAAAATAGGGCTGACTTCCCCTTCTCCTACCACGTGATCCAGAATGATTAGTTTGGTATGGCCGAACTCACTCTTGGCAAGGTTGACAGTGAGTCCCGCCCTGGCCAAGTTCGAGAAAAGAGTGTATAGCTGATGAAGATGATCCTGCCAGGATTCGCTGTAGACCACAATATCGTCGAGGTAGGATTGCATGCCCGAGAGGCCATCTGTCACCCAGTGGATCAGTCGCTGGAAGGTGGCGGGCGCATTCACCATACCGAAAGGCGTGACGGTATATTGGAATAGCCCATCTGGGGTGACAAACACAGACACTCTCTTGGCCCTCTCCGATAGTTTTATTTGGTAGTAACCCTTAAGCTGGTCAATCTTCGAGATGTACTTCGTTCCACCCAAACGGTCCAACAGGTCGTCAATTCGTGGCAGAGGGTAGCAGTCCTGATGGGTTAGTTGGTTTACCCGGCGATAATCCGTGCACATCCTAAATGTGCCATCAGGTTTGTCCACGAGTAGGCATGGAGAGGCCCACTCGCTGTCGCTCCGTTCCACCAATCCATGGGCGAGCAGGAAATCCACTTCCTGTTGAAGTGACGCACGCTTCTCAGGATTGGCGCGGTAGGGATGTTGCTTGATGGGAACGGCCCCCTCTGTCAGGATCACATCATGTTCCACCAGGGGATACTGCTGGGGAACGTCACCAAACAGCTGTGGAAACTTGGAAAGCAGGTACTCCAGGTCTTCACTTTGGTCAGACAACAAGTGCTGGAATTTTAAATGGGGGTTAGTCAAGAAGTCCGAGTTTTGCAATTTGTTATCAAGAGGCAACTGAATGTCATTATGCTCCTTGATCTTTAAATCCTCTAGTTCACCTTCAAATTGTGCTACAGATTCAAAGTTTAATACCTGATCTGGATCTCTGCAGTGATAGGCTTTCAGCAGGTTAACATGTACTAGTCTTTCTGACTTCCTACGATCAGGAGTTTTTAAGCATAATTTACATTACTTATTTTCCTATGCACAACATATGGACCATGGTACTTGCTTTGTAGCGGCTTTCTAGGTACAGGCAGAAAGGCAAGCACCAAATCTCCTGGCTGAAATTCTCTGACAACTGTAGTCTTATCATACTGCACATTCATTTTATCTCGAGACCCCTCTAAATTATTCATAGCTAGTTCTACTGCAGATCTCAGTCTAGATTTAAATTGATGCACATAAGTGAGAAGAGGTTTATTAGAGTTAGTATTGATCCAAGTATCTTTTAACACTTTCAATGGACCTCTGACCTCATGACCAAAAACTAGGGAAAATGGTGAGAATCCTAGAAAATCGTGTACCCTGCTTCATACAGCATAGAACATAAAATGGATGCCCTCATCCCAGTCGGCATTGTTCTCCTCACAATATTTAGTGAGCATGGATTTGAGGGTCTGATGGAACCTCTCTAATGCCCCCTGGGACTGTGGGTGACTGGCTGTGGAATGGTACTGGTGTACTCCCAACTCTTCCATGGTTTGCTTGAAGAGCTGAGAGATAAAATTACTTCCCAAATCAGACTGTACCACACAGGGTATTCCATACTGGGTGAAAAACTTACTAAGCGCCTTTACTATATTCTTTGAAGTTATACGCCTCAAGGAGAACACTTCTGGATACCTAGTAGTGGAACGCATGACAGTCAACAAGTACTCATTCCCACCACAGGTTCTTGGTAAAGGTCCTACACAGTCAATTATGATTTTACTGAACGGTTCATCCATTACAGGGATGGGATTTAAAGGTGCAGGCTTGATGGGTTGGTTGGGTTTCCCAGCAAGTTGACACACATGACAAGTTTTACAGTGAGACTTAACGGATTGTTTCATCCCTGGCCAAAAGAAATCATTGAGAATTTTGTCATAGGTCTTGTTGACACCAAAATGTCCACCACTAAGGTTATGAGCAATGGAAATTATGTCTACTCTATACTTATGTGGCACGACTACTTGATGCACCTCTTGCCAGGGCTCATCAGCTGGCACATTGGGAGGTCTGTTTTTGCGCATCAGGGTACCATTACTTAGATAGAAGCATTGAGGATAGTTTCCCATCTCTGACTCTTCCACAGCCCTATCAAAATATAATGCCAGTTCAGGGTCCTGCTTCTGAGCCTCTTTGAGAGTTTCAGAATCAATGGGAAGCTTACTGATATCCTCTGAATCTACATCAGTAAATAGGGAGGAAGTGTCTAGGTCAACACTATCAGGATCAACTTTGTCCTTCTTACTGTGGTGACCAGCCTTACTCCTAGTCACTACACAGGAGGGATACAAATTGGGATACTGGTTTTCTAATTGCTTAGTGTTGTTATCAGAGGAGGGAGTGGAGGTAACAATGGGGTCTGGTATCACTTTGCCACCGGCGATATTGTTTCCCATCAAAAAGTTCACTCTTTCTACAGGTAAGGAATCTTGAATCCTAACAGTAAAGTAACCACTAGCTAACTCAGTTTTTAGATACGCCCTAGCCAAAGGAACAACAGACACCCACTGACTCCCTGAATGAGTATACTCTGGCCTAGCAAACAGTCCTCAATACTGGACACCAATCCTCTTACCAAGAGGCTATGAGAAGCTCCTGTGTCTCTCAAAATATGAATGGGATAGTCAGTGGAAGCGTCAGTAGAGGAAACTGATCCTGTGGAAAGAAAATGTTGGAACTAGTTAGAACAGCTAGGTGGTATACTAGTGAAAACCTGGTTGTGAGAGCCATCATAGTCAGAACAGGCAGTCAACACAGGTGGAGTAGGAGGAGATACTGCTACTCTATTTGGATTAAGTACAAGGGAAGAGGCACAGCACTACTCTCTTGTTTACGTGTTTTCTCTTTTAATTTTAATTTGGGACACTCCCTAAGAAGATGTCCGGGTTGCTTACAGTAGGCACAAACTAAGGGTCCAGGAGGTTTAATGGAAGAAAGAGAAGTTTTGTTAAATTCCTTTTTATCAAATCCATTGCTCCCAGATGCTACCCTTGAAACTGGTTGGGAGACACCACCATAACCAGACCTACCACCAGTTGAGTGGAAACCACCACCATCACGAGGACCAGCACCAGATTGTGGCCAGTATTGCCAGGCTCTCTCTGTCCTGCCCTGAAATAAGAATCGCCATGAGTTAATCTGTAATTGTCAGCCAAAATAGCCGCCCTGTCTACAGATTGCACCTCTCTCTCTTGGAGGAAAAGTTTTAAGGTGAAGGGGACTTTGCGGAGAAATTCTTCAAGCATAACTAGCTGGCACAACTGCTCAAAGGTTGTCACTTTACTGGCTCTCAACCAACTTACAAACTTTTGCTCTTTGTCCTTCCCAAATTCTAGATAGGTTTGTTTTTCACCTTTCTTCATATCCCTGAAATGTTGACGATGAGTTTCAGGAACCTGATCATACACTGGTAAGACTGAGGTTTTAAGAGTTTCATAGGTCAAGGATTCAATGGGGAGATTGGTATAAACCTGCTTGGCTTTACCTATGAAAGCAGTCTGGGCAAGAAATGCCCACTGATCATTTGGCCACTTGAGTTGGTTGGCTGCCTTTTCAAAAAGGATGAAGAAATTCTCTGGGTCAGTCTCATCAAAACTAGGGACAAATTTTAAACTATGACCCTTATCAGAAAATAGTCTATTTGCAACCGAATCCCTTTGATTCCGGTTTTCTACAGCTTTTAACTTTAACTTGTACTCATCATGCTCTCTCTCACATTGTTTCTCTTCACGCTCATGTTCAATTTCAAGCCTTCTCTGTTCTCTGTCAGCTATTGCATTCTCTAGCTCTAATAGTTTCACTCTCATCCATGCATCACTACCTCCGTCCCCTGCACACAACTGATATGCTGCCTCAGACAAAACACCAGTATTTACCAATTTCTCAATCACACTACTTCTAATCTCATCTTTGGTATTACTAAATTTGTAAGGTACATCATACTCTGTGGCTAAGGCAAATCCAGTCTACTTTCTGAGCTTCGACACAGACAAGGTGCTCAAGGAGGGGTCAGCGACAAATTAACTAATCTTAAAGTCCATGATTGAATGCTATGAATAAGGATGAATGAGAAAATGTATGACAAATTAGGATGAGTGAGAAACGCGTATAATTGGCATTAACCCGGGAGCTGCGGGAAGACTCTTAAGAGTTCCCCCGGCGGACTGCGGGAAGACTCTTAAGAGCGAGGCTTTTGAACGCGTACCAAAACCGCGCGTTTATAGACAGGTGGCTAAAAATTGGTGTGGGTATAGTACTACATGTCAACTCTCGACACCACCCCGCCACACGCTCGCCCCGCACTCGTGCAAGCACCACCGTGCCAGTAACCAAGCACTAGTCATGGAGCCCACACGTCCCTCACGCTCGCTCCCTGATGACACAACCAGCCCTCCTCCTGGTGGTGTCAGCCGCCGTGGAAGGCAGAGGGTGGCTGCTAAAGACCCTAGCTACCAGTACGACACGCCCTACAGCTCGGAGGACGAAACACCAGCACCCAAAGCACGAAAAACACGTGCAAGCACGGCAAAGGTACAGAGGTCATTGGTGTTTCGGGACACTGCCACTGTAACAACCACTACCACCACCACTGCCACCCCTGCCACCCGTACCAGCGACGCAGGAGGCCGCCCTAGGGCTGCAGAACCTGCGGGGGCAGGCAAAATCAAAGGCACGGGCGTAGGGAAGAGAACCCGTACGCCTGCCACAGTGACCCTACCACCACCACCACCACCAGCCGCCCCTGGCCCGGCTGGCCCTGCTGCCCCTGCCGCCCCTGACGCCCCTGCTGCCCCTGCCCAAGGAAAAGGGAAGGGAAAGGGGAAGGGGAAAGGGAGAGGGAAAGCGACTGCTGGCCCTGCCGGCCCTGCTGCCCCTGCTGCCCCTGCCCAAGGAACAGGGAAAGAGAAAGGGAAAGGGGCGACAGGCACCACCATCATCTTGCCTGCCTCCAGGGCCACAAGACCACACACCACTGCCGCCCCTGCCGACGCCGCCCCTGCCGGCCCTTCTGTCCCTGTCCATAAGACTCCCGTACGTGCTACAGTGCCCCGAAAAACTCTGACACCATCCAAATATGCCGCCCTGCTGTTTGATGGTTATTCGCAGGGCATTGGCAGCCCTGGTTTCGACGACGACGCCCTAGCACGGGACCAAGGGTGGGGGGATTTGGGAGTGGACAGTGGCAATGAGTCCGACGTCGGTGACGAGAATGAGGAAGGGCGTCTGTCAAGTGAAGAGGAGGGTGATGATGATGCTATGTTGTATCGTGACCATGGAAGCGATATTTAAGACGCAGAAGCTGACGCAGACGACATTCCGATCCCTGGCATGCCTTCGTTCGAGTGCTCTGACGGTGTCAATTTTGTACCTGACGTGCCCCAGTTCAATCCTGGGACGTCAGGTACAACTGACGACTGGCCCTGTGACGAGCACGCAAACAAAAGCGACTTCTTCCTCGCTTTTTTCGCTTTTGAGGTAATGACTTACATCGTTGCCCAAACAAACGCCTACTACAGGTGGGTGTTTGGCAGATTGGACGTCATTTCTCCAAAAGCGAGAATACGAGGCTGGGTGGATACGACTGTGGAAGAATTCATGACGTTCTTTGCCTTGTTGTTCCTCATGCCTCTTTGCAAGAAGCATGTGTTGCAACACTACTGGAAGCACGACCCTCTCATCGCCACCCCAACTTTCAATAAGTTCATGACTCGTGACAGATTTTTGTTGCTGCTAAGATTTATGCACTTTGCAGACAACGAAAATCCTAACAGGATTGACAGGATATGGAAAGTTCGGGATGTGTTCACCATGTTGTTGGAGAGGTATAGGAAATACTTTTACCCCTTCCTCAATTTGGTGATTGATGAGTCGCTCGTGCTCTTCATAGGACGTCTTGTTTTCAAGCAGTATATCCCCTTGAAAAGGCATAGGTTCGGAATCAAGTTCTTCGTTTTGTGTGACTGTGAAACTGGAATAGTGCTTGACATGATCGTGTATACAGGCACTGACATTGACGTACCGAAAGCCGCTGCCGGTGACCCCATGGGCATGTCAGGTGCCATCGTCAGGAAAATGTTGGCACCTTACCTGGGCAAAGGCCACATCATCTACACTGACAACTGGTATACTTCTCCTGCTCTCTGCCAGTTTCTTCATGACAACCTAACGGGGTCATGTGGGACTGTCAGAAAGACAAGAAAGTTTATGCCTAAGTTCACCGGTAATGTCATTCCTCTTACAGATGCCTCCTCCAGTGACACACCTTCTGAAGATGACCTGGCCCAGGAACACCGCGAGAGGCATGTCCGAAGAAGGCGACGAAAGGGGCAGAAATACAAGCAGCTAGAAAAGTCCGGGAAAGTGATAGCCCTGAAGTGGAAGGACAAACGAGACGTCCACCTGCTTTCCACCATCCACACAGGTGCCCAGATGGACTCTGGTAAAATCCACTACAAAACCAGGAAGACCATCTACAAGCCCGACATGGTAGTGGACTATACCAAGAACATGCGCCTGGTGGACAAGTCTGACTGTCAGCTGTCAGGCGTTGAGTGTCTGAGGAAGACTGTGAAGTGGTATCACAAGCTATTCCTCCACCTAGTTGACATCACGATGCTCAACGCCTACAACTTGTGGTTGGTGAAGAGGGAGATGTCCCCAAACCAGAAGCTGAAATTCCGGGAGTTCGTGTATAACGTGGCATACCAACTCCTGGAGAAGTATGGCACCACCACTCACAGACGTACGGCATGGCGTGGGGATCACGGTCCTGACAGAATCCAGGTGGGTGTCGAAAGACACTACCCAACCAACACCGAGCTGGTTGGCACTCGTCACAGGCAGGTGCAGTGCCACGTCTGCAGCTCCAGTGTGAGAAAACCCCACGTCACCAAAAGAGTCACCTCAATGTGCGCGGAGTGCAAAGTTGCACTCTGCTTGGGTGACTGCTTCAGGGACTACCACACCAACAAAAACTACTGAGTGTCGCCCACTGCCCTGCCCTGCCCTGGACTCGCCCCGTGCCCTGCCCTGGACTCGCCCCCTGCCCTGCCCTGGACTCGCGCCCTACCTTACCTGACCTGACCTAATTGATCACGCTACCTCATAATGCAACATATATATTATATAATGTATAAGTTCCAAAGATGTCCCTGTGATATAGCTTTTACATTATATAATTATATGTTTCATTAATTAGTTTATAAGTTTCAAAGATTTACATGTAATATGCCTTCTTTTTTTAGTATATCAATATATATATTTGTTATAAAATAATAATTTTAATATTAAATAAATAGCGTAAATATTTTCTTACCTCAAATGAATTGTACAAAAATAAATATATTTCAATAAATCCTGTGAAACCTACTAAGATAATACAAAAACAAAAAACAAAAAAAACAAAAAAAAAACAAGGTCATGTCATTTTATTCTTACAATATGATATATTCTATGAATATTTCATATTGTTTGAATACAATGGCATGATCTTGTAAAAAAATGTTTTATCAAAATTTATCTAAACAGTATAAAACCTTCCCCATAACCCCCTCCTGGAATCGATCCCTATCCCTATCCCTATCCCTATCGATGCCTATATTTTCTGACCACCCTCGTTGCTGGTCTATAATATAGTACTTTATTTACAGTCAATGGCCTACATATTTCTGTGGTACTTCACATGTGTCTAAAATGCAATGTCTGCTTGCATAAAAATGCAATTCTGAAGTCCATTTATACTTACGACATACGCATGTCTCACTTTCTCTCTCTCTCCATTCCTGACTCATGTTATTGTAGACCTCTTGGTGGCAACGAACACCAGACACCTGCTAGACATAAGGTTCAAAATCCCAAGACATCCATACGCCTGGGGCGCCTCCACAATTATCACACAGCTCCGTATGTTTCTTGATAGCTGCGTATGTTTCTCCCTGCCTTCACTCTCTCCACGACTCACTCCCTGCCTCCCTCCCATCCACCCACCCCCACCCACCCTTTTAGGCTCCGTCTGCTAGAAACTCATTGATAATGTGCGTAAATATCGCATGAATTGGTCTATATGCGGTATATATATTGATATATGGCACGTCTACATACGTACAAGTCTGTATTATAGCATGACAGTGCTCTAAGTACAAGATATAAGTGATATTTATGGCGTAACACACCCTCTCCCCCTTTCATTCCCAGCACAACTCAATCACACCTTGGTTCATGCATAGAAACTCATTGATGATGTGCGTAAATATCGCATGAATTGGTCTATATGCGGTATATATATTGATATATGGCACGTCTACATACGTACAAGTCTGTATTATAGCATGACAGTGCTCTAAGTACAAGATATAAGTGATATTTATGGCGTAACACACCCTCTCCCCCTTTCATTCCCAGCACAACTCAATCACACCTTGATTCACGCATAGAAACTCATTGATAATGTGCGTAAATATCGCATGAATTGGTCTATATGCGGTATATATATTGATATATGGCACGTCTACATACGTACAAGTCTGTATTATAGCATGACAGTGCTCTAAGTACGAGATATACGTAATATTAGAGCGCAAACCACACTCTCATCTCATAAATTGCCACCAAACCTCCAACCCATCTTCATTCCCGCCTAAAAATTCTTTGATAATTCCCTTATATATTGCAATTTTTGGTCACTATGAGGCATATTCATTGTTATATGGTTGGCCTACACACGTATACGTACTCTACATAGCCTAAAAGGGATAAAAAAGGAGATATACGTGATAATACGCGGTAACCCACCCCCTCCTCCCTCTGGTTCTATCCCCTGGGCATGTGAAAATTCGACAGAGAAATCTCGCCGCTCGATGACAATCTAGTCGCGCGGTGCCATTCACTCCACATTTTTCAACTACGGACCGTTCCCCCCCCCCCCCAGGACATTTTTGGGGGGGTCAAATATATATGGGCCGATGCACGCAAACATTCCCTACACGCTGATGTACTTTTTATCGAAATTGGCAATGGGTCCCAAAATCAGCATACATGCGCACAGTATGACCCTGTAAAAAAAAACCTGTGCGCCGCGGAGAGGTTAAAGAACGTAGAGGCTGACATAGCACTCTAAACTCATAAAAAGAACAAAACGAGATGGATGAGATGAGCATGCGATGTCCTAGCGAGGAATCTAATGTTTCACTAATGTTCTCAATTACTACCAAACGAGGGAAAGAAAGGAATCCTGGTCACGGTACCATGTTACGTTACGAGCGGGGTTCGAACCCATAATATAAAGAAATATTCCACTAAAACCACAAAACGAGGACTTATTATTTAGCCTCACAAAATGCGGAAAATATGACTTATCATTTTCAGTCAAGAAGAAGTGGTATGTTAAACTTCCACAAAACTAGTTACTTTCTTTGTAGTCACTTAAACCTTGGTAGGTGAAAAGATGTGGCAAGTTCATAAAATATCAGTTGATATCAAATGGCTGTTTTAGCCTAAAAAGCCCAAAGTTATTCCTTTCTCATCACTCGTTCAGAATTAGTTATCTTTAGTTACTTTGACTAAGATTTGTCCCAACAATCAAACGAAATATATATTAGCACAAAGATAAAATGTAAAGATTATGTAAAATAAAATTATAATTTATTTACATGATTAATTATACACAAACGGTAGTTCTAGTGAAAATATCAAAGTGAGAAACATTGAAGTGAAATAATAAAGACACTCTTAAGAAAAATAATGCATAGTTATATAAATACCCTCCAAGAGAGTAAGTGAAAGCAATCAATATACCGGAATATAATAGAATCTATTTTCATTAAGCATACAGATAATATAAACATTAATATACGCAGTGGCATGTACAAACTAGATCATTTCATTGTCAATTGTATTTGTAAACAAATCAAACTTTAGGGTTTTATAAATTTGTAATTGGAGATAAAGTTTTATAACTGCTTCAGACATACAATACCTTCTGTATTTTAACTCATATATATTGACTCAATCTTTTTGTCACAATTCGAAACAATAGTTTCTTTGATCGTTATTATTTATTTTTAAATATACTGAACCGGTATGTATTTCATGACGAGATTTTAGTATAATCGAAACCTCAAATAATCCTTTGGGTCTTCTATTGATGAATATCACTCTATCTTTCCTTTCTATTATTATATTACTTAGTATGAGTTGTTAATTGTTTTCGTTTAGGTTTTCGCACTTCAATAATATCACATTGTATATAATTTATATTATGATCATTCTCTGTCTGTCCTCTGTCCCCTGAATATGTAATACAGGAAAGCGCTTGGACTCCATGTTTATTTTCCTTCCTTCCCTGTGGATATTTAACATATTATAAGTTCACGTGTTGCTGTGACTTTCTTGCATATATATATATATATATATATATATATATATATATATATATATGTATACTGTATATATACAGACAGAGAGAGAGAGAGAGAGAGAGAGAGAGAGAGAGAGAGAGAGAGAGAGAGATAACGTGTAGTATTTATTTGTATTCCAGTCAATCTTATTATTGCCACAGACGCTAGTCCGGATTCTCAAATGCGTAGCCAAGGGGTAGCATGGGCAGGCTGATAGGCAGATCTAGCTTGGAGATGCATTAGGTATGAGGATTGGTCTCAGTGGCTCCCAAATGGTCTGGAGTCTGGAGGGTAACCATAGACAACGTTGATGTTTAGTGAGTAAACTGTAGTATACCACTGGAAGCTCTGAAGAACGTAGTCACATCAAGGGTTGACTGTAGTTTATCTAATACTTATTTTGGAACTTGCACTAAAAGGTGTTAGTAGATGAGACTTGCTAGCTTTGTCAGGCAATCCGTCTAGGGGTAGTGATATGCCAAGGGTAAACCAGGGCTCTCACACTAATACACTCCCTTCCTCGGTCTTTCAAACACCTCAATGTTCTCTCTCTCTCTCTCTCTCTCTCTCTCTCTCTCTCTCTCTCTCTTTCGACAAGGTACCTCACCGAAAACTATTGGCTAAACTGGAGAGGATAGGTATCAGAGGTGAAATTCATTCTTGGATAACAAATTGGCTTACAGGCAGAAGACAGAGAGTGGTGATAAATGGAGTGGAATCGGAGTGGGAGCCTGTCACTAGTGGAGTTCCACAGGGTTCAGTCCTTGGACCGGTCCTGTTTCTCATTTACATTAACGATATTGATGTAGGGGTAAACAACACCATTTCCAAATTCGCCGACGATACAAAAATAGGAAATACAGTCCTGAACGAAGATGATAGAAATGCGTTGCAATCTGATTTAAACAAGATATCAGAGTGGTCGAAAAAATGGCAGATGCCCTTCAATGTCGATAAATGTCAGGTGCTGCAGGTTGGTAGCAAAAATATGAAATACAAATACGAAATGAATGGCAAACAAATAAAAACCGCAACGGTAGTAAAAGACCTAGGGGTACTAATATCTGAAAACCTAAAAACTTCCGACCAATGTATAGCAGCTGCAAATAAGGCAAACATAGCATTGGGCTTTATTAAACGAAAATTTACAAATAAACATGAAAACGTAATAGTGCCACTGTTCAAAAGTATGGTAATGATAAAGTAATGATACCCTCATTAAGAAATAAACCATATGAAGAAAGACTTAAACGATTGAACCTGTTCTCATTAAAAAAAAGAGGAGGTTGAGGGGTCAGCTTATTGAGTGCTTTAAGATACTAAAAGGTTTCGACAAAGTCGATGTAAATGCACTATTCACATTAAACAATACTAATCAAACTCGCGGAAATGGAATGAAATTAAAAACCAAAAAGGCAAACCTAGATGTCACAAAGAGTTTCTTCACCTACAGTGTGGCGACAGAGTGGAATAAACTACCAGCGAGAGTGGTGGAGAGCGACACAATAAACGCTTTCAAGGGAAGGCTTGACCTCTATCTGCAGAGGGCTGGGGTGATATGAAAAAAAAAATAAAATGTGTGTATGTGAATGTGTGTGCACTGTACAGTATGTATATATATATATACTGTACATATATGTATGTGTGTATGTATGTATGTGTATGTGTGTATATGTGTGTATATGTATGTACCAGTGTATATATATATATATATATATATATATATATATATATATATATATATATATATATACATATATAGTTTGTAAGGCCAGACTGCCTAGTAAGGACCTTGAGGTCTGTGTGGTCTGTGTATCTATGTAGCTCTATGTAGCTCTCTCTCTCACTCTCTCTTACACAATCATATAATCGTTCAAATTTCTTCTCCATTCCTCCCATCACAACACTTTTTATTCATCTTATTGTCTCTTTCCCTTCTCTCACCAGGATTTTGCCTTTGTATATATTCGTTTTTACTTTGCAGTTTTTGCGTGTTTCATGTTTCCTTGGTATTCGTATAAAATCAAAGTATTACTTTGTATTCAGCTATTTTCTCTCGTCTCTATTTTAACATGGTTATGTTTCTATAAGTATTATATTTTATTTACTATGCATCTCCTGTGTTTCTTATTCTCCTCTTATTATGTTCTCTAATGGTTTGATGCTTGCATTCATGTCTATGTATTTGTGTCTTAGTCGTTTTGCATTTATTAGGTTTTTCATGTGTTCATTCACTTTATCTTTACATTATTAATGTATTGTGTTTCTCTCCTCGGGGGAAGCGGAGTCTTATAAGGGCAAGAAACACCAAGGTAAACACGAACATCTTTATTCTGGTACCGGTAACGTTTCGACATTAACATATGTCATCATCAGACCTAAATCAATAAGAAATAAATTTATTAATACATTATGTTGACATTTAAAGCAAATATGTTTTTAATAATAATTTAGAAAAACATAAAAAGTTAGAAATCGAGAAAAAAGAGATAGAAACAAACACAAACAACAGAAACAGCTAAACCATATGTGAACTAAGTGTAGATATTGTAGGCTAAAATATACACAATACCTTAGAAACATAATAGGTTGGAGGAGAATTCGTGGGTGCCCGAGGTGGGCTTAAGATGGTGAGTGAGGAGGGACTCTGCTATTAACCGGGTGGTGTCACCAGAACAACTGAAAATTACTGAAAATTACTGAAAAATCTTTTCCAAGTCCCGAGCCCCGTACCGACTGCTAAAAAGGCAGTAATATTTTTCACTATGCCATTTTTAGGACCATCAAGTTACTCGATACGCCATAAAGTCACAACATTTATTCGTTGCTTCTATCCCCAAGTGTCCCTCAGAATAATATTCAAACCTACCAATACTTTGTCTCATCATTTCAAATTCAAAGATCGTATCCCGGATGTTCTGCAATCCTCTATTGTTTATCAATATAAATGTAGCTGCTGTAATGCAACTTATATAGGCCAATCAAAACGGCACTTAAACACGAGGGTTGCGGAGCACCTGGGTCGATCTTATAGAACTCGACTTCCCATTTCTAAACCATCCTTTTCAGCCATTCGAGACCATTGTGAACCTTTAGGCCATTCCATTAACAAAACAGATTTTTCAGTAATTTTCAGTTGTTCTGGTGACACCACCCGGTTAATTATTATGTTCCTTCCAACAACCAACCATACTCCTAAAATCGATTAATGAAATTTTACAAACACATGTGGCAGTCCGTGGACTCGAACCCAGGATGCTCACACCGAAAATCAACACCTTATACATCGCACCACGAAGACAGTTAAAGGTTGGTGGACACTGCCTACGATTTATTATGCAACTTCGAATCCTGCATATCAATCTAAGCATGTACACACATCCCAACTGCAACTCACGTAGGCTATGCATATGTGAATGGAAAGAACAATTAATGGGGCCTTAACCACTTAGGGAAGTCCTCTCGATAAATTACTCCTGAACCAATATCAATTATTATGTTCCTTCCAACAACCAACCATACCCCTAAAATCGATTAATGCAATTTTACAAACACATGTGGCAGTCCGTGGACTCGAACCCAGGATGCTCACACCGAAAATCAACACCTTATACATCGCACCACGAAGATAGTTAAAGGTTGGTGGACACTGCCTACGATTTATTATGCAACTTCGAATCCTGCATATCAATCTAAGCATGTACACACATCCCAACTGCAACTCACGTAGGCTATGCATATGTGAATGGAAAGAACAATTAATGGGGCCTTAACCACTTAGGGAAGTCCTCTCGATAAATTACTCCTGAACCAATATCAATTATTATGTTCCTTCCAACAACCAACCATACCCCTAAAATCGATTAATGCAATTTTACAAACACATGTGGCAGTCCGTGGACTCGAACCCAGGATGCTCACACCGAAAATCAACACCTTATACATCGCACCACGAAGATAGTTAAAGGTTGGTGGACACTGCCTACGATTTATTATGCAACTTCGAATCCTGCATATCAATCTAAGCATGTACACACATCCCAACTGTAACTCACGTAAGCTATGCATATGTGAATGGAAAGAGCAATTAATGGGGCCTTAACCACTTTGGGAAGTCCTCTCGATAAATTACTCCTGAACCAATATCAATTATTATGTTCCTTCCAACAACCAACCATACTCCTAAAATCGATTAATGAAATTTTACAAACACATGTGGCAGTCCGTTGACTCGAACCCAGGATGCTCACACCGAAAATCAACACCTTATACATCGCACCACGATGACAGTTAAAGGTTGGTGGACACTGCCTACGATTTATTATGCAACTTCGAATCCTGCATATCAATCTAAGCATGTACACACATCTCAACTGCAACTCACGTAGGCTATGCATATGTGAATGGAAAGAGCAATTAATGGGGCCTTAACCACTTAGGGAAGACCTCTCGATAAATTACTCCTGAACCAATATCAATTATTATGTTCCTCCCAACAACCAACCATACTCCAAAAATCGATTAATGAAATTTTACAAACACATGTGGCAGTCCGTGGACTCGAACCCAGGATGCTCACACCGAAAATCAACACCTTATACATCGCACTACGAAGACAGTTAACCCTTTCGCGCATTTATGACGCAGAGGTTGCCAGATTAGCAAGAAGAAATAGAGTTCTCTCACTCCTATAATTACATCTCCAAAATTAGTTTTCTGCCCACAGCTAACTCAAAGACAACTGCGAGGTTGATGTAACTAAACTAAAGGTTTCTAAATACCCCTGATGGTAACAAAGGCTTTAAAGTATCCCTAATAGGCTCAAAATCGCGTCATATGTCGGAGAGGGTTAAAGGTTGGTGGACACTGCCTACGATTTATTATGCAACTTCGAATCCTGCATATCAATCTAAGCATGTACACACATCCCAACTGCAACTCACGTAGGCTATGCATATGTGAATGGAAAGAGCAATTAATGGGGCCTTAACCACTTAGGGAAGTCCTCTCGATAAATTACTCCTGAACCAATATCAATTATTATGTTCCTTCCAACAACCAACCATACTCCTAAAATAGCAGAGTCCCTCCTACTCACCATCTTAAGCCCACCTTGGGCACCCACGAATTCTCCTCCAACCTATTATGTTTCTAAGGTATTGTGTATATTTTAGCCTACAATATCTACACGTAGTTCACATATGGTTTAGCTGTTTCTGTTGTTTGTGTTTGTTTCTATCTCTTTTTTCTCGATTTCTAACTTTTTATGTTTTTCTAAATTATTATTAAAAATATATTTGCTTTAAATGTCAACATAATGTATTAATAAATGTATTTCTTATTGATTTAGGTCTGATGATGACATAATTATGTTAATGTCGAAACGTTACCGGTACCAGAATAAAGATGTTCGTGTTTACATTGGTGTTGCTTACCCCTATATATTGTTACGTATCTTGATCCTCAAGTGGTTAACTTGATGAATCTAGATAGCACAGAGATATATATTAAGGTATCAGTCAGCTGAAGGCAAAACAAAAGTAAAATCTAATAAAAAAAATCCTGTTGTTGCTTCCTTTCCTTTTGGATCTTAGGACTTAGTTACCTTTATTGACTGATACTATTTAATTATGAAAAATACTGAAACTAATTAAAGTCATGTAGTAGTTATAAAGAATTATTATTTAACCGAAGCTTAGTAGGCTATGGTTATGAACCGAAGAAGTTATATCTAAAGAAGGACTATTAATTCTATAAAAAGTCTTGAAAGATAAATATTAAAGTAAGAATATTTCTGTCTCTTACCCTTTTTGAAATGAATAGATAGTTTTCTTATATGTCCTTTTATTTATATTTAATGTAATTATTCTTGGTTCTTGTCGTACGTTAACAGTATTATATTATTATTATCATCAGGATTAATATCAAAGTCACATAAAAAGTTAGATATATATTTAATAATTAGATAAATGTATTTCTTAACCACGTAACATTGAGGTTTGATTATGAGTAAATTAAGTTACAGAATCTCTTCATAGATTCGATTCAGGTCTCACTCAAATAATATGAAAAGCAAAAATAATATTTTGAAGCTAAAATAATTTTCTTCAGCTTAGGAAATCACTAGAAGTAACATTGAAACAGCCATGTTAGTCTAAGGCGATATTACTAATAAGAGACAATAGCATCACCGTACTAAGCACCGTTAAGAAATGTAAGCTTAATTCAAAGAAAATGAAAGAACTCGTAAGTATTAATATAAAACAATAGTATTACTTTCATCATAACCCAATTACTTAAAGAGTTGCTTTAGTCCACAAGTTAGTCAACTAAAATAGTTAAGTACTTAATAATAGCGTTAACGTTAATTCCCAATCAAATAGTGAAGTACATAAGAGTAGCGTTAACGTTAATTCGCAATCAAATAGTTAAGCACATAATAGTAGCGTTAACGTTAATTCCCAATCACATATCTCACTAACCAACAAAACGTAAGTGTTTACACCGAACACACTTAACACACACTTATATAATCTGACTGACAGTCACAATCCCATTATAATACTTCACCCCGTCTTCCTCCAGCTGCAAGTTCACCTTCCCCAACTCCAAATGAGACTGATTTGAATGCCCACTACTCGGGTCTTATATACTAAACAATGATGGTGTAGGAACGAATCAGGAGGCGAGTGATGGTGCGCGCCCCTATCATAGCTCCTCGAGTTGCATAGCAGGTGCGTCGTCCAATGGGGGCTCCTGGCATCGATCATACGTCATAGCGTCGGGTCATCGAAGTAGTTTGCAGGGTCCCTTATGACGCACGCAGGTGTGAAGGCTTGTTTGCTGGTATGCGGACGAGCTGGTTTCCCACTCGCTGGTTCGCTCGCTAGTCTGCTTCGCCGCTTGGGTAGTTTGACACTCCTTCAACTCTAATTATAACTCTTAAATTAACATACAGGGCTCCGTATGTCAGACCTCCCCCCTAGAAAAGAGTTTAAGGAGTACAGTACATAATATTAAACATAATACATAAATAGATTCACCACCAGATTGGCAACAGCAAAATTATAATGATGATATAATAGGGATATCACCCAAAGTAGGCAACGTCTCCAGGTACCACATCAGAACATAGCCGGAACGTCGCTGGAGCGTTATTCGAACTGCAAGGCATCTCACAGCTGAAGGCTTGACAGCGCACTACTAAAGCATGATATTTACCTCGCTACAAGGGAGAGCTAATTGCCAAAATCCTCTCATTAAATTAAACTTACTGCTGTATGAGGCCAACCTGGTAAATGTAATCTTTGATCCGTGGCAGTGGGTAGGTATCGTTCTTTGTGACAGCATTAACTTGCCTATAGTCCATACATAACCTATGGCTCCCGTCTGGCTTTGGCACAAGTATGACCGGACTACTCCACTCGCTTAAGGCCCTTGTGATCAGCTGGTTTGAAAACATGAAGTCAAGCTCGACCTGCAGTATACTCCTGCGTTGTGGCGAGACACGGTAGGGGGATAGTTTAATGGGAGTTGCATCCCCTACGTCGATGTCGTGCAAGGCCAAAGAAGTGAGCCTTGGAGTATCACGGAACACACTGGAGACTGAGATAAAACAGAGATTAGTTGGTTCGCTTGATCAGAGGGAAGATGACATAGTTTAGATGGTAATTCCCCCCAAGCTACTGAATTATACTGAAAGTTGGATAGGCAACATGACAAGTCAAAGTCTGCATGGATACCTTCAGGCTCTGGAACAGACTGTTGCGGGTTAGTAAGAGAACTGAAGACTTTGTCCGCACCAGGCTGCCCACAGGTCCTGACATTCACTGCCACAGTGGGAGAATCTGGAGGAGAGGAATCAGGGGACCTATGGTAGGGTTTCAACATATTTATATGAAATACTTGCGTGGGCTTTCTCCTGTCTGGGGTAGTTACTAGATAATCGGTAATGCTCACCCTCCGAATGATCTTATATGGGCCCCTGAACTTGGCAGATAAAGGTTGGCCAAAAAGGGGGAGCAGGACCAAAACCTCATCACCGGGCTGAAACTCCCTCTCACAGGCTTTTCGGTCATACCATTTCTTCATGGAGCTTTTAGCCACTGTCAAGTTTTGAGCGGCAAACTCACATGAGGATCTCAGCCGGGTTTTGAAATCTGAAACATACTTGAGGAGGTTTTGGTTCCCCTCCTGGCCAACTAGGCTATCCTGCAATAGTTGCAAAGGACCTCTTACCTGGTGACCGAAAACTAGCTCATTAGGGGAAAAACCCAGGGATTCAGTTGGAACCTCACGAGTAGCAAATAAAAGAAAAGGTACCCCCTTATCCCACTCAACTCCGGTCTCTGTACAATACTTATGCAACATTCCTTTTAATGTCTGATGATATCGTTCGAGAACCCCTTGACTCTCTGGGTGGTAGGTGCTAGACTTAACATGCGCGATACCCAACTCCTTCAGGGACTGCTGAAAAATGTTAGAGGTAAAATTAGTTCCTTGATCACTTTGCACCTCATGGGGGAAACCCATTCTGGTGAAGAATTTGAGCAGTTCCTTGATGACAGTTGGAGCAGAGGTAGTCCTTAAGGGTATAGCCTCTGGGTAGTGAGTTGCCATGTCCATGATAGTAAATAAATAAATGTTACCTTGGGAAGTCTTAGGCAATGGGCCTACAATGTCCACTACCACCCGAGTAAAAGGATTCTCGAAAATGGGCAAGGGCACCAGAGGATGTACAGGCACCTTCTGATTGGGTTTTCCTGTCATCTGGCAAGTGTGACACACTCTACAAAACTCCACTACATCTGCATGCATTCCTGGCCAGTGAAAGTGGGCTCTGATTCTGTCTAGAGTTTTTCTCACACCTAGGTGTCCTGCCAATGGTATACAATGTGCCATTTCCAAGATATCTCTACGACAAGGTTTGGGGACTACTACTTGATGGACGTCCCAGGCCCCGTCATCGATTGGTCTGTGTGGCGGTCTCCATCTACGCCACAATACTCCTCCTTTGAGGTAGAAACATTCACCACCCTCCTTCTCACATTCCTCTTCACTCACGGACCTGGCAGCTAACTCCTTGCATTCACTATCATCTCTCTGTAGCTCTACCAGGCCACTAGGACAATTTGGAGGGGTTTCATGGTCATCGTTAGGGTCAAGATGAGCCATAAAGGTGTCAGATAAATCCACCTCAGTCACATCATCAGGCACAGTTGGACCGTCATTCACACTCTCATCAACTCTTACATTCGGTAAATTTCTGTCTGAGGGAACTGCTACTTGAGACATCAAGTGATATAACAAAATGTTATAATATTTATACCTCACATTCCCCTGCAGAAGATTTTCCAATTGATTTGAAAAAGGTTACTTCATGGGTCGATTAAGGTTAGCTCTGGGTTTGGTTGGCGGGGGTAACCCACCACTGGAAGTGGTCATTCATGATATCGGGGACCCTGCAGAAGATTTTACAAGTTATTTGAAGTGGTTACCTCATGAGCTGATCTAGGTCAGCTTTGACGGGCTAATTAATGGTGGCTGGCAGGTGTACTCCACCACTGGAAATTACGGGAAGTGGCCATTCATGATATCTGGGACCCTGAAACAGATTTTGCAAGTGATTTGAAGTGGTTACTTCATGAGCTGATCTAGGTAACTTCTGGGATTTTGCAATTTTTGAGCGTGGCTGGCCATTAATGATATTTGGGACCCTGCCGAATATTTTACAAGTGATTTGAAGTGGTTACCTCATGAACTGATCTAGGTCAGCTTTGAGGGGCTAATTACTGATGGTTGGCAGGTGCAATCCACCAATGAAAATTACTGTCTTCAACCATGTTTCATACATTGGGTTATGAAATGCCTATTACAGTTATTTAGAATGGGTTACTGTGCAATTCATACATGTATTCATAAATGATGAATAATTCATGAATTACATACCGGTAATTTCAATATATGTGTATTATTTATTGTTCTTCTATCATGTGCTTTAATTACACTATATTTCTATTTAACCAAACCTAACTCAATCTTTCTTCTATTCAACAGCTGAGCTCTGGAACTCTCCTAGAATCAGTCTTTCCCTCTTCCTATGACTTAAATTGCTTCAAACACCGTGTGTCGAAGCATTTTGGCTCGAATGTCCCTTGATTTTGGCCCTGTCGCTCTTTTATTTCTGGGGGAGGTACTCGCCACAAGCAGTTCTGCCTTTTGTCTCCCTCACTCACATAGAAACACATTTTTTAAACTAACCTAACCTAACTTATGGTGAGTACACTACTAGATATATATAATTACAATATTGCACATTGCATCAACAGACATTTTACTGATCTATTACTCCTTAATACAGCATTTGTTTTATGTGCCATTTTGTCCTAGTCCGTAATTTGTGACATTTCTTGCAGTGTCTCTTTTTCCAGTGCCATTTTTTCCTGTGCCTTTTTTTCCGGTGCCTTTTTTCCGAGTACCCTGGTCAACACATAACGAAAAGGGGCGTGATAACTAAAATGCATAAATTGAAAGATTACTGCGCATTCAAATCCAAAACAAGAGAATAAGCAATGTTCTTCTGTACCGGCAACGTTTTTTTTTTTACTTTATTCTGGCTACTATTAGACGATTGTATTCAATTTTAAAGGAGTCTCGATTTATTTACAGGCTTCGAACATATCCCCTTTTGCTACCACAGATCCTTATTAAACTGCACACAATCGTCTAAAAAATAACAAGAATATAATTAAAGAGAAATCACCGGTACAGAAGGGGTTAAGGACATTAATTAAAACCATGAGCATGTACAAATGCGCTAAGAAGTGATGACTCGATTCCCAGTACCTTTTGTTCAGAAAGTGCTATCTGGCAACTATTGAGGCTCTACTATATTCATATATTACACACCGGGGAGAACTGTATTGAAGGACAAAGTACCAAAAACACGATATATATGTATTGTTACATATATTTATCTCATTATGTGAGAGCAAACCAAATAATACGAAAGTTGAGACTAACCCGAACGAAAGAATGTGAAACTCGAAAGAATGTGAAACTCGTAGTATTTCGCTCACTAGATTCAGGATTAAAATGTGGAGGAAGTCTCTTAATGCTTTTATTACTTTTTAAGCCAACAATACTGGGAGAAAAGTATCTCATAAAATTAAAACCAACCGTTAAAAGTAATATTCAACCCATGAGTGTCAATAAATTACGTAAATAAACATATAACAGATTGTTTTTTCCACATTTAATTCTCCAAGTTGGACAAGTCTACCTTAAAAAATAAAGCGGTCTCCAGTATATTTTGGGATAAAGCTTGACTATTCGAGAACAGCTTGTAATTTGTATAGACAGACGATGAAATTTCACTTATAACATATTTAATAGCCCATAGGGACACCCATATGGGAACGAAAGATGGAAAGGCATGTAGTAAAGGACAAAGGTGGATATACAAGCGGAAGAGATCCACTCTCCCTCATATACCGGCAGTGACTGACTTGCATTTTTTTGCAGGCCTCCAGGCGGCAGGTCCAGGGAGTGTAACATGCTAGATAGCGCCAGGAAATTAAATACTTTCATTATTCTATACAGATATTGAAAACAAACCTTACTTATATATATTCAAACAACAACATAAATATAATTTAAAAGGCCTAAATAGGTTAATTTTGTCAGTAGGCCAATTATTGGAATATCCGAGACCTATAGTTATAAATTAGGAAATGACTGGGCTCTGACGGGCAGTGGAGAGTTACCAGCGGTAGCCAGATTTGGGGACTTTTGTCCGAGCCTTAATTAAACAAATCGAGTCATGACTTCTTAGCGCGATTGTACTTCCGTATGTATAATCACGGACGGTATAATCTTGACCGTCCACTGTAATAGTTTCCCTAGTACTATCACCAGTGTTATGGTTGTGGATATATAGATGAAGCTCTTTATTCTGATATATCCAAGTACAGTTGCCCACACAAGTTCTGTTCCTCGTCGTGATCTAATATATGACAGTGAAATTAGTACGAATTAATTACAGTATCTTACAGTATCTTACAGTAGACGTTCTGGAAGAGGCCTTTTTAGACCTGTGTATCCAGCTCAGGACCTGCACCAAAGCTGGTGGCTGTGGCAGTCAATACAATTTTATAGTTTCTGAAGTTTAGTTTTATAATTATACAATAGATCTTGTAGACTCCATATCTTGTCTATATTACGCTCAAACGTTTGTAAAGATTACAAGTGTGGTCGGTTAATTATCAGTTGACTCTGTTTCTTTTCAGCTGACGATAAATTTGATCTCTTAGTCGCTGGTTTCTCGATAATTGACAGAAAAATATAAATCTGCTATATCTCTGCATCATCTAATTGCCGCCAAGTTCTTATAATTAACAGCATATTTCGTTACAAAAACTTTATAGTAACTGAATAATCAAGATGTGAACATGGCAATTTATCGTCAGCTGAAAATAAACAGACTACAGTCAGATGAGTTTACCTCTGCATAAGAAACTACACCCGAAATTCAATCATGCACATTATATTTCCATGTATAAGATCACAGACAGGAACAGAACTTATATGGGCAAATGTACCTTTCAATATCTATTTACATGTGTTCAATATTTTGTTTTATTCATACGTTGTGTCAACTAATGTCTTATTCCGAAATATGTGACTTAACTTTTGAATGTGACTGAATACTGCAGCGTCTCTTCCATCACAGTTATGGATGGTATTATTAAGTATGGCAGAGGACCAAGGTTGCCGGATAAGGCTCACAAATTATGAGGCTCTCAGTTGACTCTCACATTTTTAGCTCCACCACCAATGGCGTGTCATTTATTACCATAATGGTGGCTGTAAACATCCCAAGGCAAGTTATCACCACAACGCACACAGGTTTGATCGTCCTACGAAACTTCTCCAGCAGTTCCTCGGACCGTGCTTGTGTTTCACATCATTTGTACCTGCGTGGATAAGGTACAGCGTATTATTTTGGGCACCGTCGCGTGTTCTGCTAAGTGGACAGACAAACAGACAGACAGTACAGGGGGAAGAACGTTTGAAGTGAAGGATACAGATATATATATATATACAAACAGAACATATAGTTGGCATGACACGCAACGAAATAACTTCAAACGTCTCTATGCAACAGTGTGGAAGTGTTTGGAGAGAAGAGAGATAGATAGATAGATAGATAGAGAGAGAGAGAGAAGCGTTAATGTATTGGAATGGATGTCAAGGATAGATATACTATAGGAAGGATAGCAGTTATTAGTAAGAAAGAGGTACAATCGACCTAATAAGTCATGTCTCGACACCAAGTATATTTTGATGCATCATTGTTATCAGCAACATCTACAACTTGATTTATTAGTTTCGAATGATATATACAAACATTTCACTACACTTACACAACATATTCAACATCTGGCAGACATTAATACATCACAGAGCGAACCAAACGTAAAGACAGCTGATACATAACTTATTAGCGCGACCGTAAAATAGTGGACAATGGGGACTGAATGTTGACTCTGTAGTAGGAGAGATCGGTCGTCTGTTTTCTGAGAACACTATTTCGGTGCCATCATTATCAAGCAACGGGGCTGGTAGTATATGATATGTAGTTGTTCTATGTGAGTTTAGGAGAGAAAAGGCAAAACTCCCTGTAGCAAGTGTCTTCCCAAAGTTAAAAGCGTGAAAGAGAGTCAAATTCAAGGTACGTTCGAGTCAAAATATCTGGACTCACGGAGCTTGAAGTAGCTCAAGTCATAGGATGAGGGACAGACCGATATAGGGATAGAGTTTCAAAGTGTATTTGTTGAGCAGAAGAAAGACTGGGAAAATCGGTTCACTCTTGGTTGAAAGAGTTGGGCAAAATAGGGGTGGGAGTGTGTTAAGAGGCAGGTGCCCCCCACTCTTCGTAAGGGAAGAGGTTTACACTGAAAAAGATCGGAAGAATATTGATTATTTTAATCATTGTAGAAGAGTTAGAGAGATGCTACATTGCGGCGTGAAGAGAGAGACAGTAGGGAATTAGTAAGAGGAAGTGGGTTGATGAGACAAAATGTTTTGACTCCATCCTTTTGAAAATTGTGCTATGGGTACGAACCTTCCCACAAATGCGAACAATACTCGATACAAACTGTCTATATACATTATACAGTATTTATTGATCTATTTCCAGAGGCCATATACCCCAAAGAAGTGCCCACGAGTGAATCACCCTAATATTATACTGGCTACCGTCAGTCGGCGCCTCTTTCACCACTTTCACTCATTTACAATACCTCATATACATCATTCCATGCATTGCATTCTTGGTGTAATTGTCCCTCTTTGCCATTATTGTCAAAATATGTTTAATATATGAAATTACATATTTGAATATAAAGAAAGGTTTATAGCACCAGTGGCACAAATAAATGTGTTGAAATGTGGAACAATAAACAGTAGGTATATACATTACCATAGATAACAGGAGAAGTCGACCTGCAGCTGCAGTAACTGTTTAGTTGAAGTGGTGCTCTCTGTTTAGATTTTGTGAAGTATTATCATTTTGAAATTATTAAAAATGCAAAATGCTTTGAAAGTGTCCATTTTATAGGCTTTTTTAGTGCTAGCTGAGACGAATGTCCATACCAAGTTGTTGTGGTGAGCTATGTAGGGTAAGTTTCTCGATTCCCAGAACCACCACAGCTATAATATAGCTGTTGAAGTACATACAGTATGGTAAACAATGTATAAAATATTAGAGTATTATTAGACAATAAGGATAAGTCACTGGAATAACGAAAAACGTAAACAAATACGAAATAACTGAGCCACCAGAAACGTTTGGCTTCCCGCACCCTACACACCTCATTGTTTATGTTTAAAAGTTTACACTCCCAGAGTGTGGCCGACTCTGCTGAACTGCGTATTATTTCCAGTGATATATCGTGTTTTAGTGCTTTAATGTTCCTCTGATTTAACACAACAATGGCAGAATGTACAAGTGATGAGAATGTGACTAACTGGTAGCCTGTAGCTACTCCATCTGGCCTTCAATCAGCGGAAAAAGGAAGCGTTTCGTCTTTTTATCAGGGCTAGGCTAAAATTGAAAATTGAAATTATCATCTGTGACTCTGTGTTACCAGGCTACCAGCAGGGGGTAAATATCGATTATACTCCATACTGAAGAAGTTTGTAAACAGTGAGGATGTCCGAAGGAGCTCTGAGAGTGATATTACTTTTTCCACTAACATCGGGTTATATAAATATGATCACAATTATTCTTCCACAGTGGATTATACATGAGTACAGTATAAGGATTCCATAGACCTCCATTGTCCCTAATAAATTATTTATATTAAGGCGGCGAGTCTTTTCTAAATAATTATCATTTTTAACAATATTTACTAGGCTATTTTTAAGCAATATTTGAAAAATATATCCCAGATGTCCGAGTGACCCGACGACGCTACCCCGCGAGCTTTGTACTGTATTAGTAGGCTACGCGGTTTCGTTCATTTCCTTTGAGAATCCTTTTTGGTCAATATTGCAAGTGCTTCGTTTAATAGGTGTGGAGTGTTACTGCTACTATTACCGTTATGGGTAGCCTAACCTATCAAGGAATTGTCTTAGGTGTTACATTTTTACATAGCCTAGCCTAGATATTTAATACAATACCATACTCCATAGATTTTCATGGAAAGCTTATTATAAAGATAAATAAAATATTCGTAAGTAGGCTAAGTTATTTTACAAGATCCAGCATTATTCTTTGTGTCTAATTAAACTGTCTCTGGTGTCACTACTGTTTCGGCTAACTGCTTCCACATCACTTCCATTTATCGCCTTTAACATCATTGGTGCCTTCACTGTCATCATTATGCCTTTCACCACTTTTAGGATAGTAGGATAGATCGACAGCATCGCTGCCATCACTGGAGTTAGGCTACTAGAAACACTTGGAATCCAACGAGGAATGTAATATGTTTTAGCCTAGCCCTGATAAAAAGACGAAACGCTTCCTTTGTCCGCTGATTGAAGGCCAGATGGAGTAGCTACAGGCTACCAGTTAGTCACATTCTCATCACTTGTACATTCTGCCATTGTTGTGTTAAATCAGAGGAACATTAAAGCACTAAAACACGATATATCACTGGAAATAATACGCAGTTCAGCAGAGTCGGCCACACTCTGGGAGTGTAAACTTTTAAACATAAACAATAAGGTGTGTAGGGTGCGGGAAGCCAAACGTTTCTGGTGGCTCAGTTCTTTCGTATTTGTTTACGTTTTTCGTTATTCCAGTGACTTATCCTTATTGTCTAATAATACTCTAATATTTTATACATTGTTTACCATACTGTATGTACTTCAACAGCTATATTATAGCTGTGGTGGTTCTGGGAATCGAGAAACTTACCCTACATAGCTCACCACAACAACTTGGTATGGACATTCGTCTCAGCTAGCACTAAAAAAGCCTATAAAATGGACACTTTCAAAGCATTTTGCATTTTTAATAATTTAAAAATGATAATACTTCACAAAATCTAAACAGAGAGCACCACTTCAACTAAACAGTTACTGCAGCTGCAGGTCGACTTCTCCTGTTATCTATGGTAATGTATATACCTACTGTTTATTGTTCCACATTTCAACACATTTATTTGTGCCACTGGTGCTATAAACCTTTCTTTATATTCAAATATGTAATTTCATATATTAAACATATTTTGACAATAATGGCAAAGAGGGAAAATTACACCAAGAATGCAATGCATGGAATGATGTATATGAGGTATTGTAAATGAGTGAAAGTGGTGAAAGAGGCGCCGACTGACGGTAGCCAGTAGAATATTAGGGTGATTCACTCGTGGGCACTTCTTCGGGGTATATGGCCTCTGGAAATAGATCAATAAATACTGTATAATGTATATAGACAGTTTGTATCGAGTATTGTTCGCATTTGTGGGAAGGTTCGTACCCATAGCACAATTTTCAAAAGGATGGAGTCAAAACATTTTGTCTCATCAACCCCCTTCCTCTTACTAATTCCCTACTGTCTCTCTCTTCACGCCGCAATGTAGCATCTCTCTAACTCTTCTACAATGATTAAAATAATCAATATTCTTCAGATCTTTTTCAGTGTAAACCTCTTCCCTTACGAAGAGTGGGGGCACCTGCCTCTTAACACACTCCCACCCCTATTTTGCCCAACTCTTTCAACCAAGAGTGAACCGATTTTCCCAGTCTTTCTTCTGCTCAACAAATAAACTTTGAAACTGTATCCCTATATCGGTCTGTCCCTCATCCTATGACTTGAGCTACTTCAAGCTCCGTGAGTCCAGATATTTTGACTCGAACGTACCTTGAATTTGACTCTCTTTCACGCTTTTAACTTTGGGAAGACACTTGCTACAGGGAGTTTTGCCTTTTCTCTCCTAAACTCACATAGAACAACTACATATCATATACTACCAGCCCCGTTGCTTGATAATGATGGCACCGAAATAGTGTTCTCAGAAAACAGACGACCGATCTCTCCTACTACAGAGTCAACATTCAGTCCCCATTGTCCACTATTTTACGGTCGCGCTAATAAGTTATGTATCAGCTGTCTTTACGTTTGGTTCGCTCTGTGATGTATTAATGTCTGCCAGATGTTGAATATGTTGTGTAAGTGTAGTGAAATGTTTGTATATATCATTCGAAACTAATAAATCAAGTTGTAGAAGTTGCTGATAACAATGATGCATCAAAATATACTTGGTGTCGAGACATGACTTATTAGGTCGATTGTACCTCTTTCTTACTAATAACTGCTATCCTTCCTATAGTATATCTATCCTTGACATCCCTTCCAATACATTAACGCTTCTCTCTCTCTCTCTATCTATCTATCTATCTATCTCTCTTCTCTCCAAACACTTCCACACTGTTGCATAGAGACGTTTGAAGTTATTTCGTTGCGAGTCATGCCAACTATATGTTCTGTTTGTATATATATATATCTGTATCCTTCACTTCAAACGTTCTTCCCCCTGTACTGTCTGTCTGTTTGTCTGTCCACTTAGCAGAACACGCGACGGTGCCCAAAATAATACGCTGTACCTTATCCACGCAGGTACAAAATTATGATGTGAAACACAAGCACGGTCCGAGGAACTGCTGGAGAAGTTTCGTAGGACAATCAAACCTGTGTGCGTTGTGGTGATAACTTGCCTTGGGATGTTTACAGCCACCATTATGGTAATAAATGACACGCCATTGGTGGTGGAGCTAAAAATGTGAGAGTCAACTGAGAGCCTCATAATTTGTGAGCCTTATCCGGCAACCTTGGTCCTCTGCCATACTTAATAATACCATCCATAACTGTGATGGAAGAGACGCTGCAGTATTCAGTCACATTCAAAAGTTAAGTCACATATTTCGGAATAAGACATTAGTTGACACAACGTATGAATAAAACAAAATATTGAACACATGTAAATAGATATTGAAAGGTACATTTGCCCATATAAGTTCTGTTCCTGTCTGTGATCTTATACATGGAAATATAATGTGCATGATTGAATTTCGGGTGTAGTTTCTTATGCAGAGGTAAACTCATCTGACTGTAGTCTGTTTATTTTCAGCTGACGATAAATTGCCATGTTCACATCTTGATTATTCAGTTACTATAAAGTTTTTGTAACGAAATATGCTGTTAATTATAAGAACTTGGCGGCAATTAGATGATGCAGAGATATAGTAGATTTATATTTTTCTGTCAATTATCGAGAAACCAGCGACTAAGAGATCAAATTTATCGTCAGCTGAAAAGAAACAGAGTCAATTGATAATTAACCGACCACACTTGTAATCTTTACAAACGTTTGAGCGTAATATAGACAAGATATGGAGTCGACAAGATCTATTGTATAATTATAAAACTAAACTTCAGTACTATACAATTGTATTGACTGCCACAGCCACCAGCTTTGGTGCAGGTCCTGAGCTGGATACACAGGTCTAAAAAGGCCTCTTCCAGAACGTCTACTGTAAGATACTGTAAGATACTGTAATTAATTCGTACTAATTTCACTGTCATATATTAGATCACGATGAGGAACAGAACTTGTGTGGGCAACTGTACTTGGATATATCAGAATAAAGAGCTTCATCTATATATCCACAACCATAACACTGGTGATAGTACTAGGGAAACTATTACAGTGGACGGTCAAGATTATACCGTCCGTGATTATACATACGGAAGTACAATCGCGCTAAGAAGTCATGACTCGATTTGTTTAATTAAGGCTTGGACAAAAGTCCCAAAATCTGGCTACCGCTGGTAACTCTCCACTGCCCGTCAGAGCCCAGTCATTTCCTAATTTATAACTATAGGTCTCGGATATTCCAATAATTGGCCTACTGACAAAATTAACCTATTTAGGCCTTTTAAATTATATTTATGTTGTTGTTTGAATATATATAAGTAAGGTTTGTTTTCAATATCTGTATAGAATAATGAAAGTATTTAATTTCCTGGCGCTATCTAGCATGTTACACTCCCTGGGCCTGCCGCCTGGAGGCCTGCAAAAAAATGCAAGTCAGTCACAGCCGGTATATGAGGGAGAGTGGATCTCTTCCGCTTGTATATCCACCTTTGTCCTTTACTACATGCCTTTCCATCTTTCGTTCCCATATGGGTGTCCCTATGGGCTATTAAATATGTTATAAGTGAAATTTCATCGTCTGTCTATACAAATTACAAGCTGTTCTCGAATAGTCAAGCTTTATCCCAAAATATACTGGAGACCGCTTTATTTTTTAAGGCAGACTTGTCCCACTTAGAGAATTAAATGTGGAAAAAACAATCTGTTATATGTTTATTTACGTGATTTATTGACACTCATGGGTTGAATATTACTTTTAACGGTTGGTTTTAATTTTATGAGATACTTTTCTCCCAGTATTGTTGGCTTAAAAAGTAATAAAAGCATTAAGAGACTTCCTCCACATTTTAATCCTGAATCTAGTGAGCGAAATACTACGAGTTTCACATTCTTTCGAGTTTCACATTCTTTCGTTCGGGTTAGTCTCAACTTTCGTATTATTTGGTTTGCTCTCACATAATGAGATAAATATATGTAACAATACATATATATCGTGTTTTTGGTATTTTGTCCTTCAATACAGTTCTCCCCGGTGTGTAATATATGAATATAGTAGAGCCTCAATAGTTGCCAGATAGCACTTTCTGAACAAAAGGTACTGGGAATCGAGTCATCACTTCTTAGCGCATTTGTACATGCTCATGGTTTTAATTAATTCATTAACCCCTTCTGTACCGGTGATTTCTCTTTAATTATATTCTTGTTATTTTTTAGACGATTGTGTGCAGTTTAATAAGGATCTGTGGTAGCAAAAGGGGATATGTGAGATAGTTCGAAGCCTGTAAATAAATCGAGACCCCTTTAAAATTGAATACAATCGTCTAATAGTAGCCAGAATAAAGTAAAAAAAAAAACGTTGCCGGTACAGAAGAACATTGCTTATTCTCTTGTTTTGGATTTGAATGCTCAGTAATCTTTCAATTTATGCATTTTAGTTATCACGCCCCTTTTCGTTATGTGTTGACCAGGGTACTCGGAAAAAAGGCACCGGAAAAAAAAGGCACAGGAAAAAATGGCACTGGAAAAAGAGACACTGCAAGAAATGTCACAAATTACGGACTAGGACAAAATGGCACATAAAACAAATGCTGTATTAAGGAGTAAAATAGATCAGTAAAATGTCTGTTGATGCAATGTGCAATATTGTAATTATATATATCTAGTAGTGTACTCACCATAAGTTAGGTTAGGTTAGTTTAAAAAATGTGTTTCTATGTGAGTGAGGGAGACAAAAGGCAGAACTGCTTGTGGCGAGTACCTCCCCCAGAAATAAAAGAGCGACAGGGCCAAAATCAAGGGACATTCGAGCCAAAATGCTTCGACACACGGTGTTTGAAGCAATTTAAGTCATAGGAAGAGGGAAAGACTGATTCTAGGAGAGTTCCAGAGCTCAGCTGTTGAATAGAAGAAAGATTGAGTTAGGTTTGGTTAAATAGAAATATAGTGTAATTAAAGCACATGATAGAAGAACAATAAATAATACACATATATTGAAATTACCGGTATGTAATTCATGAATTATTCATCATTTTTGAATACATGTATGAATTGCACAGTAACCCATTCTAAATAACTGTAATAGGCATTTCATAACCCAATGTATGAAACATGGTTGAAGACAGTAATTTTCATTGGTGGATTGCACCTGCCAACCATCAGTAATTAGCCCCTCAAAGCTGACCTAGATCAGTTCATGAGGTAACCACTTCAAATCACTTGTAAAATATTCGGCAGGGTCCCAAATATCATTAATGGCCAGCCACGCTCAAAAATTGCAAAATCCCAGAAGTGACCTAGATCAGCTCATGAAGTAACCACTTCAAATCACTTGCAAAATCTGTTTCAGGGTCCCAAATATCATGAATGGCCACTTCCAGTAATTTCCAGTGGTGGAGTACACCTGCCAGCTACCATTAATTAGCCCGTCAAAGCTGACCTAGATCAGCTCATGAGGTAACCACTTCAAATAACTTGTACAAATCTTCTGCAGGGTCCCAGATATCATGAATGACCACTTCCAGTAATTTCCAGTGGTGGGTTACCCCCGCCAACCAAACCCAGAGCTAACCTTAATCGACCCATGAAGTAACCTTTTTCAAATCAATTGGAAAATCTTCTGCAGGGGAATGTGAGGTATAAATATTATAACATTTTGTTATATCAGGATTTTTACTGGGTTGTGTGTATTGCTGTATGTGTATTGTGATTAGAGGCACAAAAGCACGATCAACTGAGGGCGGAAAATTAGATGTTAACTGGTTGGTGTTCGTGAAGGCTCTGGCGTACCTCAAAAGCACACCTTGCTGCCTTGGCAAACCGCCAGGAGCCCCAATTATCGTACCGCATTTAGGTTGCTCTATACGATAAATTATATTAATATATACGATAAATTCATATATACTACATAAGACCATGGCAATATTGCTTAATAGCATATTAGGCCTTTTATAACTTAACTTATTTACAATCTTATAATATACGATCTACTCGTCCTACGTCATGCTGTAGGAGAGATCGTGACGTCACAGAGACATACAAGATCACAAAAGAGTCATATTCTATCGTATTTATACGAAACACTCCCCCCACAAAAAAGACCTGAACCCCACCTTAAACCTAAAGTTGCCCAGAGGCTATCTTCTGACGCCACAAGTCGACAGCGCCAGCAGCAGCGCGTCTGGGACGCGTCCCGGTCCGAGAATGATCACCATCAGTATGAGGTGAGTCGTTCCTTCGAGAATCCTCGGACCCAGCAATAACAGGTGGAGCCTCAGATTGCAATGCGGAATCTAGCTCCAAAGCGTACAAACGTGCGATAGGACGAACAGTAGTTCCAGTGGCTGTCTTTAATAGCGCCACCCGCTCTACAGAGTCTGCCCCCTTGTATACCTCCAATACGCGGCCTAATTTCCAGTATAAACGAGGACTATCTTCTTTAATTAAAACAACTTCACCAACTGTAGGTGCCGTTGGTCTACCAGAGGGAGTAACACTCCTTTCACTCAATGCTAGCAGATATTCACTAATCCACCGTTTCCTAAAATCCTCGATTATCCTGGATATATACTGGTATCTCTTAGACACCGCTACCTCAGAGTACAACGAGGGATCCTCTAACTCTACTATGGATTGGAAATCAGATGGAAACGCAGTCAATGGTTTCCCATATAGCAAGTGAGCTGGCGTTAATGGTAGTGGTTCTTGCAGGTCGGTGTACACATATGTAAGCGGGCGATCATTCACGACTGCCTCTATCTCTGTGAGGACTGTCGTCATCTCACTCTTCTTTAATAGAGCACGTCCTACAACCGCTCTTAGTCCTGACTTTACAATGCCGACACATCGTTCCCACATTCCACCAAACCAAGGTGCCTTAACTGGAATGAACCTCCATTCGCACTTTTTCTCTCCCAAAAAAGTGATGATAGTAGGATCACTACTCATATCCTTTAGATATTTTGATGCTTGGACATAAGTGGGAGCATTGTCGCTAAGAATGAGTTGAGGGAATGAACGACGGGCACAAAACCGTCTGAACGCCAGCATAAATTCCTCGCTAGACATATTATCACATAGTTCTAGGTGTACCACTCGAGACGTCGCACAGGTAAACAATAATATATAAACTTTCTCATGCTCCCTCGTCTTCAATGCCCCTGTGTAATCTAATCCTACCGTTTGGAAAGGTTCTACGTGCTTTACACGGCATTCAGGTAGGGGTGGAGCTGGTCCAGTTGCGTATGGTTTACCCTTTAGTCTCTGGCATATTACACACTTTCTCACTACGCGTCGAGCTACTTGTCGAACTCTGGGTATCCACCATATGAGACGTAAATTTGATATAATATGACATACCCCGTAGTGTTTTACATCCCTATGTGAACGTATGATCAATAGATCAGTAACGTGATGTCTTGTTGGCATAAGTATAGGTCGGTTTGTGCCGTCTGGTACACCCGACCACTTCAGGCGACCCTCACACCTGATGAGGCCATTGTCTAGGTGCAACCTTAGTTGACGCACTATATTAGGCATTAATGTCTTATTCGAGCTTTTCAAGGATTCTAATTCATTGGAAAAGGTTTCTACTTGAACCCATTTGATCAAAGTTACTTCAGCTGCTTTAAATTCACGAGCATCAATGTTGTGACCCCTGTTGCAGAGTTGGCCCGTTACTTTAAGCTTGAGATTGGATACATATCGCAACATCCAAGCTACAACTCTGACTAGTTTATTATAGTCACCGAATCTTGCCCACTTCATGATAGGACCCGGTGGCTCATTTGGTTGGGCTGTAACTGCCACTGTTTCCAGTGGCAGAAGTCCCTCACCAACAGCATGCCATATCGTCCATTCACTTTCATGGAGCAGCTACTTTGGACCATGCCACCACAATTCGGACTTCATTAACTGGCTAGCCGTTATACCCCTAGTTATGAGATCACTAGGGTTTTCCTTTGTATTTACATAATGATAAGCAACGTCTGGCAAAAGGGCTCTAATCTCATCTACCCTATTCCGCACATAAACTGGCAGAGACTTCTTGCTATGTATCCAGTTGAGTGCGACCTGACTATCGCACCATACGTGAACGATTTCAATATTTAATTCGCTCTCGTATGCTGCGCGTACATGTTGCACCAGACGTGCTAATAGCAGCATGGCAGTCAATTCCATTTTAGGGATAGTTACCTTTTTAACCGGGGCTACTTTGGCCCGGGCTGTAACTAAATGTGCCCCAAATGAAGTAACAACATATATGGCTACCCCGTATGCCGTGGCGCTAGCATCGCAAAACGTGTGTAACGTAACGTCACCGAACGCCGCCACTTTACGAGGTATAGGTTTAGTACATAGGATGGCATATTCATTCAACAACAATGTCCCTTGGTCATTCAGGTCCTCGGGCAAACTGTCATCCCATCCTATTTTACGTCTCCAAACTTCCTGCATTAGAATCCTAGCTCTTATGGTAACAGGTAATGCTAGACCCAAAGGATCAAAAAATTGCGCAACTTTGCTCAACAGACTTCTTTTTGTGTGCGCTCCTGTCTGCTGAGCAAAAGACCTTGTTTGAAAAGTTAGTATGTCATGTTTAGGTTGCCAGATCATCCCCAAATTTCTGGACTTTTCCTGGTTAAGAGATGCCGTACCATCCACCTGTATTAAACTCTGAAGATCTTCACTATTAGTAACCCACTCGCGGAGAAATAGATGTGCATCCGCAAACAATCTGCGTGCTTGCCAGTATGCATACAACATATCATCTTGACTATCGCTAGTACCCTGCAAATTGTCAATGTATAATCCGCGAGATAGTTTACTTGTGTCCTCATGAGTGTCAGCTAGATGTTTTCTGATTGTGGCATTTAACAAAAACTGCGAGCAAGTGGCCCCAAAGAGTACAACCCGAAAACGGTATATTATGATGGGACTTTCAGAGTCGCTAATGTCGCTGAACCAAAGAAAGCGGGTAACATCTCTATCTTCCTCCTTGAGCTTGACCATCAAGAATGCTTTCTCGATGTCACTGGTATAGGCGTACTTCCCCAGCCTAAACCGCAATAGATGTTGGGACAGGTCCGACACCATGGACGGACCTGTCAACAGGCAGTCATTCAGACTGGGTTGTTGACCTTGGTGGGCAGAACAGTCATACACCACCCGTATTGGTGTGGTGACGCTGTCTTTCTTTACCCCATGATGGGCCAGATAGTGAACCCTACCCTTCTTACACGGTTCCTCGACATCGACTCTCTCAATAAAACCCCTATCCTCATAACTCCGAAATACATCGTCATACGCCTGGCGCGTGCTCGGTTCGTTAGACAATTTCCGCTGCAATGCGCGCAAGCGACCTAATGCCAAACCATAGTTGGTAGGCAGGCTTATCTCACTGTTCTTCCAAGGTAAACTAACTTTATATTGCTTGTCTGAGGCACAGTAGCACACAGACTCGTCAAACCTTTGTAGCGCAACTTCCGAGTCATCATCAGTTTCCATAGGATTAATGCCTATGTGATCCAATCTCCACAGTCGTTCCAGGTCGAACTCGGCAGCCATCTTAGGGTAACTAGGTTGGGAATCCTCCCTTCCCAACTCCTCTGCCGCGGTTACATTGACTCTATATATCGAGACCGTGTCGACCAGGACCTTTGACTGTGTAGTATGCACCTTTCCGCTCTTGCAGTATCCAAATTTAGTGGGGATTAAAATTACACCACACATCTTTTTAAATCCAGGGTATACTACTTCATAATAATGATCCACACCAAGTAGAACATGCACCTCACTCTGATTTCCCATGGGATCTGACAAGTTAACCCCCTTGCTACGTAATGCGTGTTCCACCTTCTTCACACCCACAGATACATATTCTGGTAAGGTGTCTACTACGATACAAGTCATAAAGTACCGGTTTTTACGATAGAAATATGAAATCTCCGCTATCTCGTAGTCTTGTTTATCAGTAACCCCTGTGAAGCCCTGTAATCGAAGAGTCTCAGCCCCTACGATTCGGTGCTTCAGTCCCACTAGTACGGACCTCTTTATAAAGGAACGTTGAGACCCTTGATCTAGAAGTACCCGACAAACTTTGTTACTGTCATTACCTTCCATGGGAATCTGTATTGTGGGCAATATAGTGGTGTCTTGCGTGCTACCTAGTGCCACAGTTGTAGTACCCTAATTTTTGACGTCTTTGACTTCATCTGCTGTAGGACACAACTTATCAAAGTGATGTCCTTTGCAGTGGCGACAGGGCCTTAAGTATGTAGCAGTACATTGTCCCTGCTTACCATGTTCGTTACTTAGACAACCTACACATAGCTTCAATCTTTTCGCCTGTGCTAGTTTTGTCTCATTTGTTGGGTATTTTACGCAGAAACTCCATTTATGTTTGTTGTTACATAGCTTACATAGAATCTGAGCAGGTTTCTTATACGCACCCTCTTTCTTTACTTTAGTCCCCACTGTCATGCTTACTGTTCCCCTCTTCTCCTCATTCTCACTCCCTCCCGACTCATACATTCTCCCTTTGTTCAACTGTAGATTATTGATCTCCTTACTGAACTGAGTTTTGAACTCCCCCAGCTCAAATGATCTTACCTTATCAAGTATTGCCATAGGAAGCTTCTGACGCAAGATAATGACTATCATTTCCTGCGTGGTAAGCCCTAGGGTGTCTAGCGATCGAGTATGGCACTCCATATTTGCCCTGAAGTTTGTCAACTCATCAACCACTGTGGTTCTGTGAGCCCCAACAAGGCAATGACATAGGCCATCTTCAACTGCTCTCTATCCCCGTATGTGGACTCTAATAAGTGTACCGCTTCAAGATAACTACCACCCACTACTGCAAACCCCTCTATTAAATGTAAGGGCTCTCCTTCCATTTGTCCCTTCAGATAGTGAAACTTGCGGACATTATCCAAAGAGGATTCATGAACCGTAGATCGAAATACGTCCCAGAAAGCTAACCACTCGGTTAACTTGCCCCCAAATGTAGGAAGATTGAGCTTTGGGAGGTGTACAGTATGTTTTGGGTCAGCCCTTCTATGGGCCTCATTATCGCCTCCCTTCTTACTTGCGACAGCACGCTGTAATAGGTACTTCGCTCTAAAGACAGGTTCGTCATAGAGGGCGCGATTATCACACTCTGTAACAATCTCTTCCTCCTCTGTCATGGCAGCCACAATCACTTCACTCAGAGCCGTAATACGACCGTGGGTGACCTGGACGTTTTCTAATCTAGCCTCCAATTCCTCTAGTTCAGCAGTAGTGATGAAAGTGTTGACGTCCACTATTAGCCTATTTATTACTCCCCGAAGTCCCGCCCTTTGATTTTTAGGGGCTTTGTTCAGCACCCCACTGGACGGCGTCTCTATACCGTTTTTGTCCATTTGGCTTGCGAGCCTATAGGCTATGTATCTAAATATTACGTCACAAAAACAACGGCCAAATAACAGGCTACTTAAGAGACGCCAACCGGCGGAGTTATGGAGAAAAAATAGTACACTATATAGCAATACCTACTAATGGATCATATTGAACAAGAAAAAATGTTAGGTCAGGTCATATGTCACAGGAAGTCTGAAACGGAAAAGAAAATTATTGGGGAAAGACGATGGGTGGGATGCAGAACTTGGGCAGGTGCAACGATGTGACCCTGCATTCCGGCTCTAACCATCGCTTGGCTAGCCTTGCCAGATTATCATAGAGTTGTTCCTGCATCCTGTTATATGTCCCCTTGTTCATTGCCCTAAAATCCCTTACTGGTAGCTAATTCCCGGGTCTGGGCACCAATGTGGTAAACTATCAATGGAAGTTAAATATTACTAAGCTATAATGAATAAAATAAAATCAATCTAAATAAATACTCTATATCTAAATTGAATTCAATCTGAAACAAGCTAATTTATATCCAAAGGTCTCACATAATAAATGTATATAATTATAGGGTAAGGTTATAAGGGTTAATATTAGCCAGGAATTAACTCACCAATAGTTCCACGTGGCAATGAGGCAAGGGAGAACGTTTTACCCAATATGGCGGTGGACAATGGGGAACGAGACTTAGGTCCCAAGACACGAGTCAAGTTAAAGAAAGAATAAATGATTACATGGGAATGGACATGAATAATATGCTTATCTATCAGTCATGATGTCGATGAGAGCGTCGTGATGGTGTAGTTGTGTGTATTGCTGTATGTGTATTGTGATTAGAGGCACAAAAACACGATCAACTGAGGGCGGAAAATTAGATGTTAACTGGTTGGTGTTCGTGAAGGCTCTGGCGTACCTCAAAAGCACACCTTGCTGCCTTGGCAAACCGCCAGGAGCCCAAATTATCGTACCGCATTTAGGTTGCTCTATACGATAAATTATATTAATATATACGATAAATTCATATATACTACATAAGACCATGGCAATATTGCTTAATAGCATATTAGGCCTTTTATAACTTAACTTATTTACAATCTTATAATATACGATCTACTCGTCCTACGTCGTTCTGTAGGAGAGATCGTGACGTCACAGAGACATACAAGATCACAAAAGAGTCATATTCTATCGTATTTATACGATACAGACATTAAAAAAAAAAAATAGTACAAGCCCTAACAGTCACGTTCACTGACTATACCCAACCCTTCCGTCACTACACCGACGTCTCCCTCATAACCATCGCAGCCGTCCTCAGCCAAGTTCAAGACTGATGGGAACACATTATGGTCTGTGCAAGCTCAACACTCAATGAGGCACAGAAGAATTATGATGCCACCAAATGTGAGTGCCTGGGATCTTTATGGGCCCTCAACCATTTGCGTTCTTTCCTCTACAGACCGGGCAAACTACACACCACCACAGATCAAGATTTCCGATCACCCCCCAAGAGTTAAACAGCTTAATCTCCCCAGAATACTCCGCAAGGTTAAAGAAGACATCCACCGCCCAACCGACAGAAAATGGCCAACAGACCCTAATGCAGGTCTGGATAACAAAGATAAAACCAACCTGGATTCCCAGGCAAGTGTTCAACAATTTGCAATGTGCCGGGGACCAACATTACACAGAGTCAGGACATTGGCCATAGATCCTGACACCACCCAGGACAAATTCATAGTCATCCACGAAGACAACGGAATCAGACTTAACGCCCTCAGGTCACTTGCTCACACAAGGTTTGGACACAACAAAGAAACTACCACCACAGTATATAAACAATGCATGGGATCGGTGATGGAGTGCGCAAGCCCAGCCTGGGCTTCTAACCTAGCTGAAACACATCATAAGACCTTACAGACTATTCAAAACAAAGCACTGAAGATCATTACAGGCTGCACAGCTACTTCACCCACAGATCACCTTTATCAAGAAACCAAAATCCTCAAAGTCAAAGACCATCTGGACATGAGAGGCACTCAATTCCTGGCAGCAGCCTCCACGAACCAGGACCACCCACTAAACTACAAGGCAACACACCCACAGACACCAAGAAATATCAAAACAACACCCAGCACACGGTAGCACACACAATTATTGTCCTCTCTCCCTCCCAGAACCAACTTCCAAAAGCACATCCATACTCATATCTCTCACCGATCCATCCACTCACTCACAGACAACACGCAGCTGCATGCACGACCTCCCGAAATCCATCCTTCCGAATCCTCCCTTCCTCGCGAGGACAGAGTCCACCTGGCCAGGCTGAGATGCAGACACCATCCAGCTCTCCTGAGCTATCAGAAGAGACTGGATGACTCCGTTGTCGACGCCTGCCCGGGATGTAACACAGCACCCCATACCATTAAACACATCATAGAAGACTGCATTTCACACAACCACTTACGCCAACAACACAATCTACACTCAATGAGAGCTCTGTGGGAAAGCCCAATCGTGGCCATGGCCTTTCTCAGGGACTCGGGGCTGTTCGGCCAGGCAGCTTAGGGAACAACAACAACAACAACAACAACTCCTAAAATCGATTAATTAAATATTACAAACACATGTGGCAGTCCGTGGATTCGAACCCAGGACGCTCACTCCGAATATCAACACCTTATACATTACACCACGAAGGCAGTTAAAGAATGGTGGACACTGCCTACGATTTATTATGCAACTTCGAATCCTGCATATCAATCTAAGCATGTACACACATCCCAACTGCAACTCACGTAGGCTATGCATATGTGAATGGAAAGAGCAATTAATGGGGCCTTAACCACTAGGGAAGGCCTCTCGATAAATTACTCCTGAACTAATATCAATTATTATGTTCTATCCAACAACCAACTCTACTCCTAAAATCGATTAATTAAATATTGCAAACACATGTGGCAGTCCGTGGATTCGAACCCAGGACGCTCACACCGAATATCAACACCTTATACATTACACCACCTACATATATATATATATATATATATATATATATATATATATATATATATATATATGCCCAGTTGAGATTGAGTCCACGAAATAGCCAGTCAAACCCAGTAAAAATCTGATATAACAAAAAGTTAAAATGTATATATACCTCACATGCCCCTGCTGAAGATTTTCCAATTGATTTGAAAAGGTTACCTCACGGGTCGATCGACTAGGTTAGTTCTGGGTTTGGCATGCGGGGGTACCCCACCACTGGAATTTACTGGAAGTGGCCATTCATGATATCTGGGACCCTGCAGAAGATTTTACAAGTGATTTGAAGTGGTTACCTCATCAGCTGGTCTAGGTCAGCTTTTAGGGGCTAGCCTAATTAATAGTGGCTGGCAGGTGCAACCCACCAATGCAATTTACTGTCAACACCCATGTTTCATACATTGGGTAATGGAATGCCCATTGCAGTTATTTAGGATGGGTTACTGTGCAAAGCTGATCTAGATAATTTTTGGAGTGAATATAATCCACTCTCCTGGCCACATCCACCACAGCAAGCCTGCCAGTCGTCCAGTTCCATACATTAGTATTGATAGGTGATACTTTGGTGGGAAAGAAAATTGGTTACCTTTCCAGCTAACCCCCCCCCCCGGGGTTCCAGGTCTATCACGCGCGTTCACGGCTTAACATATATCACTACACACACGTTTTCAAGCATTTTAATCATCCACACACACACATTTGTATACCCCTTACACATATATACTCACACACTCACATTTCTCACTAATACAGTCATATATACAGTATATATTTAGTCACATCCATACATAAACAAAGTTGTATATTTATGTCCAATGTTTGTATTATAATTTCATGTACACAAACCCAAAAATATCCATATTCAACATGAATCCACTTACTATACCACAGGCATAAACTCTCATATACTCTCTCTCTACCAACAACAACGCCACCATCACCACCACCACCACCACCAACAACAACATCACCCCTACCACCAACAGCAACAGTAACATCAACAACACCGCCACCATCACCAACAACAACAACACCACCACCACCACTACCAACAACAACAACAACTATAGACAGGAAGGATCAACAGTGCGGTAATACCATCACGACCAACGTGTGAACCAAATCCCATTGTTGGGTGCACGACACTGTTGATGTGTGTGTGTGTGTGTGTGTGTATGTGTGTGTGTGTGTGCGCTCCTTGGTGTTCGCACTTTCATGGACGTTCATATGACAGTCAGAAACAATACCGTATCAGACATATACAGTACACTAAACAAAAAATCCCTGCAACACATCCTCAAATTCAGCTCTAATCTTCCCCATGAACTGAGGTAAAATATTTCAACAACACTTAATTTATTTACTAGCTGCCCTTGCCCGGGCAGCCTTTCTAAATGACAGCGCTGGTATCCGGGTGATCTGGCTGAAAATCAACACAAGTAAACAAATGCCTATATCCGTTAATACAACAGCTACAACAACTAAACAAACATCAAAATAGAGTCCTTACTTTGTTGTGTAGACTGGCGTTGAGTAGAGCTCTTCTAGCTCAACTGGTTCAGGAGTGATGGTGTTTTTAGTGGAGGTAACTTTTGACGCATATTTACCTAGACGGGTCCGAACGCTCAACTGCGGCCCCGGTTACAACGCACTACTGCACTCGTCGCCCCACCCGCAATTATGCTGGGAAGTGATTTAAGTGTTTTATTGTTTATTCTGCCATTTATTATCATTATTATGTTATTCTCACTCAATAAATATATTATTATGAAGTTATGTTTGTGTCTCACTTGTACTTTTATTGTTGATATTCTTAGTGTTACTTTCACTGGACTATGATAATTGATAGTGTCATTTTCACTTGTATGTATTGTTAGGTAAGCTATAATATAGATTTTAGGGTCACTTTCACTTGTTCATATTGTTATGAAGGCACTTATTATTAGTTATTTATGTCTCTTTCACTTTTACTCAGTTTTATTATTATTTATAGTGTCACTTTCACTGGTCTAGGATAATTGATAGTGTCATTTTAACTTTTATTTATAGTTAGGTAAGCTATAATATAGATTTTAGTGTCACTTTCACTTGTTCAATTTGTTATGAAGGCACTTATTATTAGTTATTTGTGTCTCTTTCACTTTTACTCATTATTTTATATTATTATTAGCCTACATTTTAGTGTCACTTTCACTGTCATTGTCACAGGCACTTCAATATTGCACTAGGGTGTGAAACTGGTTGAAGCACTGTCCAGCGCACAGTGCCACTTCACACTCGAGGCATTCCCATTTGTTTTTTGTGGCTTTACGGGGTCTGCGAGTTGTTTGGCTACACACATGGCACCTCTTCTGACTTCTAGCATTACCACCTGATACTTTGGGAGGAAGGGGGTGGAGCTGGTGCTTCCTGAAGTAGTCAGCACATGCCGTGCGGTCCAGCCGGCCTGGTCCTTGTAGCGGTCTCCCGGCTGTAGCATGTTTTCCCAAGAGCTCAAGTATCACCTGTTTGTGGAACTTGCGCAGGGACTTGTACTCCTTGGCTCCGGGAGTATTCAGTCGGTAGATATTGTAGGCATTGAAAGCCGACATATCTACCGTATGCAGAACAAACTTCTTGTACCACCTGCAGGATGTTCGCAGGCAGTCCATGAAGCCCATCTGCATATCGGACTTATCTATAAGCCGCATATTCATGTTGTAGTTCAGGACAGCAGCTGGTTTCTGGATGGGGTTTTTGGTCTTCCTGTCCACCTTCCCTGTGGCGACCCTCTCTGCCTTGTGGCATGTGGTGAGGAGGTTGACCTTCCGCTGGTCATGCCAGTGGATAGAGAGGATGGGGCCACTCTTCTTGTGGAAGACCTCCGTCTTCTTGGTCTTGGTCGGGTACACTGGCATGCCCTTCCTCTTTGCCTCGACTGTGCCGAAAGTTCCGGTCTTGCAGTCATGGAGGTACTTGGTCAGGATGGGCGACGTATAATAATTATCCGTGTACAGAATGTGGTTCTTATGGAAGTGTTGCTCCATCATCTTCTGTACAATGGCACCCCCAAAGCCAATGTCAGGGTCTGTAATTATTTCCTCACCACTGCCGTTGTAGACCACAAAGTCCAGCACATACCCCATCTTGCAGTCGCAGAGGACGAAGAGCTTGATGCCGAAACGGTGTCTCTTCTACGGGATGTACTGTCAGAAATGCAGCCTCCCACGGAACAGGACCAGAGACTCGTCGAGGCACATCTTCTGGAATGGAATCAGGTAGGTGGTAAACCGATGACTTATCATGTCATACAGTTTCCTGATTTTCCATAGCCGGTCGGGAAGGTGGACATGCATGTTGTTAGTCAGGTGGAGATATGACAGGATGTCAAAATACCTGTCCCTGGACATGTATTTTCTGAATGCTGGAGTTGTGATGAGGTCGGCAGTTATCCAGTAATCGGCCAGTGCATGTTTCCTGACGTGTGTCATCAGCATAGTCAGTGCCAGAAAAACATACATTTCTGGCACAGTGACAGGTCGTCATGCTACCATCTTGGCACTTGTCTTCCTGCCAAGAAAGTTGGAACAAATGCTGTGATGGTTGTTTGTTTCCTCCACCAGGTATTCCATGACCTCGTTGTCATAGAAGCCACAAAAAAGTTCACTGTGGGTTGCATCTGGGCCACAGGGATATGCTGCTGTCACCCCTGAGCCAATCTGCTCCTCGTCAAAAGCAGGACAATCTGGTTCGAAATCTGCCCCATCAGTTTAGACAAACAACTCCGATGAGCGTGCACGCACAGGCACACGCCAAGGCCCACGCCCACGCCCACGCCCAGGGGCAGCGGCAGCGGCGTCGGCAGGCTGAGCCGCACGCCCACGACCTCACCCTCGAACTCGTCGTGTTGGTCTCTCCTCTTCTTCCACATGCTCGTCCTCCTCCTCAGGTGATGTCAGGTCATCTGGGGCAATGTTGGGGTCGTTAACATCATCTTCGGGGAACAATTCTGGCGAAGAAGTGACCGGGCGTTGGCGGTGTGGGGGGCGGGAAGCTGCAGGGGGTGGAACAATGGGAGCCTCAGCCTCGGGAGTTGGACTCCTTTTGCGGTGAGCCGAGGGCTTCTCCGCTACAAATAACGCTCTTCGATGAGATGAGGGCTGTGGCACACTGTGGGAGGACAATGCCGTACCAGTAGTACCATCCTGAGGGAGAGATGAAGCCTAGGGCTGTGGGTGACCCGCGCGGCGTCCCGGGTCAAGGCGTCGGGACAAAGGAATGCGGGTGGTGGTCGCTAGACCAGGGTCGGCGTCATTGTCACTATCACTTTTATCGCCTTCCCTTGCTTCTTCTGCTGCCTGCATGCTTTTTTAGCTGCACTTTTCACCAATGTTTTCTTATAATAGTATTTGCCCACTTTCAAGGGCGTACGAGCAGGCAAGGGGGAAGGGGAAGTTCCCGGGGTAGGCCTAGGCTGACCAAGCAAAGATGGCGGTGGGGTAGGCCTAGGCTCAAGCACACTCGGAAGTTCTATTCCACCTTCCTTCACCACTTCTACATCAGGGGACTCACTACTGTCTCCTCCCTCAAATAAATCAACATTATCATCACCCTCAAACCCCACAAAATCATCATCTTCACTCGCACTAATGAATTGTTCTTTGTCGATCAAGCTTTCTCCACCGCTTTCTTCAGTAAAAATGGCAAACAGTTCTCTCTCGATCGCACTGTCACTCAATAAACCCTTTGCTTTCTTACGTTCAGGCTTTTTCTCCCTTGCAACAGGCGTCGACGTAGCTAGCGGGGTAGCACTGGGGCTCGCAGGAAGTTGCACAGAATCGGACGCGTCGGAAGAAATGTTGTTGCTATAGCTCGCTATGGTGGGCACGTACGGACTGATAACAGTAGTAGTTGAGGCTTGGTGGCGCTGTGATCGCCCCTGCAAAGGTAATTTTCACCGCGTGGATTTCAAAGCACGCTTTCAAAAATATGGATTTTAAAATGACACCCGGGCTCCGGCCCCTTGGCCGCACTGTCATTTTAAAATGACACCCGGGCAGGAAGGGTTAATAGTAATTTAAAACATTAGAAAGGAAGAGAGTAGAAGTGTAGTGTAGAACTGTAGGCTAATACGACTTTTGAACGAGAGTATGTCCATCGTTGTAGGTATAGTTAAGTATTTTGGTTAATATATATCTCTCTCTCTCTCTCTCTCTACCTACAGGTATATGTATATATATAGTATAACAGAGTCAATTAACACTCACCCTTGGTGAAGTTCATTATGAATTAGGTGCCGGGAAGCAGCCACAACATTTCTGCAATAACAATATAAAATGAAGCAACTTGGTTGAGCACGAGAACTTTCAATCTTCTACTACATATCTTACTTCTCAACTTGTTCTTCCTCTGTCCAATTGCTCTTCTTTCCTACTTTCCTCCAGCCATCTGGTCTGGTCTTGTTCATTTTATTGGTCATTTTAGGGGGTAGTGTTTTTTCTGGCCCCCCTTTTTCCTCATGCATAGTTCCATTAGTTTTCAAATTTGCAGAAGTTAGGCCCACTACTTTGGCGATTTTAAGACCTTTCGGTCCATTGCTTTGATAATATTGCCACCTTTCATGCGATTTAGGTGTCAATGTTTTCTTGCCGAGCGATAGCGATCCTGTAATTTAAATTTAGGAAGAACCAGCCTTCGGCCGGTGACATTGGTCTACCGAAAAATGTACAAATTTATCTACAAGAGGATCATGGGGATATTTGTTCTAAGCTTGATGGAAGTCTAGGGGAAACTATAAAAATAATAAAAAGATAAATAAACAAATAAATATACCGTTTCCCCCTTAACGGTCTGCATGGCGGAGTACAGGTCAATAATATAGTGTCCAAATACCACCGCTTGCCTTGCCATGACATTCCTGAAGGTGAGGGGAAGAATAGGGTGTCCTTGGAAGTGAAGTTAAGGGGGTAGTGCTTGGTTTTTGGTTGATATATTTATCTATTATTATATTTTTTAGTTTCCTCGCTAGACCTCCATCAAGTTTACAAAAATCCCCCCTAGACACCCTTTCAAGATAAATTTCTACATTTTTGTATACAAAAATTTCCCGGCCAAAGGCCGGTTCCTTCTAAAATTAGAGGTTTGATATCGCTCGCCAGGTTAAATCGACACCTAAAGGGCATGAAAGGTCTTAACATTGACGAAGAAATGGGACGAAAGGTCTCAAAATCGCCAAACTAACGGAACGAAAGTCTTAAAACCTCACAACTAATATGCTAAACATGAGGGAGAAGGGGGTCCAGGTAAAGCGAGTATTACCTCATTAATAATTTACTACTGACCTCACTATACCCTGTTCCAAGTGAGTAGGCCAAAACTCTTGAACATTACCTCCATATTGGGAGTGAAAATGCCTTTGAATGACTTTTCGACCATTTCCTCTGGTATAATTTGAATGATGTACAGTGAAGAATATGTTGACATCTAAATTGTCAAAGCCGTAAACGGGGTGGCCTGTAGCGACAATGCTAGAGCGCTTGGTTTCTAACCAGGAGGACCGAGTTCGATTATCGGCAGGTAGAGATGTTTGGGAAATCTTCTCACACCCCTTGCCTCTGATTCACCTGACAGTAAAATAGGTTACGCGCCAGGGTGAAAATGGTCTTCGGAACCATGAAAAAATAAAAAACTTAAATCCTATTATAAATTTGAGTAAAGTGCTCTTCTTGCCCTGTGGTTAATTAAACTGAAACAATTAGACCCTTTTATAAGTTCTTAATTTGAATTTTATATATATATGACAACACTATATTACTTAAGGGGAGATGGGCCGCTTTTCTGTTCCCTCTTCTTCTTCATGTTTAGCCCTATTAGTTTTCAGTTTATAAGACGTTCGGCCCATTAGTTTGTCGATTTTAAGACATTTTGCCCCATTTATTTGTCAATATTAAGACTGTTCGTGTCATTTATGTGTCAATTCTTTCCTGGCGAGCGATAACGAACCTTTAATTTAGGAGAAACTGGCCTTCGGCCGGCCCATTTTTTATCGAATAATGTACACATTTATCTTGAAGGAGGGTCTTGGGCGTTCTTTTTTTAAGCTTGATGAAAGTCTAGGGAGGAAACTACTAAAATAATAAAAAAATACATAAATTAGCATCTCCAATTAAATATTCCTTGGAAAGGTGCCTCGTACCGTAGTAAAAGGTGTATTTCTCAATCGGTTGTGTCCGTTTAGCATTATCTCCCTATTTAACAGGCCTTTTATCCTCTCTTCAGGGACTGTGATGGTCTCTCTCTCTCTTTCTCTCTCTCACTTACATTATAACCAATATTGTAACCACCTCCACACTCCTTTCGCCCCATTCATTATTCATACCTTCCCTACCACTATATCGGACACGTGAAGGGATACACGAAACAATGGTTAGGGAAAAACTGAAGCCTTGAACACAATCCATGTTGAAGAATAACGAAGGATTGTACGGTGGCGCTAGTAAGTCATGTCTCAGCTGTCATTACGTTTTGCTCGCTCTGTGCTGTATTTATGTCTGTCAGATGTTGAATAGGGTGGGTAAGTGTAGGAACAGGGTTGTTTGTTTATCTCACTCAAAATTGAAGATATCATGTGTAAATATTGCTGATACCAATTATTGATGAAAACATAATTGGTGCCGAGACATGACTTATTAGCGCGACTGTACGACAGGGAGTGAAGTATGGTACGAACAGTAATTATAAAACGGTGGAGGGATGAACGGAACATAGACGGAGGGATAAAAGTAAAATATATAATAGGAAACAGAAAAATCGAACGGAAAATGTATAGCAAAAAGGCAAAGTATTAACTATAATATATATATAAACAAATGCCTGAATGAAAGATGGACGGAAGAACAACGGATGATTGCCAGAGAAACTGATCTTATAAAAGCAAATGAGTGTACACAAAAACAGAAATCAGAAAATAACGATTGATGAAACGATTAAGAATAAAAGTGAAGGATTATTAACCCCTTCAGCACGATGACGTCATTTCTTCATATTCCGGTTACCAACAGACGATTTTCTTTACCTTACAATCTACCTCTGAATAACACAGGTATTTTTTAAATTGTATAAAATAGCTGAAGGGGGGTCACCGGCTTTTTTGTATCTTTCTCTCCTTTTTCTCTCTTTTCCTAGCTTGTATACATTCGGTCCCATTCTGCCAACTGTTTTAAGACGTTTATCCCCATCCAGGTGTCGATTTCTGCCTGGCGAGCAATAGCGACTCAGCATTGTATGGAGAAATCCGGCTTCGCCGGAGACATTTTTCTATCGAAAAATGTACAAATGTAGCTTGCTGTCAAAACACAATAATACATATGCAGGCTCGCTACCGCTTGCCAGGAATATATTGACACCTGGATGGGGGTAAACGTCTTAAAACGGTAGGCTGAATGGGGCCGAATGGATACAAGCCAAAGAGAGAGGGAGAGAAAGAGAAAAAACCCGAGGTGGGCTCCCTTAATTTTAGCCAGAATCAAAGGTAATAAGACGTCATTGTGCTGAAGGGGTTAACAATAGAATGGTAAAGGTTGTGAGCCAGAAGGAATATTGGAGGGACAGTAAATGGTGGGCACGATAAACAATGATATAGGAAGAGAATAATAAAGTAGGTATGCAGTTTTCGCATTACCAAAAACAAAAGAAAAAAAAGAAAAACAGCAACTCTGCGACCTATAATTCTGCAAGTAGTATTGATTATCTTAGGAAAAATTGGTTTATCAACAGTATGGTATATACATATATATATATTGAGTATATATCACAAATACACGTGAGCCACTAAATGTTTCTAATCTCTCAGTGGGGTTCGAACCGCCGACCGTCAGGACGATAGCCGACGCTTTAATCAACTACACCACGGCAGTCTAAAAGACACTCAACCCTCTATCCTATTTATGTTAGGGAGAAGGGAAACCCATTAGGCGAATATATTTCAATTCATACCTAGCCGTAGGATCCATATTCCAGAATTAATACCATACAAGGATTTCTGAGTGTCCCAACGCAACTCGGGCCGAAATTGATTTAATTTGATTCTAACCCACCAAGCATGAGAGTTACAAATATTGAGTATATATCACAAATACACGTGAGCCACTAAATGTTTCTAATCTCTCAGTGGGGTTCTAACCGCCGACCGTCAGGACGATAGCCGACGCTTTAATCAACTACACCACGGCAGTCTAAAAGACACTCAACCCTCTATCCTATTTATGTTAGGGAGAAGGGAAACCCACTAGGCGAATATATTTCAATTCATACCTAGCCGTAGGATCCATATTCCAGAATACCATACAAGGATTTTCCCGAGATGCGTCGGGACACTCATAAATCCTTGTATGGTATTCTGGAATATGGATCCGACGGCTAGGTATGAATTGAAATATATTCGCCTAGCGGGTTTCCCTTCTCCTATCATAAATAGGATAGAGGGTTGAGTGTCTTTTAGACTGCCGTGGTGTAGTTGATTAAAGCGTCGGCTATCGTCCTGACGGTCGGCAGTTCGAACCCCACTGAGAGATTAGAAACATTTAGTGCCTCACGTGTATTTGTGATATATACTCAATATTTGTAACTCTCATGCTTGGTGGGTTAAAATTAAATGAAATCAATTTCGGCCCGAGTTGCGTCGGGACACTTAGAAATCCTTGTATGGTATTCTGGAATATGGATCCTACGGCTAGTTATGAATTGAAATATATTCGCCTAGTGGGTGTCCCTTCTCCCTAACATAAATAGGCTAGAGGGTTGAGTGTCCTTTAGACTGCCGTGGTGTAGTTGATTAAAGCGTCGGCTATCGTCCTGACGGTCGGCGGTTCGAACCCCACTGTGAGATTAGAAACATATACTGTATATCTATATATGTATATATATGTATATATCACATATACACATAAGCTACTAAATGTTTTTTATACTCTCAGCCGGACTTGAACCACCGACAGTCAGAACAAGTGCCCATACTTTAATCCAGTATACCACGGCGTGATAGAGGATACTTGTGTGCAGTGGATTAATGCATGGACACTTAATTGTCTTGACTGTTGGTGGTTCATATCCGCCAGAGAGTATACATATATAATTACATTTATGATCACATTGAATCTCAACCATTGGAATAATTATATAAAATAAGGTCAGCGTAACATTATTTTGTAATATTTTGAATATGGTGTCATTCAAATTTTAAATATATTTAAGAAAGAAATAGTGACCATAATCTGTGACTTTCACCATTCACCTTAACCTTTGAATAACAAAAACACAAAATTTGGACAATCGTTGCATTGACCAACCAAATTTGCCAGCAAAATTTGGTGACATACGTAACCTGTTCAGTACAATTCTGTCGGTTTCATTTCATACTGGATACTAAGACGATTTTATTTAGTTTATGAAGGGCCTCCATAAAATTAGCAGGCTTTCAACTATCTTAACCCTCTTTACTACCACAGATCCTTCATAAGCTCCACAAAATCGTCTAATTATAACTAGAATATAATAAAAAAGACGTCACCGGTACACAAAGGGTTAAACAGTCTAGGAAGAGTTTAAAGAAAATAATTAACACTCTGTTTTTGTTCTTTGACCTTGACCTTTAACCTTAAGTATTATAATATATACAGTATATATGATTGAAATATATGTTATTTAAGTAAAATGCAACTAACAGTCGTCAGCTTATCGAAAATTGATATTTTTTATTTTGAAGGTTAACTAATTATGACCTTGACCTTAACCCTTTGGCGCACGATGACTCGTTCAGAGTCATTAGGTATTTTTTTCCTAGGCGCACGATGACTCGTTAAGAGTCATTAAACTTAAAAATATTCGCCAAACATTAAGTTTTCGTCTGACGCGCGTCATATTTGGCATAAATATTAAGTATTAAGTCTAGTTCAACGGGTACAATTGGCAACTCCCTCAGTTTAACGGTTTACTCACGGCTGGCTGGGAAGGGAGCAGAGTACAGCTCAGTCTGTGTTTCGATACTTTCACGTTTATTCGTGTATCTCAGTGACTATTTAGTTTATAGTAATTCTGAAGTTACCAGTGGAATCCTCATTAAATTCCGCTTCCATATATGTATGCAAATCAAAAATGTTGTGGGCAAGGGCAAAATTTTGAGCTAGCGCGAGTTGGAGATAAGGTATTTAATTTTTGTTTTACAATTCTTATTTCGGAGTGCCCCAATGTGGTTGTTTTGTATTTATTCTATGTTTTTATTCGCTTATCTTCAAGTTCAATCAATAACGAAGCCGATGGTACCTCATTAATCCAAATACAAGGATTTTTTGGTGGATAAAAACGTCACATAAACAAATTATCACCGGGCACAAAACTGGCTCTGAGTGAGCTGAGATATACTTAGGGAGTGGGAAAAAACTTTGATTGGAAACTATAGGTGTGCCAAAGGGATTAATGTAGGATTATATTTGTTTTATTTGATATAACCCTAGAAAATCAAATAAGTGTGTCAAATTTCATTATAGATCATCAGTTAGTTTCAGAGGTATTAACCCGGCAAGTGCGGGAAGACTCTTAAGAGTTTCCCCGGGTGACTGCGGGAAGACTCTTAAGATCCTGGGCCTAAAAATATCCATTTAAAACACCCCCAAAAAACTTAAACCCTTTTTTTCCTTTTTTTTTTGTTTTTTGGTTTTTGCCATGCCAAATATCACTCCTCCACATCCCCTCCTTCCCCACTCCCCCCCCCCCCTCCTTCAATTATCACCTATTTTCCCTGTTATTCCCTGATTCTGTGGTCTATTTTTGTGCTAACATTAGCGAGTTGCTAGCAGGGCGTTGTCATCACTGTTACCAAGCGAGTGCAAGAGAGAGAGAGAGAGTATCGATCGACAATCTCTCTCCAGACGTGGGGAGGAGTGCAGGGGAGGGAGATTGCCTCAGCCATAACTTATGTAACTCCCGGCCTGTATCGCCGATTTTGACCATCCAAACGCTGTTTCCTCTTGTTTTATTGCTGTAACAGGTTAATACCTTTATAATCAACGTAAAATAGGCCCATATGGATAAGTATTAATGCTATTTATGGTAAAATAACGATGTTAGTGATGGGAACAGCTCAAATACGTGTGCACAGGCGTGTGTGGTGTCTCATACCCCCCATGCACACGTCTTACGTTAAAGGAATAGTTGACCTTGACCTTTGACCTTCATCTTGACCTGCATGATGTCTGCAAATTTAAAATTTAAATTTTCCCTTAAAGCACAACTGTCTCAACAAATTTTGTGAGCATATTGACCTTATATTTTACGTTGACCTGTGACCTTGACCTATCAAATGGAATTATGTTTATTCTTGTATGACCTTGTTCTAGGCATTCTGAATATGCATGATATGCCTAATGAGAATCTAACATTATATAAGAAATACTAGTAAAAATCATATATCGACCTTTAACCTTGACCTTTGACCGTGACCTTCGACCTTAGAATTTCTTATCAAGGATTTAGTTAGCTTAACAGCAATGTTCGTATTAACCCTCTCACGTTCTTGACGCAATTTTGAGCCTATTAGGGATACTTTAAAGCCTTTGTTACCATCAGGGGTATTTAGAAACCTTTAGTTTAGTTACTTTAACCTCTGCAGTTGTCTTTGAGTTAGCTGTGGGCAGAAAACTAATTTTGGAGAGGTAATTATAAAAGTGAGAGAACTCTATTTCTTATTGCTAATCTGGCAACCTCTGCGTCATATGGTCGTGAGAGGGTTAAGTAGCATTATGAATATGGTGTAATTCGTATAAAAACTTATTGATTACAAATAGTGATCATATACTGTGACCTTGACCTTTGACTAAAAATAAAATACATATATTTGGATGGTCGTCGCATTGACCAACAGATTTGCCTATATAAGTTGATGACAATACATTAAACAGTCAAGGAGGAGTTTAGGGAGAATGACAAATACTCTTATATTGACCTTGACCTCTGACCTTAACTAATACAATAGTTACGTGAAATTTTATATATATGATCATTTAAGTAATAAGCTATAACACAGCCAGTTTTCTAAAATGTAAGTAATTTTTGTTAATAAATAATTAAAGTTGAACTTTGACCTTGACCTGTGACCTTTATGTTGGTGTACATTTTTGTTTGAATTGACATTGCCCATGTCAATCGAATAATCATGCCTTTTCATTAAAACCCACCAGTTAGTTTCATATATTAATAAAATAGTTGACCTTGACCTTTGACCTTTATCTTGACCTTTATGTCTCAACATTTATTATATTTTGTTCACTTAAAGTGCAGCTATCTCATCAAATGTTGTGAAGTTTGCATGAAAAATAAAGAAAATAGCATATTGACCTTTTATTTGACCTTGACCTTTCATATGGAATAGAATAGTTTGTTGTATGACCTTGGCCTAGGTATTCCGAATATACATGGTAAGCCTAGTGAGAATCTAACAGTTAGTATGAGAAATACTAGTAAAAACAATATTTTGACCTTTGACCTTGAACTTTGACCTTACCTTTTTGAATATTTATCTAACATTTTTGCAATACGATATCAAGGTTACCAGTAACTTGTATAGTGGAAATGAAAACATTTGAATACAAACTAAATATAAATTGTATAAGTTGACCTTTCACCTTGACCTGTGACCTTGACCTTTATGTAAGAGTAAAACTAAATTTTCATTGACATTGCCCAGGAATATCAAATAAGCATGACTAATTTCATTAAAACCCATCAGTTAGTTTCATATATATTAATAGAATAGTTGACCTTGACCTTTGACCTTGACCTTCATGATATGCGTCTCAAAATGTATTGTTTTCCTTTTCATTGAAGGTGCAACTATATTGCCAAATTTTGTGAAGTTTGCATGAAAAGTAATGAAATTAGCATATTGAACTTTGATTTGACCTTGACCTGTGATCTTGACCTTTCATATGTAATTGTATAGTTTCTTGTATGACCTTGTCCTAAGTATTCCGAATATACATGGTAAGTCTAGTGAGAATCTAACAGTTAATATAAGAAATACTAGTAAAACAAATATTTTGACCTTTGACCTTACCCTTTGAAATATTTATCTAAAATTTGGTCAATAAGATATCGAGGTTATCAGTAACTGGGTTAGTGAAAATTAAGAAATTTGAGTAAAAAGTAAGACACATGAATTATTGACCTTATATTTAACCTTGAAATTTGACATTAACCTTTATGTTAAATTGAAAATATCTTTTTGACTGACCTTCGCATTGACCAAATGAATATACCTGTAAAATGTGGTGACAATCCATAGAACGGTCTAAGAGGAGTTTCCTGACGGACGACGACGACAACAGACGACGACGACAGACAAGCCGACTGATGGTGCACAGTATACGGGCCGAATCTGTCTGCGCGATACCACTCTGCTTCGCAGAGTTGATAATGTATACAAAGAGAGAGAGAGAGAGAGAGAGAGAGAGAGAGAAAGAAAGAAAGCGAGAGAGAGAGAATAAGATGAATAACAAGTAATGTGATGCTGATAGGATGGTCCAGGAATATCAAGGAATGTGAAGAGAAAGAGGAGAGGAAGGGGAGAAGAAGAGAGAGAGAGAGTGTCTGAGACTGAGAGACTGTGTGTGTGAGAGTGAGAGAGCCCACAGGCCTTTGATGTCTCCCTGTAATATACCATCAAGACATTCTGCATTTCTGGCACACATGCCTGTATTCCTTCACATATCATTACCACCCATTGCGTCGGTCATAAATCATTCTCTCTACTTTATATTCTACCACACTGTCCACACAGTCAATTTAGCCAGTCAATAGGTCTTTTTAACTCCTTCAAGCTCAGTGTGTCCACATAGTTTGCCTCTACCGTACCGGTATGTTGGTTTTGGCATTCTATCACTACTGTACAGGTTATGGTTCGGGCTCTGTCTCGAGTCGGCCACCACCAGCAATAGGGTATGTGCCTGAGTATCTATTACTACTACTACTACTACTACTTTTTTTTTTTTTTTTTTTTCACTTAAACCACTCAGCCTGTGCATCCCCTCTTTGGACCCTAAACCAGGTCAGAACAGTCATAAAAGCGTCCGACTTGGTAGTCATTCAGCTACTTACTATTCCGGGGTCAGCACTCAGACTCATCATCGTGGATTACTACTACTACATTGGTTTTTATTTAATATTGTTCATACATTTTATTTTACAAGCATCAGATATTACTATTCAACACCATGCAACTTCAATCCAGTCTCCTTCCTATGCGACCCTCTGCCACTGCTGCCTCGTAGTCCACTTCTGCCACCGTCGCTGGTTGTGGTGCAGACAGTCTTGTTCCCCGCAGGCATAGTAGTGCTGATCTGAGCAACGAGAAAGATAGACGGCACCTCATCCAGGCTACAACATGGCTCCTGGGCTGTTTCTTCTTCTCTGCGATGATCTCTGCAAGCCTTGAATAGAAGCACTGGGCCCTAGGTCCCATCCCTCCAGATGTGGTGAAGACTAGTGGGGTAAAGCTGCCATGTTCGATATTTAAGATCCTTTCCCCATATGCCCTGACCTTCTCTTGTTCATTCCTCTTGTGTGCAGCCTCCAGAGACAGCCCGCTGTAGCTATGGGCCATTGGGTCGAATATTCTTACGTCAAAGAATGCTCGCTGTGCTCTTGTCCAAAAACTTCTTGCACTAACGTCCACTCGTGCTCCGTTGGATGTGTTGGCCGTCCTGTGCTGCAAGATCTCTCCCTCCAAGGGAATGAGTGATGGTTCGCGCACCACATCTCGACACACCTCCCTGAGCATGTTCGCCGTTACATCTCTTACTTCATCGTGCCTGATGCTGATGAATCCTCCCTTCTTACATATCATGCTGTGGTCTGCATCGTTGTTGATTCCACAAACGCATCGATCGGGCAGTCCTTCAATCGGCCAATCATACCTCAGTGCAATAGCATCATTAAATTCTTGTTTGTTTAGATTGAAGCCTTTTGCCTTGATTGGTAGTGTTGTCAGCCAATTTGAAGCACCCGTTTCTTGTGCTATTTGTACTTTTCTTGTTAGTCTCGGGGAAAGTTGTCGCATCAATTGTGCCAGGTCATTTTTCTGTGAGTTTTGCCTCTCTGATGTGATGGTCTTTCTGATGTTGTAGATGTCCGCCTGGTCCACTTCGCCGTCAGGATCTTGCGCTACGATGCGTTCAGTGAGAGATTCTGTTATCTTTACTGAGTTCTCGTGTTCCGTTGTCGCCCTCCTCACCGGATTGATGATTCCAAGCCCTCCTAACCTAGGAGGAAGTGCGAGCAACTCCCTCTCTGTAGCATTTGGGGTGTGGGACTTCATCCAAGCTGGGATGAGTTTGTCTCTGATGGCATCTTCTAGCGGTTGAAGTTGTGGACCCATGTTTGGAATGGTACGCATCAAGTAGGTCCAGCGGTGTTTGACCCCATATGTGAATGCCGAATATGCAGCCTGTGGTTCCGTCTTTGCAATTTTGGCTAGTATTTCTATTTCGTTTACCCCCTCTCTGACCTTCTCTTCCATGTATTGCTTCTTGAACTCTTCTGTGCCAATCACTGCCCCTAGATGACGCTGTCCGTCCTTTGTTACGACCACTTCACTACCGTTGAAAGCTTCTAAGGCATTTTCGTAATGTTCTGCTTTTACTATCAGTATAGACTTACTAGCATTTGGAAAGTATCCTATTTCTGGTCCCACTTGTGATACTTGCTCCCACCAGCTCTTGAGATCATTGACTTTCCCTGCTCCAGTGAGATCATCTGCATAGGCCGCCTGCTTAACATGTGTCGTCTCATGTCTTGTTAATGATAGCAACACCGAGAGACCTAATGCGTACATCGCCATTGCTACTGGGTCCCCTTGTGTGGTTCCTTCCATTGATTTCAGTGCCGTTCCACGTCGTGAGTTTTGGTTGTTTACTATGAAGAGGTCTGCAGGCTGTTTATAGGTATTCTCTACATAGGTAGCTAAGCTGGGGCATTTTACCTTGATGTTGTGAATTGCTGTCTTTCTGTTGATGGTGTTAAAGGCATTTGATGCATCCACTAACAGCACGGCTTCACATTCTTCTTGCTCATATATTTCTCTTATTGCATGAATTGCTGCCTCTCCCCCTGCTTGGTGGCCAGCACACACTTGGAGATTTCCAGCCGCTGACCGCACATCGTCCTTCACCACCTCCATTATGCATTTTCCGATGATTCTTCTCAACACTTCACCCACCCCTACAGGTCTGCACCCTGGATTCTTGTCCAATGGTATTAGACGACAAGCTGTGTAGGCCTCCAAGTGTTGACAATCTTGAGTGGCCATTTTTCTTGCAAGATCTGCCAGCGCCCTGCGTAAGTCGGTCGCTGCAACTCCGAAAAGTGTGCTGCTCAGGATTGTTCTCCAACCGTTTGCATCCATCCCTGAGGGTCCTGCACTGCCTTGTGTCCCTAGAGCCTTTTTCCAAATCTTCTCGCCTGTGATTTGTTCGTAGATGACGGGGTTCGGTGGTATATAAGCCCCCTCTAGCTTCTGACTCTCGGATATACTAGGTTGCGGATGTTTCTCTTCCAGCAGCTTGATGGTATCTCTTGTGATAGGCAACAGCCCACTAGCTGCCTCCTTTGTCAGCGATCGTATTGCAGGTGCCACTTTACCTTGTCTCATCTGGTCGCCGAATCTCCTGGCCTTGTCCTCAGTGTTTTCTCTTTTGTGTTGCCGTCTGCCTTGTCTCTCTTGTAATGCTCTGGCTTCACTGAGTAAGTCATCCATCTTGTTATCATTCCACAGTTTCACTCTATTTGTTAGCGCTGTTACATTTTCCGCTTGTCTAGAATTGCGGTGAGTTTTTTGCAAGAAGAGATGTGGAATGCTGAAAAATAACTTGAGAGCATACGGGGCTAAAGGTCTGTCATAGACATAGTTATAAATGAGCTTTTTCATCTCTGTCAACAGTTTGGTGGTGGCGTCACATTTAGGTGGGTTGAATAAACTGTGTGCAGACCAATCTACAATTTCTGAGTAAGCTGCCTCTGTCCACATTTTTACCTCCTCTCCCCGTAGCCCTTTCCATTGAAGGGGTCCTCCTCTGCCATCAACTTCTGCGGGTCTCTCCAGGGCTGCTTCCCTCTGTGGTCCCACCTCCCTGTGTGCTTCTCGGGGCTCTTCGTTGCGTGGCATATCGTCGTTTCTACCAGCTATATTTGGCCTTGTTTGCACACCACCCTCCTCTCCAGCATCTCGGTGCTCGTCCGGGTCTTTGGACTCCGCTGGGCTCACCGTCACCCACCATGTCATGTGGTTGCCGCCCTTCTCTCGGGCCCCATGAGGGTCCCGCACCTCCACATGCTCTGTCGGGTTGTTGCCCATCGCCGTGTTGTGTCCCGTCAGCTTCATCCCTTCGCACTCTCTGGGCACTGGCTGCCGCCCCTCCCTCTGTTATTACACTATTATAAGGGTTGCGACACCGGGAACCTTTATTACAGTTTATGCATCCTTTTTTTTTTTTGCACGCATTTGCATCTTGTACATGTATGCTCATTCTTTGTACAGATGCAACACTTGTTAGTCTTTGACCTTTGTGATAGGGTTTCATCTAAACTTTCATCATCCTCCATTATACCCTTATAACACTTCCATCTGTTCTCTTGCAATGTCTTTTACGCTTTACACTAAGGCTATTTAGCTTGTTTTTCTTTTTTTTTCCAAAACTTAATTTATCTTATTTACAGTACCGGCCCGTAACTTCCGTAAAAACAACCCAATATTTTTCGGTATGTGTGCCTAGATTATTTTGTACTAGAGTGTGTATTCCCTATCGGTGTTGTTGCATACCATATTTGATATTCCCCCTGGCTGGCTGGTGGGATGTGGTGTGATGTGATGTGGGATGTGGTGGCTGGCTGGTGGGAGGTTGTGTTGTATGTGAACAATTTGGTGTTATTACGTGACATAAACACACTGAGTAAGCAGCTAGATAGGACAACTAGGCAGATTTTGGCTTTAATAAAGATGTTCGTTATTTCCTTTATAAACCGTAATGTTAGCAGTACTAACAGCAGCGGTAGTTGTAGAAGTTGTATTATCAATAAGGATTAGACCTTGGTTAATGACAAGATAGGATATTAGGTATTGTGGAGATTGAATTAGTTAAGAATGAGATTACTGCGAAATAATAGATAGATAGGTAGCGAGAAAGAGCAAAAGAGAGAGCTAGAGAGAGAGAGAGAGAGAGAGAGAGATAAGCGCTGCTTAGGCTGTCTTAATCCAAAAGAATAGAGAGAGAGAGAGAGAGAGAGAGAGAGAGAGTCCTATTTAGCCTACCTATCCAGCCTGTATATCTCAGAAGTTTTCGACTGTAAGATTATCCCCTTGCGGTCACTGTTTTTCTTGTTGTTTCCGTACCCTACTATGACTCATAGATTCACTCTCCTTTATTTTATGACCTAGAGAGAGAGAGCGAGAGAGAGAGATAGAGAGAGAGAGATATATTAGGTGCGAGAGGTGTGCTCTTATTTTTACTTATTTTAATGTTAATTTTAGGGAGAGTGAACGATAGCGAGAACGAGAAAGAGATGATAGGTTTATATATGAGTATCTATATTGATTAATTGTGAGAGAAACGTATCTGATGCATGATTGCCTTCCGTTATTGAGATAGAGAGAGAGAGAGAGAGAGAGAGAGAGAGAGAGAGAGATTTGATTTGATTTTGCCCCGAGGGGCGAGTTTATTGAGCAGCGCCCCCCATCCTGTGAGGGGACAACCACTAGTAAGGCGATACATACTGCTCAAAGAGCCATTATTCCACTGAAACAACAGCATCGTCGTCTGGTTACATTCATATTTGTGTTTATAAGTCAGGTTGGCATTATTCAGATGTGTTATTATAGTTTCCTCATTTAATTGTCACATGGTCTGTAAAAAAAAAAAAAAAAAAAAAAAAGCAAGCAAGCTTGTAGTGACTGAATTATTAATTGACAGGTTGTAAATAATAGCACTACAGAACTAGTGCAATCGTATGAGGAGACTATTCATATTTTCATTACATCAATGATTATTGAGATCATAGATAGCTGAATACAATTATTACAAAAATAGGCAATGGTATAAATCAACATAATACATAATTTAATACAGGTGGACATAATCATGATCCGGTTCGTTGTGCACTGGGAGCTAAGGTGTCTTGAGATCGCCTCGTACCCATACACAACGAACGTATTATAGTCTGCATGGTTGGTATCTAATTGAATATACTTAGTGGGTATTTCAAGAATGTCAGGGGGTAAGGAAATGTGATTTGTATATTAGAAGACTGTGATTAACGAGACGTGTAACATGTGGAGGGAGGTGGTAGAAAGAGAGGGATCTCGTTGGGGGTGGAAGTTTCGCTCCCAGGAATTTTCGTTCCTGTGGTGTTTCAATAATAATAATAAAATAATAATAATAATAAGGGGACAACCACTGGTAAGGCAATACATACTGCTCAAAGAGCCATTATTCTACTGTAACAACAGTATCGTCGTCTGGTGTTATTATAGTTTCCTCATTTGATTGCCACATATGCTGAGAGAGAGAGAGAGAGAGAGAGAGTGTCAAGTGTTCCCTCCAGTTTTATGGGAGGGGTGGATTGGGTGTGGGGGAGGGGGGAGGGGATGAAGGGGGAGCGAGAGGGGGTGGTACACGTGGGGGAACGGGGAGAGGTGGGGGTGGAGGATAAGAGGTATTGAGATGGGATAGGGGAGGGATAGGGGATGGATGGATGGATGGATGGATGGACAATAGCTATAAAGAAACCATTAGGGGGATGAGGTTAGGGGAAGTTACTAATATGCAGTACGTAGTAAAGAAAATCTTTCTATTTTCCCATGGTATCACCACACACTCAGGATACACTCACCGGTCCCTTTCTACTACTACTACTACTACTACTACATCATTATTTCAATATGAAAGGATGCAAGCTGCAGGAAGGCTTGCTCTTTGTCTCCTTATTACACATACAAATATGAAAGATATTATGAAGGCAAAATCATAGCAACATGGGAAAAGAGGTAATAGTAAAAATGACAAATTATTACAATATTCCTATAAATAAATACAAATATATGAACAATATTTATATATAAATAGAAAATATAATTAATACACAAATACATAAATAACAAATTATACATTATACTGTAAAACTTGCAAAATAAACAAACTAAAACTTGGACGAACACAGTAAAAAGACAAAACACTTATCAAAATCGCTATTTGGAAACAACGCTTAAACATATTAATAATGTATAAATAGAAGAACACAATCCACCAAATAGGGTGTACATTAATACATGAACAAGTTAATCTGTTTCCCAAGCAAACTAATTGCACATATAACAATGCACTATCGTCACGGTGACGTTCAAGGAATTAGTCAATATGAGAAGTCCGGGACGCTCTGGTAAACTTTACCAATTTATGAATGAATAAAGAAACTACAATTAATATTTAATTTTAATATTTAACTAAAATTTGCAGATTGACAAAATATCAACAATAGTACAAAATACAAATAACACTCACTAACGATAGTGCTGTCGGGTAAGTACCTGTAAACATGGCACACATCAAGAGATAAAATTAAGTATGATCAGAATATCAAAGGAAAATGAAGATACGCAAGAAACACACCATACATATAGAGTAATAGCATAAAGGAAACACGGTCAAGTCCTGAGAGAGAATAGAGCCAATAGCGGAATAATCGTAATACTCTAAGGATATCAAGGACTAAAACCAGAAACAAATAAGAAAGAAACAAGAACAAGTATATATATATGTATATACTGTATAAATATATATATATATATATATATATATATATATAATATACATATATATATTCTGACATACGGAGCCCTGTATGTTAATTTAAGAGTTAGAATTAGAGTTGAAGGAGTGTCAAACTACCCAAGCGGCAAAGCAGACTAGCGAGCGAACCAGCGAGTGGGAAACCAGCTCGTCCGCATACCAGCAAACAAGCCTTCACACCTGCGTGCGTCATAGGGGACCCTGCAAACTACTTCGATGACCCAACAATATGACGTATGATCGACGCCAGGAGCCCCCATTGGACGACGCACCTGCTATGCAACTCGAGGAGCTATGATAGGGGCGCGCACCATCACTCGCCTCCTGATTCGTTCCTACACCATCATTGTTTAGTATATAAGACCCGAGTAGTGGGCATTCAAATCAGTCTCATTTGGAGTTGGGGAAGGTGAACTTGCAGCTGGAGGAAGACGGGGTGAAGTATTATAATGGGATTGTGACTGTCAGTCAGATTATATAAGTGTGTTAAGTGTGTTCGGTGTAAACACTTACGTTATGTTGGTTAGTGAGATATGTGATTGGGAATTAACGTTAACGCTACTATTATGTGCTTAACTATTTTATTGCGAATTAACGTTAACGCTACTGTTATGTACTTCACTATTTGATTGGGAATTAACGTTAACGCTATTATTAAGTACTTAACTATTTTAGTTGACTAACTTGTGGACTAAAGCAACTCTTTAAGTAATTGGGTTATGATGAAAGTAATACTATTGTTTTATATTAATACTTACGAGTTCTTTCATTTTCTTTGAATTAAGCTTACATTGCTTAACGGTGCTTAGTACGGTGATGCTATTGTCTCTTATTAGTAATATCGCCTTAGACTAACATGGCTGTTTCAATGTTACTTCTAGTGATTTCCTAAGCTGAAGAAAATTATTTTAGCTTCAAAATATAATTTTTGCTTTTCATATTATTTGAGTGAGACCTGAATCGAATCTATGAAGCGATCCTGTAACTTAATTTACTCATAATCAAACCTCAATGTTACGTGGTTAAGAAATACATTTATCTAATTATTTAATATATATCTAACTTTTTATGTGACTTTGATATTAATCCTGATGATAATAATAATATAATACTGTTAACGTACGACAAGAACCAAGAATAATTACATTACATATAAATAAAAGGACATATAAGAAAACTATCTATTCATTTCAAAAAGGGTAAGAGACAGAAATATTCTTACTTTAATATTTATCTTTCAAGACTTTTTATAGAATTAATAGTCCTTCTTTAGATATAACTTCGGTTCATAACCATAGCCTACTAAGCTTCGGTTAAATAATAACTCTTTATAAATACTACATGACTTTAATTAGTTTCAGTATTTTTCATAATTAAAGAGTATCAGTCAATAAAGGATACAAAGTCCTAAGATCCAAAAGGAAAGGAAGCAACAACAGGAAATAATTGTATTAGATTTTACTTTTGTTTTGCCTTCAGCTGACTGATACCTTAATATATATCTCTGTGCTATGTAGATTCATCAAGTTAACCACTTGAGGATCAAGATACGTAACAGAAGAGTGGCGACCTTGCCAGTATTCGTTTCATACAGTTTCACTCAGTTTCATTACCGTTTCACTACTTAAAAATCAAATATTAATCATGACTCATCTAATTAATGACGAAGATGCTCCAGTTTTCATAGAATCAGAACCCACAGCCCCTGATATTGACTGTCTGTCAAAATCCGAACTGGAAGTGCTTGCCTCACATCTCCAATTAACTGTCTCAAACATGTCCAAAGTAGAGGTGGCTCAGACCATAAAAACCCACCTGTTACCTGTAGAAGGAGGGGAGGGAGACGGAGCAGTTGGTGGGATCCCGAGTAAACCTAGCCAACTTGATGTACAATTGCCACCTGGTTTGACCGGTGATCAAATATTCGAACTAGAACTAGCCAGAATAAAAGCAAATACCGAAGAAAGTAGCATAAAATGTGAATATCAATATCGTACGGCTCAACTAAATGTCAATACAAATGCTCCCTTAATTGCTCCCCCTCTGGGATTGACTATGCCTAGTGTCATTCTACCTTTCACTGAGGATAATGTGCAGGATTTCTTTGTTTTGTTTGAGGAAGTTGCTGGAGGTATGAAGTGGACAAGAGATCAATGGCCTTTTATGTTACAAACCGTTTTGACAGGGCAGGCTCGAGCCACGTATTTGTCAGAAGTAGCAGAAGTTAGGCAGGATTATGACCATCTCAAAGAAGCTATCCTAAAAACCGATCAATTGCAGCCTGAGGCTTACAGGCAATCTTTCCGTAAAAACCAGAAGAAAGTAGAAGAAACCCATAAGGTATTTGCCAGGACCATGACTAAAACTTTCAATCATTGGGTCAAGAGTAAGAAAGTCACAAGCTACAACGATCTGAAGGAGTTGGTCCTGTTAGAAAATTTCCTATGGAAAATTGATTCTTCTGTATCCTATCATTTAAAGGGGAAAAAGGTAGATTGTCTTGCCGACGCCGCTGACATGGCTGACACATACGTACTCAACAACAAATTTCGTGGAAAGAAGCCCTACGATAATTTTAGTTCTAATTTTAAGTATCCCAATCACAAATCTGACAGACCCAGTCACAAGCCTATAACGTCTTCCCCAGCTAGCCAAAATAGAATTGTTCCCCCAACTAAAAATGCGACTCACTATTTGACTTCAACTCAATGTCTCAAGTAGCAGTTCCCTCAGACAGAAATTTACCGAATGTAAGAGTTGATGAGAGTGTGAATGACGGTCCAACTGTGCCTGATGATGTGACTGAGGTGGATTTATCTGACACCTGATAACAGATAACAGAGGATAACAGAGGTGGGCCCCAAAGTAATAGTAATGCTCAAAGAGGAAACGTTCCCGTATCCCCTAAAGTATGTACTTTTTGTGGCATGAGAGGCCACCTAGCTTATCAGTGCTGGGCCAAGGAGAAAACCGAGAGATCGGGGCAGACTGATACCGCCGTATCTCAAATTCCATATGTGCCTTTAATGCAGGACTCCTGACAGAAGGAGTACCTAGCAGCTAATGTAAATCATCTAGACAGGGGTGTAGTAGCATGTGTGGTGCAACCCACTAGGGTTAAGCCAATAATAATTTCACCATCAGTGCAGGACAGTTACCGTCCCTTTATTTCATCTGGCAACGTGAGATTAAATGGTTGTATGCATGAGGTAAAAATTCTGAGAGACACAGGTTCTACTAGCACCCTCATGGTGAATCCTTACACTGAGTGCCCACCTGGCGAACCAGTTGTAATGAGAGGTGCTGGAGGCCAATTTTATGCATACTTGGTAAAAGGCGAAATTGAATGTGAGTTACTACAGGGTGAGGCCACCATAGCTTTGTGTAGGTCCCAAGATATCCCTGTGGCTGGGGTAACACTCCTTTTGGGGAATGATGTAGCAGGTGAGAAGGTCCGACCAGACCCCATTTTGTCACTTTCCCTTGTTAACGAGCCACTAACCGGTGAGCTCGAAAAGGAGATGCCAACAGTTTTCCCTGTGTGTGCTGTCACACGTTCAATGTCTCAAGTAGCAGTTCCCTCAGACAGAAATTTACCGAATGTAAGAGTTGATGAGAGTGTGAATGACGGTCCAACTGTGCCTGATGATGTGACTGAGGTGGATTTATCTGACACCTTTATGGCTCATCTTGACCCTAACGATGACCATGAAACCCCTCCAAATTGTCCTAGTGGCATGGTAGAGCTACAGAGAGATGATAGTGAATGCAAGGAGTTAGCTGCCAGGTCCGTGAGTGAAGAGGAATGTGAGAAGGAGGGTGGTGAATGTTTCTACCTCAAAGGAGGAGTATTGTGGCGTAGATGGAGACCGCCACACAGACCAATCGATGACGGGGCCTGGGACGTCCATCAAGTAGTAGTCCCCAAACCTTGTCGTAGAGATATCTTGGAAATGGCACATTGTATACCATTGGCAGGACACCTAGGTGTGAGAAAAACTCTAGACAGAATCAGAGCCCACTTTCACTGGCCAGGAATGCATGCAGATGTAGTGGAGTTTTGTAGAGTGTGTCACACTTGCCAGATGACAGGAAAACCCAATCAGAAGGTGCCTGTACATCCTCTGGTGCCCTTGCCCGTTTTCGAGAATCCTTTTACTCGGGTGGTAGTGGACATTGTAGGCCCATTGCCTAAGACTTCCCAAGGTAACATTTATTTATTTACTATCATGGACATGGCAACTCACTACCCAGAGGCTATACCCTTAAGGACTACCTCTGCTCCAACTGTCATCAAGGAACTGCTCAAATTCTTCACCAGAATGGGTTTCCCCCATGAGGTGCAAAGTGATCAAGGAACTAATTTTACCTCTAACATTTTTCAGCAGTCCCTGAAGGAGTTGGGTATCGAGCATGTTAAGTCTAGCACCTACCACCCAGAGAGTCAAGGGGTTCTCGAACGATATCATCAGACATTAAAAGGAATGTTGCATAAGTATTGTACAGAGACCGAAGTTGAGTGGGATAAGGGGGTACCTTTTCTTTTATTTGCTACTCGTGAGGTTCCAACTGAATCCCTGGGTTTTTCCCCTAATGAGCTAGTTTTCGGTCACCAGGTAAGAGGTCCTTTGCAACTATTGCAGGATAGCCTAGTTGGCCAGGAGGGGAACCAAAACCTCCTCAAGTATGTTTCAGATTTCAAAACCCGGCTGAGATCCTCATGTGAGTTTGCCGCTCAAAACTTGACAGTGGCTAAAAGCTCCATGAAGAAATGGTATGACCGAAAAGCCTGTGAGAGGGAGTTTCAGCCCGGTGATGAGGTTTTGGTCCTGTTCCCCCTTTTTGGCCAACCTTTATCTGCCAAGTTCAGGGGCCCATATAAGATCATTCGGAGGGTGAGCATTACCGATTATCTAGTAACTACCCCCGACAGGAGAAAGCCCACGCAAGTATTCCATATAAATATGTTGAAACCCTACCATAGGTCCCCTGATTCCTCTCCTCCAGATTCTCCCACTGTGGCAGTGAATGTCAGGACCTGTGGGCAGCCTGGTGCGGACAAAGTCTTCAGTTCTCTTACTGACCCGCAACAGACTGTTCCAGAGCCTGAAGGTATCCATGCAGACGTTGACTTGTCATGTTGCCTATCCAACTTTCAGTATAATTCAGTAGCTTCGAATCCTGCATATCAATCTAAGCATGTACACACATCCCAACTGCAACTCACGTAGGCTATGCATATGTGAATGGAAAGAGCAATTAATGGGGCCTTAACCACTTAGGGAAGTCCTCTCGATAAATTACTCCTGAACCAATATCAATTATTATGTTCCTTCCAACAACCAACCATACTCCTAAAATAGCAGAGTCCCTCCTACTCACCATCTTAAGCCCACCTTGGGCACCCACGAATTATCCTCCAACCTATTATGTTTCTAAGGTATTGTGTATATTTTAGCCTACAATATCTACACGTAGTTCACATATGGTTTAGCTGTTTCTGTTGTTTGTGTTTGTTTCTCTCTCTTTTTTCTCGATTTCTAACTTTTTATGTTTTTCTAAATTATTATTAAAAATATATTTGCTTTAAATGTCAACATAATGTATTAATAAATGTATTTCTTATTGATTTAGGTCTGATGATGACATAATTATGTTAATGTCGAAACGTTACCGGTACCAGAATAAAGATGTTCGTGTTTACCTGGGTGTTGGTTACCCCTATATATTGTTACGTATCTTGATCCTCAAGTGGTTAACTTGATGAATCTAGATAGCGCAGAGATATATATTAAGGTATCAGTCAGCTGAAGGCAAAACAAAAGTAAAATCTAATAAAAAAAAATCCTGTTGTTGCTTCCTTTCCTTTTGGATCTTAGGACTTAGTTACCTTTATTGACTGATACTATTTAATTATGAAAAATACTGAAACTAATTAAAGTCATGTAGTAGTTATAAAGAATTATTATTTAACCGAAGCTTAGTAGGCTATGGTTATGAACCGAAGAAGTTATATCTAAAGAAGGACTATTAATTCTATAAAAAGTCTTGAAAGATAAATATTAAAGTAAGAATATTTCTGTCTCTTACCCTTTTTGAAATTAATAGATAGTTTTCTTATATGTCCTTTTATTTATATTTAATGTAATTATTCTTGGTTCTTGTCGTACGTTAACAGTATTATATTATTATTATCATCAGGATTAATATCAAAGTCACATAAAAAGTTAGATATATATTTAATAATTAGATAAATGTATTTCTTAACCACGTAACATTGAGGTTTGATTATGAGTAAATTAAGTTACAGAATCGCTTCATAGATTCGATTCAGGTCTCACTCAAATAATATGAAAAGCAAAAATAATATTTTGAAGCTAAAATAATTTTCTTCAGCTTAGGAAATCACTAGAAGTAACATTGAAACAGCCATGTTAGTCTAAGGCGATATTACTAATAAGAGACAATAGCATCACCGTACTAAGCACCGTTAAGCAATGTAAGCTTAATTCAAAGAAAATGAAAGAACTCGTAAGTATTAATATAAAACAATAGTATTACTTTCATCATAACCCAATTACTTAAAGAGTTGCTTTAGTCCACAAGTTAGTCAACTAAAATAGTTAAGTACTTAATAATAGCGTTAACGTTAATTCCCAATCAAATAGTGAAGTACATAGGAGTAGCGTTAACGTTAATTCGCAATCAAATAGTTAAGCACATAATAGAAGCGTTTACGTTAATTCCCAATCACATATCTCACTAACCAACAAAACGTAAGTGTTTACACCGAACACACTTAACACACACTTATATAATCTGACTGACAGTCACAATCCCATTATAATACTTCACCCCGTCTTCCTCCAGCTGCAAGTTACCTTCCCCAACTCCAAATGAGACTGATTTGAATGCCCACTACTCGGGTCTTATATACTAAACAATGATGGTGTAGGAACGAATCAGGAGGCGAGTGATGGTGCGCGCCCCTATAATAGCTCCTCGAGTTGCATAGCAGGTGCGTCGTCCAATGGGGGCTCCTGGCATCGATCATACGTCATAGCGTCGGGTCATCGAAGTAGTTTGCATGGTCCCTTATGACGCACGCAGGTGTGAAGGCTTGTTTGCTGGTATGCGGACGAGCTGGTTTCCCACTCGCTGGTTCGCTCGCTAGTCTGCTTCGCCGCTTGGGTAGTTTGACACTCCTTCAACTCTAATTATAACTCTTAAATTAACATACAGGGCTCCGTATGTCAGACCTCCCCCCTAGAAAAGAGTTTAAGGAGTATAGTACATAATATTAAACATAATACATAAATAGATTCACCACCAGATTGGCAACAGCAAGATTATAATGAGGATATAATAAGGATATCACCCAAAGTAGGCAACGTCTCCAGGTACCACATCAGAACATAGCCGGAACGTCGCTGGAGCGTTATTCGAACTGCAAGGCATCTCACAGCTGAAGGCTTGACAGCGCACTACTAAAGCATGATATTTACCTCGCTACAAGGGAGAGCTAATTGCCAAAATCCTCTCATTAAATTAAACTTACTGCTGTATGAGGCCAACCTGGTAAATGTAATCTTTGATCCGTGGCAGTGGGTAGGTATCGTTCTTTGTGACAGCATTAACTTGCCTATAGTCCATACATAACCTATGGCTCCCGTCTGGCTTTGGCACAAGTATGACCGGACTACTCCACTCGCTTAAGGCCCTTGTGATCAGCTGGTTTGAAAACATGAAGTCAAGCTCGACCTGCAGTATACTCCTGCGTTGTGGCGAGACACGGTAGGGGGATAGTTTAATGGGAGTTGCATCCCCTACGTCGATGTCGTGCAAGGCCAAAGAAGTGAGCCTTGGAGTATCACGGAACACACTGGAGACTGAGATAAAACAGAGATTAGTTGGTTCGCTTGATCAGAGGGAAGATGACATAGTTTAGATGGTAATTCCCCCCAAGCTACTGAATTATACTGAAAGTTGGATAGGCAACATGACAAGTCAAAGTCTGCATGGATACCTTCAGGCTCTGGAACAGTCTGTTGCGGGTCAGTAAGAGAACTGAAGACTTTGTCCGCACCAGGCTGCCCACAGGTCCTGACATTCACTGCCACAGTGGGAGAATCTGGAGGAGAGGAATCAGGGGACCTATGGTAGGGTTTCAACATATTTATATGGAATACTTGCGTGGGCTTTCTCCTGTCTGGGGTAGTTACTAGATAATCGGTAATGCTCACCCTCCGAATGATCTTATATGGGCCCCTGAACTTGGCAGATAAAGGTTGGCCAAAAAGGGGGAGCAGGACCAAAACCTCATCACCGGGCTGAAACTCCCTCTCACAGGCTTTTCGGTCATACCATTTCTTCATGGAGCTTTTAGCCACTGTCAAGTTTTGAGCGGCAAACTCACATGAGGATCTCAGCCGGGTTTTGAAATCTGAAACATACTTGAGGAGGTTTTGGTTCCCCTCCTGGCCAACTAGGCTATCCTGCAATAGTTGCAAAGGACCTCTTACCTGGTGACCGAAAACTAGCTCATTAGGGGAAAAACCCAGGGATTCAGTTGGAACCTCACGAGTAGCAAATAAAAGAAAAGGTAACCCCTTATCCCACTCAACTCCGGTCTCTGTACAATACTTATGCAACATTCCTTTTAATGTCTGATGATATCGTTCGAGAACCCCTTGACTCTCTGGGTGGTAGGTGCTAGACTTAACATGCTCGATACCCAACTCCTTCAGGGACTGCTGAAAAATGTTAGAGGTAAAATTAGTTCCTTGATCACTTTGCGCCTCATGGGGGAAACCCATTCTGGTGAAGAATTTGAGCAGTTCCTTGATGACAGATGGAGCAGAGGTAGTCCTTAAGGGTATAGCCTCTGGGTAGTGAGTTGCCATGTCCATGATAGTAAATAAATAAATGTTACCTGGGGAAGTCTTAGGCAATGGGCCTACAATGTCCACTACCACCCGAGTAAAAGGATTCTCGAAAACGGGCAAGGGCACCAGAGGATGTACAGGCACCTTCTGATTGGGTTTTCCTGTCATCTGGCAAGTGTGACACACTCTACAAAACTCCACTACATCTGCACGCATGTGCCAGTGAAAGTGGGCTCTGATTCTGTCTAGAGTTTTTCTCACACCTAGGTGTCCTGCCAATGGTATACAATGTGCCATTTCCAAGATATCTCTATGACAAGGTTTGGGGACTACTACTTGATGGACGTCCCAGGCCCCGTCATCGATTGGTCTGTGTGGCAGTCTCCATCTACGCCACAATACTCCTCCTTTGAGGTAGAAACATTCACCACCCTCCTTCTCACATTCCTCTTCACTCACGGACCTGGCAGCTAACTCCTTGCATTCACTATCATCTCTCTGTAGCTCTACCAGGCCACTAGGACAATTTGGAGGGGTTTCATGGTCATCGTTAGGGTCAAGATGAGCCATAAAGGTGTCAGATAAATCCACCTCAGTCACATCATCAGGCACAGTTGGACCGTCATTCACACTCTCATCAACTCTTACATTCGGTAAATTTCTGTCTGAGGGAACTGCTACTTGAGACATCAAGTGATATAACAAAATGTTATAATATTTATACCTCACATTCCCCTGCAGAAGATTTTCCAATTGATTTGAAAAAGGTTACTTCAGGGGTCGATTAAGGTTAGCTCTGGGTTTGGTTGGCGGGGGTAACCCACCACTGGAAATTACTGGAAGTGGTCATTCATGATATCTGGGACCCTGCAGAAGATTTTACAAGTTATTTGAAGTGGTTACCTCATGAGCTGATCTAGGTAACTTCTGGGATTTTGCAATTTTTGAGCGTGGCTGGCCATTAATGATATTTGGGACCCTGCCGAATATTTTACAAGTGATTTGAAGTGGTTACCTCATGAACTGATCTAGGTCAGCTTTGAGGGGCTAATTAATGGTGGCTGGCAGGTGTACTCCACCACTGAAAATTACTGGAAGTGGCCATTCATGATATCTGGGACCCTGAAACAGATTTTGCAAGTGATTTGAAGTGGTTACTTCATGAGCTGATCTAGGTAACTTCTGGGATTTTGCAATTTTTGAGCGTGGCTGGCCATTAATGATATTTGGGACCCTGCCGAATATTTTACAAGTGATTTGAAGTGGTTACCTCATGAACTGATCTAGGTCAGCTTTGAGGGGCTAATTACTGATGGTTGGCAGGTGCAATCCACCAATGAAAATTACTGTCTTCAACCATGTTTCATACATTGGGTTATGAAATGTCTATTACAGTTATTTAGAATGGGTTACTGTGCAATTCATACATGTATTCATAAATGATGAATAATTCATGAATTACATACCGGTAATTTCAATATATGTGTATTATTTATTGTTCTGCTATCATGTGCTTTAATTACACTATATTTCTATTTAACCAAACCTAACTCAATCTTTCTTCTATTCAACAGCTGAGCTCTGGAACTCTCCTAGAATCAGTCTTTCCCTCTTCCTATGACTTAAATTGCTTCAAACACCGTGTGTCGAAGCATTTTGGCTCGAATGTCCCTTGATTTTGGCCCTGTCGCTCTTTTATTTCTGGGGGAGGTACTCGCCACAAGCAGTTCTGCCTTTTGTCTCCCTCACTCACATAGAAACACATTTTTTAAACTAACCTAACCTAACTTATGGTGAGTACACTACTAGATATATATAATTACAATATTGCACATTGCATCAACAGACATTTTACTGATCTATTACTCCTTAATACAGCATTTGTTTTATGTGCCATTTTGTCCTAGTCCGTAATTTGTGACATTTCTTGCAGTGTCTCTTTTTCCAGTGCCATTTTTTCCTGTGCCTTTTTTTCCGGTGCCTTTTTTCCGAGTACCCTGGTCAACACATAACGAAAAGGGGCGTGATAACTAAAATGCATAAATTGAAAGATTACTGAGCATTCAAATCCAAAACAAGAGAATAAGCAATGTTCTTCTGTACCGGCAACGTTTTTTTTTTACTTTATTCTGGCTACTATTAGACGATTGTATTCAATTTTAAAGGGGTCTCGATTTATTTACAGGCTTCGAACATATCCCCTTTTGCTACCACAGATCCTTATTAAACTGCACACAATCGTCTAAAAAATAACAAGAATATAATTAAAGATAAATCACCGGTACAGAAGGGGTTAATGACATTAATTAAAACCATGAGCATGTACAAATGCGCTAAGAAGTGATGACTCGATTCCCAGTACCTTTTGTTCAGAAAGTGCTATCTGGCAACTATTGAGGCTCTACTATATTCATATATTACACACCGGGGAGAACTGTATTGAAGGACAAAATACCAAAAACACGATATATATGTATTGTTACATATATTTATCTCATTATGTGAGAGCATACCAAATAATACGAAAGTTGAGACTAACCCGAACGAAAGAATGTGAAACTCGAAAGAATGTGAAACTCGTAGTATTTCGCTCACTAGATTCAGGATTAAAATGTGGAGGAAGTCTCTTAATGCTTTTATTACTTTTTAAGCCAACAATACTGGGAGAAAAGTATCTCATAAAATTAAAACCAACCGTTAAAAGTAATATTCAACCCATGAGTGTGAATAAATCACGTAAATAAACATATAACAGATTGTTTTTTCCACATTTAATTCTCTAAGTGGGACAAGTCTGCCTTAAAAAATAAAGCAGTCTCCAGTATATTTTGGGATAAAGCTTGACTATTCGAGAACAGCTTGTAATTTGTATAGACAGACGATGAAATTTCACTTATAACATATTTAATAGCCCATAGGGACACCCATATGGGAACGAAAGATGGAAAGGCATGTAGTAAAGGCCAGAGGTGGATATACAAGCGGAAGAGATCCACTCTCCCTCATATACCGGCAGTGACTGACTTGCATTTTTTTGCAGGCCTCCAGGCGGCAGGCCCAGGGAGTGTAACATGCTAGATAGCGCCAGGAAATTAAATACTTTCATTATTCTATACAGATATTGAAAACAAACCTTACTTATATATATTCAAACAACAACATAAATATAATTTAAAAGACCTAAATAGGTTAATTTTGTCAGTAGGCCAATTATTGGAATATCCGAGACCTATAGTTATAAATTAGGAAATGACTGGGCTCTGACGGGCAGTGGAGAGTTACCAGCGGTAGCCAGATTTGGGGGCTTTTGTCCGAGCCTTAATTAAACAAATCGGGTCATGACTTCTTAGCGCGATTGTACTTCCGTATGTATAATCACGGACGGTATAATCTTGACCGTCCACTGTAATAGTTTCCCTAGTACTATCACCAGTGTTATGGTTGTGGATATATAGATGAAGCTCTTTATTCTGATATATCCAAGTACAGTTGCCCACACAAGTTCTGTTCCTCGTCGTGATCTAATATATGACAGTGAAATTAGTACGAATTAATTACAGTATCTTACAGTATCTTACAGTAGACGTTCTGGAAGAGGCCTTTTTAGACCTGTGTATCCAGCTCAGGACCTGCACCAAAGCTGGTGGCTGTGGCAGTCAATACAATTTTATAGTACTGAAGTTTAGTTTTATAATTATACAATAGATCTTGTCGACTCCATATCTTGTCTATATTACGCTCAAACGTTTGTAAAGATTACAAGTGTGGTCGGTTAATTATCAGTTGACTCTGTTTCTTTTCAGCTGACGATAAATTTGATCTCTTAGTCGCTGGTTTCTCGATAATTGATAGAAAAATATAAATCTACTATATCTCTGCATCATCTAATTGCCGCCAAGTTCTTATAATTAACAGCATATTTCGATACAAAAACTTTATTGTAACTGAATAATCAAGATGTGAACATGGCAATTTATCGTCAGCTGAAAATAAACAGACTACAGTCAGATGAGTTTACCTCTGCATAAGAAACTACACCCGAAATTCAATCATGCACATTATATTTCCATGTATAAGATCACAGACAGGAACAGAACTTATATGGGCAAATGTACCTTTCAATATCTATTTACATGTGTTCAATATTTTGTTTTATTCATACGTTGTGTCAACTAATGTCTTATTCCGAAATATGTGACTTAACTTTTGAATGTGACTGAATACTGCAGCGTCTCTTCCATCACAGTTATGGATGGTATTATTAAGTATGGCAGAGGACCAAGGTTGCCGGATAAGGCTCACAAATTATGAGGCTCTCAGTTGACTCTCACATTTTTAGCTCCACCACCAATGGCGTGTCATTTATTACCATAATGGTGGCTGTAAACATCCCAAGGCAAGTTATCACCACAACGCACACAGGTTTGATCGTCCTACGAAACTTCTCCAGCAGTTCCTCGGACCGTGCTTGTGTTTCACATCATTTGTACCTGCGTGGATAAGGTACAGCGTATTATTTTGGGCACCGTCGCGTGTTCTGCTAAGTGGACAGACAAACAGACAGACAGTACAGGGGGAAGAACGTTTGAAGTGAAGGATACAGATATATATATATATACAAACAGAACATATAGTTGGCATGACTCGCAACGAAATAACTTCAAACGTCTCTATGCAACAGTGTGGAAGTGTTTGGAGAGAAGAGAGATAGATAGATAGATAGATAGAGAGAGAGAGAGAGAGAGAAGCGTTAATGTATTGGAAGGGATGTCAAGGATAGATATACTATAGGAAGGATAGCAGTTATTAGTAAGAAAGAGGTACAATCGACCTAATAAGTCATGTCTCGACACCAAGTATATTTTGATGCATCATTGTTATCAGCAACATCTACAACTTGATTTATTAGTTTCGAATGATATATACAAACATTTCACTACACTTACACAACATATTCAACATCTGGCAGACATTAATACATCACAGAGCGAACCAAACGTAAAGACAGCTGATACATAACTTATTAGCGCGACCGTAAAATAGTGGACAATGGGGACTGAATGTTGACTCTGTAGTAGGAGAGATCGGTCGTCTGTTTTCTGAGAACACTATTTCGGTGCCATCATTATCAAGCAACGGGGCTGGTAGTATATGATATGTAGTTGTTCTATGTGAGTTTAGGAGAGAAAAGGCAAAACTCCCTGTAGCAAGTGTCTTCCCAAAGTTAAAAGCGTGAAAGAGAGTCAAATTCAAGGTACGTTCGAGTCAAAATATCTGGACTCACGGAGCTTGAAGTAGCTCAAGATGAGGGACAGACCGATATAGGGATAGAGTTTCAAAGTTTATTTGTTGAGCAGAAGAAAGACTGGGAAAATCGGTTCACTCTTGGTTGAAAGAGTTGGGCAAAATAGGGGTGGGAGTGTGTTAAGAGGCAGGTGCCCCCCACTCTTCGTAAGGGAAGAGGTTTACACTGAAAAAGATCTGAAGAATATTGATTATTTTAATCATTGTAGAAGAGTTAGAGAGATGCTACATTGCGGCGTGAAGAGAGAGACAGTAGGGAATTAGTAAGAGGAAGTGGGTTGATGAGACAAAATGTTTTGACTCCATCCTTTTGAAAATTGTGCTATGGGTACGAACCTTCCCACAAATGCGAACAATACTCGATACAAACTGTCTATATACATTATACAGTATTTATTGATCTATTTCCAGAGGCCCTATTCCCCGAAGAAGTGCCCACGATTTAATCACCCTAATATTCTACTGGCTACCGTCAGTCGGCGCCTCTCATCCCATCCAACACCACTTTCACTCATTTACAATACCTCATATACATCATTCCATGCATTGCATTCTTGGTGTAATTTTCCCTCTTTGCCATTATTGTCAAAATATGTTTAATATATGAAATTACATAGTTGAATATAAAGAAAGGTTTATAGCACCAGTGGCACAAATAAATGTGTTGAAATGTGGAACAATAAACAGTAGGTATATACATTACCATAGATAATAGGAGAAGTCGACCTGCAGCTGCAGTAACTGTTTAGTTGAAGTGGTGCTCTCTGTTTAGATTTTGTGAAGTATTATCATTTTGAAATTATTAAAAATGCAAAATGCTTTGAAAGTGTCCATTTTATAGGCTTTTTTAGTGCTAGCTGAGACGAATGTCCATACCAAGTTGTTGTGGTGAGCTATGTAGGGTAAGTTTCTCGATTCCCAGAACCACCACAGCTATAATATAGCTGTTGAAGTACATACAGTAAGGTAAACAATGTATAAAATATTAGAGTATTATTAGACAATAAGGATAAGTCACTGGAATAACGAAAAACGTAAACAAATACGAAATAACTGAGCCACCAGAAACGTTTGGCTTCCCGCACCCTACACACCTCATTGTTTATGTTTAAAAGTTTACACTCCCAGAGTGTGGCCGACTCTGCTGAATGCGTATTATTTCCAGTGATATATCGTGTTTTAGTGCTTTAATGTTCCTCTGATTTAACACAACAATGGCAGAATGTACAAGTGATGAGAATGTGACTAACTGGTAGCCTGTAGCTACTCCATCTGGCCTTCAATCAGCGGAAAAAGGAAGCGTTTCGTCTTTTTATCTTTTAGGCTAAAACATATTACATTCCTCGTTGGATTCCAAGTGTTTCTAGTAGCCTAACTCCAGTGATGGCAGCGATGCTGTCGATCTATCCTACTATCCTAAAAGTGGTGAAAGGCATAATGATGACAGTGAAGGCACCAATGATGTTAAAGGCGATAAATGGAAGTGATGTGGAAGCAGTTAGCCGAAACAGTAGTGACACCAGAGACAGTTTAATTAGACACAAAGAATAATGCTGGATCTTGTAAAATAACTTAGCCTACTTACGAATATTTTATTTATCTTTATAATAAGCTTTCCATGAAAATCTATGGAGTATGGTATTTTATTAAATATCTAGGCTAGGCTATGTAAAAATGTAACACCTAAGACAATTCCTTGATAGGTTAGGCTACCCATAACGGTAATAGTAGCAGTAACACTCCACACCTATTAAACGAAGCACTTGCAATATTGACCAAAAAGGATTCTCAAAGGAAATGAACGAAACCGCGTAGCCTACTAATACAGTACAAAGCTCATGGGGTAGCGTCGTCGGGTCACTCGGACATCTGGGATATATTTTTCAAATATTGCTTAAAAATAGCCTAGTAAATATTGTTAAAAATTATAATTTTTTAGAAAAGACTCGCCGCCTTAATATAAATAATTTATTAGGGACAATGGAGGTCTATGGAATCCTTATACTGTACTCATGTATAATCCACTGTGGAAGAATAATTGTGATCATATTTATATAACCCGATATTAGTGGAAAAAGTAATATCACTCTCAGAGCTCCTTCGGACATCCTCACTGTTTACAAACTTCTTCAGTATGGAGTATAATCGATATTTACCCCCTGCTGGTAGCCTGGTAACACAGAGTCACAGATGATGATTTCAATAAGTCATGGTTAGGCTACCCATAACGGTAATAGTAGCAGTAACACTCCACACCTATTAAACGAAGCACTTGCAAAATACAGAAAGAGTAACCCATCCTATTTAAAGAATGGTTTATTTGTAGGTGCATTTCAAGGTTTTAATAGTTTTTAAGGTAATTACTGTTTAGGGAAAAGGCTCGCACCCTTATTTTTCGTGTTTTTTTCCTCCAGATTTTGAGAAATGAGTGTTTTCATGGTTATAGTTACCTATATTTACAATGTGGGATACAGGATGGGTTGAGGGGGGGCGAAGCCCCCCATGACTTATTGAAATCATCATCTGTGACTCTGTGTTACCAGGCTACCAGCAGGGGGTAAATATCGATTATACTCCATACTGAAGAAGTTTGTAAACAGTGAGGATGTCCGAAGGAGCTCTGAGAGTGATATTACTTTTTCCACTAATATCGGGTTATATAAATATGATCACAATTATTCTTCCACAGTGGATTATACATGAGTACAGTATAAGGATTCCATAGACCTCCATTGTCCCTAATAAATTATTTATATTAAGGCGGCGAGTCTTTTCTAAATAATTATCATTTTTAACAATATTTACTAGGCTATTTTTAAGCAATATTTGAAAAATATATCCCAGATGTCCGAGTGACCCGACGACGCTACCCCGCGAGCTTTGTACTGTATTAGTAGGCTACGCGGTTTCGTTCATTTCCTTTGAGAATCCTTTTTGGTCAATATTGCAAGTGCTTCGTTTAATAGGTGTGGAGTGTTACTGCTACTATTACCGTTATGGGTAGCCTAACCTATCAAGGAATTGTCTTAGGTGTTACATTTTTACATAGCCTAGCCTAGATATTTAATAAAATACCATACTCAATAGATTTTCATGGAAAGCTTATTATAAAGATAAATAAAATATTCGTAAGTAGGCTAAGTTATTTTACAAGATCCAGCATTATTCTTTGTGTCTAATTAAACTGTCTCTGGTGTCACTACTGTTTCGGCTAACTGCTTCCACATCACTTCCATTTATCGCCTTTAACATCATTGGTGCCTTCACTGTCATCATTATGCCTTTCACCACTTTTAGGATAGTAGGATAGATCGACAGCATCGCTGCCATCACTGGAGTTAGGCTACTAGAAACACTTGGAATCCAACGAGGAATGTAATATGTTTTAGCCTAGCCCTGATAAAAAGACGAAACGCTTCCTTTTTCCGCTGATTGAAGGCCAGATGAAGTAGCTACAGGCTACCAGTTAGTCACATTCTCATCACTTGTACATTCTGCCATTGTTGTGTTAAATCAGAGGAACATTAAAGCACTAACACACGATATATCACTGGAAATAATACGTAGTTCAGCAGAGTCGGCCACACTCTGGGAGTGTAAACATTTAAACATAAACAATGAGGTGTGTAGGGTGCGGGAAGCCAAACGTTTCTGGTGGCTCAGTTATTTCGTATTTGTTTACGTTTTTCGTTATTCCAGTGACTTATCCTTATTGTCTAATAATACTCTAATATTTTATACATTGTTTACCTTACTGTATGTACTTCAACAGCTATATTATAGCTGTGGTGGTTCTGGGAATCGAGAAACTTACCCTACATAGCTCACCACAACAACTTGGTATGGACATTCGTCTCAGCTAGCACTAAAAAAGCCTATAAAATGGACACTTTCAAAGCATTTTGCATTTTTAATAATTTCAAAATGATAATACTTCACAAAATCTAAACAGAGAGCACCACTTCAACTAAACAGTTACTGCAGCTGCAGGTCGACTTCTCCTGTTATCTATGGTAATGTATATACCTACTGTTTATTGTTCCACATTTCAACACATTTATTTGTGCCACTGGTGCTATAAACCTTTCTTTATATTCAAATATGTAATTTCATATATTAAACATATTTTGACAATAATGGCAAAGAGGGAAAATTACACCAAGAATGCAATGCATGGAATGATGTATATGAGGTATTGTAAATGAGTGAAAGTGGTGTTGGATGGGATGAGAGGCGCCGACTGACGGTAGCCAGTAGAATATTAGGGTGATTCACTCGTGGGCACTTCTTTGGGGTATATGGCCTCTGGAAATAGATCAATAAATACTGTATAATGTATATAGACAGTTTGTATCGAGTATTGTTCGCATTTGTGGGAAGGTTCGTACCCATAGCGCAATTTTCAAAAGGATGGAGTCAAAACATTTTGTCTCATCAACCTACTTCCTCTTACTAATTCCCTACAGTCTCTCTCTTCACGCCGCAATGTAGCATCTCTCTAACTCTTCTACAATGATTAAAATAATCAATATTCTTCAGATCTTTTTCAGTGTAAACCTCTTCCCTTACGAAGAGTGGGGGCACCTGCCTCTTAACACACTCCCACCCCTATTTTGCCCAACTCTTTCAACCAAGAGTGAACCGATTTTCCCAGTCTTTCTTCTGCTCAACAAATAAACTTTGAAACTCTATCCCTATATCGGTCTGTCCCTCATCCTATGACTTGAGCTACTTCAAGCTCCGTGAGTCCAGATATTTTGACTCGAACGTACCTTGAATTTGACTCTCTTTCACGCTTTTAACTTTGGGAAGACATTTGCTACAGGGAGTTTTGCCTTTTCTCTCCTAAACTCACATAGAACAACTACATATCATATACTACCAGCCCCGTTGCTTGATAATGATGGCACCGAAATAGTGTTCTCAGAAAACAGACGACCGATCTCTCCTACTAAAGAGTCAACATTCAGTCCCCATTGTCCACTATTTTACGGTCGCGCTAATAAGTTATGTATCAGCTGTCTTTACGTTTGGTTCGCTCTGTGATGTATTAATGTCTGCCAGATGTTGAATATGTTGTGTAAGTGTAGTGAAATGTTTGTATATATCATTCGAAACTAATAAATCAAGTTGTAGAAGTTGCTGATAACAATGATGCATCAAAATACTTGGTGTCGAGACATGACTTATTAGGTCGATTGTACCTCTTTCTTACTAATAACTGCTATCCTTCCTATAGTATATCTATCCTTGACATCCCTTCCAATACATTAACGCTTCTCTCTCTCTCTCTCTATCTATCTATCTATCTATCTCTCTTCTCTCCAAACACTTCCACACTGTTGCATAGAGACGTTTGAAGTTATTTCGTTGCGAGTCATGCCAACTATATGTTCTGTTTGTATATATATATATATCTGTATCCTTCACTTCAAACGTTCTTCCCCCTGTACTGTCTGTCTGTTTGTCTGTCCACTTAGCAGAACACGCGACGGTGCCCAAAATAATACGCTGTACCTTATCCACGCAGGTACAAATGATGTGAAACACAAGCACGGTCCGAGAAACTGCTGGAGAAGTTTCGTAGGACGATCAAACCTGTGTGCGTTGTGGTGATAACTTGCCTTGGGATGTTTACAGCCACCATTATGGTAATAAATGACACGCCATTGGTGGTGGAGCTAAAAATGTGAGAGTCAACTGAGAGCCTCATAATTTGTGAGCCTTATCCGGCAACCTTGGTCCTCTGCCATACTTAATAATACCATCCATAACTGTGATGGAAGAGACGCTGCAGTATTCAGTCACATTCAAAAGTTAAGTCACATATTTCGGAATAAGACATTAGTTGACACAACGTATGAATAAAACAAAATATTGAACACATGTAAATAGATATTGAAAGGTACATTTGCCCATATAAGTTCTGTTCCTGTCTGTGATCTTATACATGGAAATATAATGTGCATGATTGAATTTCGGGTGTAGTTTCTTAAGGCCGGTTCACACGGACAAGTTTTTGTCCTCAGTCCCTTGGGAGCTGACGATTGGGAGGAAAATCTCGCCGGGGTGTGAAATTTCACTGGGGAATTCAGGGAACCAACTGGTTGGTTTTTTGGACATTCACAGCCCTCTGTTCACAGCGATATATCCGATACAATGGCTTGGTTGCTTGCTTGGCTGCCTCTCGTACCAAAGAAAAACAAAAGACGTTCAGTAATGCGTGTGTTTGTTTACATTCATCTGCTGCGACGAAGAAGACCCTCAACTGCCCAAGCACCTATAACTAATTATGTCTGCCAAAATAAACCGCATCCGACCTTGTGAATGGCCCAAAGATGCACTTGTATCATTAGCCTATGTGAATTGATAAAGAAGCGCAGTGTGATATGGGACGCCAGGGACCCGCTCTACTGCAAACTTAAAATCCGGTATCAAAGCTTCGAGGCGTACCCAGCAGAATTGCAAGAATTAACAGGAGGTAAGACTTCTCTAGTACCGTATCTGTTTCTAAATGGTAGCCTAGCCTAGGTAGCTAGGCTATAGGCTAGCCTAGGCCTAGGCATTTACAAAGTTAAAGGTGTAGGCACCCTTAGTAGCCTAGAGTAAGCCTAGGCTATTTAGCCTACTGTTTTTGGCTATTCTACAATACCATATAAATAGGATAGCCTAGCCTATAGCCTAGGCCTATTGACAATATATGAAAGCATTAGCCTACCCTATAGTGCAGAGAACAATGCTTAGTGTTTGACACTTTGACTAAGCTAAGGCTAGCATGTTATTTTGTTTTTGCCCAATAGCCTAGGCCTAGTCTAGGCTTTGTATTTTTTAATGTGAATGAATTTCACCCACTAGCCTACCGTACCTTTGATTTTAGGCTAAGGTGCGTCTATTTTTCTTTGAAAATTAGCTGGTAGCGGAACCATTTCCATTGAGCAAAGAAATGGGTAGCCTAATGGTGTCTGGTAGGCCCTAAATGTAATAAACTTTGGTTGAGCGCTATAGCTATTAAACCTTGGAGCGAAAGCTAGAGCGAAATGGCAGTAGGCCTATAGGCTATAAGTAACCTGAACATTATTATTTTGGTTATTATTCTAATTGGTTAGCGTTAGTTTTATTAGGCTATATTTTCCCATTATTGTCACCGAGAAATGTAATATGGCAAAAAATATGAAGTTTGCTGCATTAGACCTGGGTACTGGTATCGGTTTAATTAAAAAAATCAATAGGGCCTAGGTACGCACTTGGCATTTAACCCGTACAGCCCCAGCGACGCGCCTGACGCGTCGGCGATGTATGTAATGCACAGCCCCAGAGACGCGCCTGGCGCGTCGCCCCAATTGCGCCGACCGTGACCTCAGGTGTAGCCACTCAAGAGGGCTCAGATTTGTATGGGAACTGTGTACGTATCCCACGCAACCGTGCCGATGGTTGAAAACTCTCAAAGTCCACGTGCGTGCGCGCGAGCGCGCAATAACCTGTTTTTTGGGATAATTGCCTTCAATTTTTTACTCTTATAAAATCCGTTTTCGGGGGCTCTGTAGGACCATTTTTTAAGCTTTTTGAGCGGTTTTTCGTGGTTTTTCCTTCATTCCTAACCCATTCGCTATTGTTTCTGGAATAAAACCATTTTTTGAAAACCGGCCGGGTTCTGGTGCGCAAACATTACAAAACTAGCCGGGGCTCCACGGGTTAAAGAGGTTTTTAAATGCCAAGTGCGTACCTATTGGTTATCTTACCGGGTAAGGTAACCAATAGGTACACACCGGTCCAATAGGTACTCACATGCCATTTAAAAACCTCTTTAAATGCTAAGTGCGTACCTATTGGACCGATGCGTACCTATTGGTTAACCTTACCTTATATATTATTATAATCACCCAACCTATCAACTTGCTATTATTTTTGTGATTTACCGCCCTTCTCATTCAATGGGATTTCAACGAAGGGTTATTGAAGACATGTATACTGTACCGGTATGTGTATTATAGTTAGGCTAAACTTAAAATTTATGTTTAGCCTATGCTATACATAATTTTCACTCCTACGTATTTTGGTATCATTCAAGGAGGCGCAATAGTCTCCTTCAATATTATCATTATGTACCGGTACCAGTATATGTTTATTTCACTATTGGTCTTAATCATACCTAAACACATCTTTAATGGTTGCTATTTTATTACAGATCATATACGAGAAAAATTAAAGGGGATGAAGGCTTACTACCTTAGGGAGCACAAGTGAGTGAGGAATACTCCAAGCGGCTCTGAGGGGAAGGTTCACGTGAAGTGGGATCTGTTTGAATACTTGGCCTTCTTGAGCGACACCATGGACTACACCACTGAATCTTCTTGGCCCATACCCAAAGAAAAGGTTAGTTATGAACAGTTTTGTCGACGTAACATACATCTACTGCTCTACTCTACTTGACGTACCGGTACCAACAACTCGTCTTGCAACACAATCCCACCCCTACTCTGAAACTCTCACACCCAAGAGCGAAACGATACTGGCAATCTTTTATTCTAGCCAACAGCTAAACTCTGGAACGCTCTCCCTGAATCCATTTTCCCTCATCCTATGACTTAAATTGCTTCAAACTCTGTGTGTCTTTGTATTTTGGCTCAAACATACCCTGTCTGTGGCCATGTCAATCATTCAACTCTGGGAGAGGCACTTGTCACATGCAGTTTTGTCTTGTCTCCCTCATCCACATAGAAAAAATTGGTACCGGTACCGTACACTTTAATGATCGAGTTTGAGTGATGCATAGGAAGTTACGGTACACATTTTCTTTGCCTGCGATATGGAATTGAGTTTTGTCAAAATTAAGATGTATTATTACCAGTACTTAATAAATTTGGCCATATTCCACACGGTACCACACACAAACATGAACTTCAAAATTGGGTGGTGTGAAAGCATGTGGTAGATATGTCAGCGGCTCGCTTGGTGTAGTGACTAGCGTCTCGGACTTCCACCCAGAAGGCCCGGGTTCGCGCCCACGCTCGGCGCATTAAAGATTTTTCACAAGCACTGAGTCGTTACCATCCCTCATGAACAAAGGGATGGGGTAGTAGTACAGGACCCCAATGGAAATACGCCTAATCGGCCTTATTGAGCTATCTTTAGCTAGCTTAGCATGCGCTAGCTTTAAGAACTATATTATTATTATTATTATTATTATTATTATTATTATATATAGCGGTATTGAAAATTAACCAAATCTAGAAATTATCTTAAATATTTTGCTGTTGTGAACAATTTGTCTTCATACTGTTGCCACTACTTAGCCTACTAATGAACAAGCATTTACTCCACACACCACCATCATCATACAAAGATATCATGGATTGAAGAAAAATATACACATTTTGGTTTATGTATTTACCTTATAAATAATTATATATTACCTATAGGCCAACTAAGATTACCAATAGCTTTGAAAGTACATTAACCTGGGGTTATTAAGTACCGTACGGTATATCAAAGATAAATATAAATGCATATAGCATTAGGCTATTTTTTTTTAACTTTTAACTGTTTCATTTTTCATGTATTTATCTCTGTTTTGGTATAAGAATTGTTGATTTTATACAGTTTAGCCTGTATTATGTATCTATGTATGTACGGTATGGTATTATTATAATCAGGCACATACCCCATAGCTGGGGGTGGCCTACTCGAGACAGAGCCTGAAAACGAAACAACATTAAAGGTTCCAGTTTTTAGGATTTGGAACCACTTTTGCGCTCCCTCGCCCCTTGTATCTTCTACAGAAGTACTGTACATATATTATAATTCAAGTTTGCATAATATGTTATGCTAATATAGGCTATTTTTCGTTTTGACAGATTTACTCAGATTTGAAGGAAGAGCTGGACCCCTCTACAGAAGTGTTGGTTACACTGGAAGTAGACCCAACTGTCGACTCGGTACAGATTAGTTCAGAGGATGAAGATAAGGTTCACAAGTTGTTGGCGGATGTTGAAGCTTGTGAAACCTACTACAGCACAGGCTCAAACACACCCAACTCATCGAGTCCTTCAAGCAGAAACGTTTCTCCACCGAGGAAAAAGCTACTAGGTTGCAAAGTATGAACCAATTCAAACACTTCAACTACATCCAGTGGGGGGCTAGCATCTGGGGAACGAACGTTGCCTCAGCCTCAATCTCAGGAACCAGGACGTGCGCAAGCCGCTAAAAAACAAAAACAAATACAGTATGACAGAGCCATAGCGGTAATGTCTAATGCCCTGGAGCCAAAGAACACCGCCACGTTGACACATGGAATTGAGATTGCCGTGGAGTCCATAGCTGCCCGACTCACACCAACTCAGCAGATTGAGTTTGGGGCTCGAATCCTCCAAGCATCGTTGGCAATAGTCAAAGAGATGGAGTAGATGGAGTCGATGGACGTATAATAATAAAGTGTTGAATTGTTATATTGTTGTTGAACTTTCCCTTTTAACTTTAGCTTAATGTCTTTAGGAATTAATTTTGCCCCTCTGTCAAGTACAAAAAGTAGAGCAGCCAACATTCTGATGAATAATTGGTGCTTTAGAAAAATAAGATACATTGTTGTTATTATTATTTATTAATAATATCAAAGGACACCGATGCTGTCCACCCATCAAATGTTAAACTATACTCACTAGTTCATATAACTTAAGTCACTTTTTCAGTTACATATTAGTTGGAAACTATTTCCATACCTATTTATATAATAATCTGAGGAAGGTTGTTAATAAGGTGCTCATGGATGTCATGCTCTACACTTGATATCCTATGTTGCAGTTTGTCACTACACATCCATCTCACCATCCTATCTATTGCGTTCCATTCTGTTGGTACCACCCACTTTGACAGGCCATGTTTCTAAAGCATGTCATTGCGCTTCCAACACATGCAGCATACACCTTTCCCTTCAAGGGGAGAGCGAGTCTTCTCATGGTGATTAGTGGTAAAACTTCTCTAAACTTTCCCCAGCCGCATCTTATTCCAGCAATAGTGGCACCCACCACCGGCAGAGATGGTATCTCCCAAGTAGCATAACTTGGCCATCATTTCCATTGCCTCATTGCCAAAGTTAACACTCTTGAGCCGGTCATTGAATACAAGCTCTCCTTTGAATACAAATTTCTCAATTTTGGACTTTTTTCTTGGTAGAGGTCCCTATATTCTAGTGCAGCATTTCTTCACGTCATGTACCCAGCTGCGGCAGTCGCTACACTGTATCGAGTTCGCGCCCACCTTTTTTTCTGCATACTGTACTGCGCATGGTTTGTGATAAGAGGTGCTGCTTACCTATGAATGCTCATAGGGTGAATCTAGATGTGCGGCTGGATGGGGAAATACTCGTACAAGTGCAGTATTTTAGATATCTAGGAGGAATGATAAACAGGAATGGAGGTAAAAAAAGAGATTATGTGAAGGAATGAAAGTTATCGGAGCAAAGATAAATATTTGGAAGGTGAGAAATCTTGGAATGATAGGTAAAAGTGCAATGTATCAAGGAATAGTTGTACCAACATTGATGTATGGGGCTATGATACGGACTGTGAAGGCAAAAGAGAGAAGAAAGCTGGAAGTGATGGAGATAAGCTGCTTGAGGAGTTTGTGTGGAGTGACTCGCAGAGACAGATTGAGGAATGAAGAGATACCTGTACGTAGGAAAGTGGGGCACCAGGAACATTTGTCGGATGGAGTGGACAGAAGGGTGCTGTACTGGTATGGACATGTTCAGCGAATGGAAGAAGAAAGCCTTACAAAGAGAATATATCAGTCACCACTAAGATGGTTTAATACACTAGGCTAATTGGAATCATAAATAAATAGTTAGTAAAATTATAAAACATTTTATTGTATAAATGGAATATGCCTACTAAAACTACAATAATCTAATATATATAATTAACTCTCAACACAAAACACCTCCCAATGAATTTAATGAAAGCATATGATTCACCTGGGATTTGAACCTGGGTTTCCACAACAGATGTTAAACGCTCAAACCATTACACCATCAAGACAGTTAAAGGTTAAGTACATGACTAAAATTATATATCCATTAATCTAATAATGGATATACATTTTTGTTTTGGCCGCTACTATTAATACTGTACTAAATAGTGGCTCCTGAGCATGCACACAAGTACAGAAGCTAATATATGACAATTCATCCAACCCAAGTACAGTATTACCAAAGTACTGTACCCTTCATGACATAGATAATACAAAAATAAATGTTCTGTCTTCATAGGAAAAAGAATGAAGTGACTATATTATACAAATATTAAAATTATGTATGTAAGGTCTTTAATCTGAATTCAGAAAAAGTGAGTGAATCCGGCATCACCTATTGCTTGACGTTGAGTTACTTTGAGAATATTTGGGTGAGAAAAGTGGTCATAGGCTATTAGCTCCAGGTCTTGTGCAGGTTATTAGCTCCAGGTCTTGTGCAAACACATTATGGGCTGCAGGTTTCACTTTGTGAATACAATACTATTATTAGGTGGTTAGTGAAGGTTAACCATCCGATCTTGCCATCGAACCCGTCCCACTCCATTAAAATAGGTTTTGAATGAATCACGGATAGCCTTGGCATCTCTAGCAAGATTACCAGGTGGAAAAGGGTGCAGACATTCAATTCCACCTTGAGGATGTTGTCACCATCGACCTTGTTGTAACCTTCCATTCTGTACATCCTCCCTGTCCAGAAGATCTTCAGTTACATAATTGTCTCTGGAGCTTACTCTCAAGAAATTATGCAAGGCTACAGCAGCAAGCACGATGTTCTTAGCATTTGGAGGAGATGTTCGGATTGGAGTTCTAAAAACCTGAAACCGAGCTACCAGAATTCCGAAAGCATTTTCGGAAGTTCTAGCACGGGAAAGACGGTAATTAAAAATCCTTCGTTCCGGTGTCTGTTCCCTTCCCGCGTAGGGTTTCATTAAGTTTGTTTTTAAAGGAAACGCATCATCTCCTACAATCCCATAAGGACATCGTTCACGTGAGATGGGCAGATGATCTTCAGGAGGAATATTGATGACATTGTTATTGTTTTACAAAGCTGATTTAAGAGAACACTGATCCCAAACTACTCCATCACTTGCCCTGCCAATGGCACCAACATCCACATATATGAATTTGTAGTCTGCGTCAACTAAAGCCATGAGAATCATGCTGAAATTACCTTTGTAATCATAGTAATCAGAACCACTGTTAGCGGGCTTTTCAAGAAGTACTCTTTTTCCCATCTAGTGCCCCAATACACATAGGGAAATCCCACGTGTTATTGTAGGCCGCAGCAATCTGGCGCCTTCTCCCTCCGAGTCCGGCATTTTCATATATAGAGGGCTTAATACTTCGTAGCTGGCTCGGCAGACCTCGGGAATGATGGAGCACACCAGATTTCGGCTGACTCTGAACTGCATCGCCAAGGACCTCTAGGTTTCTCCTGAAAAAAGAAAGTAGCACACTGTAAATGCTGAAATGTACAATATATAATGATAATAATAGTAATAATGAAATTTATGTGTTGGTAATGAGAGTAAATGAAACAGTACTGTAAATAATAAAAGTGTTTGATAATTATAATGTACAGTTCTAAAAAGTGCAGATTAGGTACCAGTATTTGTGGAGAGTATGGGCACGATATTAAATATGCTGCGAGAAAATAAGTACAGTACAGTATAATTTTGTTCACATCTGTGCCACTTAGCGAATTGTGTGGTACACAAGGAAGTTGTCAACTTTAGTACACTAGAGTACTGTACTGTACTTTCAATTATATGGCTGATTTGTTAAGATTTTATATCAAACACCACGTACATTCGCATGTACAGTAATTTGATTAAAATATATATTTAAAATAAATTATCCCAGGCCAGGGCCAGCTGTTAACAAAATTGGCAATAAGGAAGATTCACACCCTTCACAGAGTACCGTCATCTGGGGTGAATTCGGACATCATGGCCTTGCTCGTGATCTTAGGGCTTTGCCCCTCACCCCGACATGACTAGTGTCAAATAACCAAATAACTCGGGAAACAAAAAATCTTGGGAGTTTTTATTTTTTTTCTTGGGATAGCCTAGTTTTTTTTTTTTTTCATTAACCTAACCAAAAAACCTAATCTAAATGTATTTGGGGGCTATTAGGTTAGGTTAATGACAAAAAAATAAATAAATAAATAAATCTCCAGCAAAAAAAAAAAAAAAAAAAAAATGCAAAATCCAAAAAAAAAAATTTCACCCGGGGATAAAAAGTAGGGCCTATATAGAAATGAAGCATATGATGATAGGAACCCAAAACTACCATTAGAAATTTGCTACCTATATTGTTGCATCTCCTGTATATTGACCATAGGCCTATCATTACATAAACTTTGTATTCTCATTTAAATGTTGTGCCTTCTATGAGGTCTATTGCAATTTCTAGGTTAAAGTAGAAAAGTATAAACATGAGTTTGACTTTATGACATTTGTAGAATTATCGTAGGCTAGGCCTAATCATGTTCCGAAAAATTATGCCAAATATTAGCCTATTAATAGGCTAGGCCAAAGGCTGATAAGACTGCACTATGCAAATGGAAGTGGCATAGCCTACCACTGGCTATCCTATAGCCTGCTAGGCTACTATCGCCTACCAAATAACATGAAAAGTGGAAATGAAATTAGTCTAGTAATAGCCTACCGGTACCAGTAGAAAGTCAATGCATAGCATAGGCCTATGCTTAGTCTAGTATGCTAATAATTATAACATTTACTATTTAACATAGGCTAGGATAATTCCACTCTACATTGCCTACCCTAGGCTAGGCAGCCTAGGCCTACCTGAAAAAAATAATAAATTAGACTATGCCTAATAGGCTAATTGCCTACCACTTGAAAGTTAATGCATACGCTAATAATTATGATAACCTTTACTATTTAACCTAGGCTAGTTCCACACTTCCACTCTACATTGCATAGCCAACTTGCCAAGGGTAGGCCTACTGGTATGTGAGCTCGGAACAAAACAACTGAACAATAATAAGACATAGCCTACCTGTTGCCACGTAGCGAAGAGTAATCACGAGTCGTTCTCCAGCACTCACAACTTTTCTCATATTTGTGTCCATTTTTTGGATGAATGGTGTGACAAGACAACAAATATTCGTATTGTCTTCGGTCCAGTCGTATCCATTCATTCAAAGTTTGCGGATCTTCCAGGCTAAGCTCCCTCACCAAGCAATAATATACACTTTCCATTGGTCTCCTGGTGAGCCATTGGCGACTCCAGATCTGTCTCTTAATATAGTAAAAAACGCCGCAATCACACCAAACGCTCTCCTTTGTTCATCCTCCATATTTGTGCGTTGTGCTCCAAGCGTTTTCTGCTTGGCAATTCTCCGTCCACAGTCCCTACCTTTGGCTCGACTCTCTCGTGTGAACACTTTTTGAATTTCACAGGGAATTTGTACAGCAACTCTCCCCGTCCTTGAAGGTCGGGGGAGAGAATTGGAAACAAAAACTGTCCGTGTGAACCGACCTTTATGCAGAGGTAAACTCATCTGACTGTAGTCTGTTTATTTTCAGCTGACGATAAATTGCCATGTTCACATCTTGATTATTCAGTTACTATAAAGTTTTTGTAACGAAATATGCTGTTAATTATAAGAACTTGGCGGCAATTAGATGATGCAGAGATATAGTAGATTTATATTTTTCTGTCAATTATCGAGAAACCAGCGACTAAGAGATCAAATTTATCGTCAGCTGAAAAGAAACAGAGTCAACTGATAATTAACCGACCACACTTGTAATCTTTACAAACGTTTGAGCGTAATATAGACAAGATATGGAGTCGACAAGATCTATTGTATAATTATAAAACTAAACTTCAGTACTATAAAATTGTATTGACTGCCACAGCCACCAGCTTTGGTGCAGGTCCTGAGCTGGATACACAGGTCTAAAAAGGCCTCTTCCATAACGTCTACTGTAAGATACTGTAAGATACTGTAATTAATTCGTACTAATTTCACTGTCATATATTAGATCACGACGAGGAACAGAACTTGTGTGGGCAACTGTACTTGGATATATCAGAATAAAGAGCTTCATCTATATATCCACAACCATAACACTGGTGATAGTACTAGGGAAACTATTACAGTGGACGGTCAAGATTATACCGTCCGTGATTATACATACGGAAGTACAATCGCGCTAAGAAGTCATGACTCGATTTGTTTAATTAAGGCTCGGACAAAAGTCCCCAAATCTGGCTACCGCTGGTAACTCTCCACTGCCCGTCAGAGCCCAGTCATTTCCTAATTTATAACTATAGGTCTCGGATATTCCAATAATTGGCCTACTGACAAAATTAACCTATTTAGGCCTTTTAAATTATATTTATGTTGTTGTTTGAATATATATAAGTAAGGTTTGTTTTCAATATCTGTATAGAATAATGAAAGTATTTAATTTCCTGGCGCTATCTAGCATGTTACACTCCCTGGGCCTGCCGCCTGGAGGCCTGCAAAAAAATGCAAGTCAGTCACTGCCGGTATATGAGGGAGAGTGGATCTCTTCCGCTTGTATATCCACCTTTGTCCTTTACTACATGCCTTTCCATCTTTCGTTCCCATATGGGTGTCCCTATGGGCTATTAAATATGTTATAAGTGAAATTTCATCGTCTGTCTATACAAATTACAAGCTGTTCTCGAATAGTCAAGCTTTATCCCAAAATATACTGGAGACCGCTTTATTTTTTAAGGCAGACTTGTCCCACTTAGAGAATTAAATGTGGAAAAAACAATCTGTTATATGTTTATTTACGTGATTTATTGACACTCATGGGTTGAATATTACTTTTAACGGTTGGTTTAAATTTTATGAGATACTTTTCTCCCAGTATTGTTGGCTTAAAAAGTAATAAAAGCATTAAGAGACTTCCTCCACATTTTAATCCTGAATCTAGTGAGCGAAATACTACGAGTTTCACATTCTTTCGAGTTTCACATTCTTTCGTTCGGGTTAGTCTCAACTTTCGTATTATTTGGTTTGCTCTCACATAATGAGATAAATATATGTAACAATACATATATATCGTGTTTTTGGTATTTTGTCCTTCAATACAGTTCTCCCCGGTGTGTAATATATGAATATAGTAGAGCCTCAATAGTTGCCAGATAGCACTTTCTGAACAAAAGGTACTGGGAATCGAGTCATCACTTCTTAGCGCATTTGTACATGCTCATGGTTTTAATTAATGTCATTAACCCCTTCTGTACCGGTGATTTCTCTTTAATTATATTCTTGTTATTTTTTAGACGATTGTGTGCAGTTTAATAAGGATCTGTGGTAGCAAAAGGGGATATGTTCGAAGCCTGTAAATAAATCGAGACCCCTTTAAAATTGAATACAATCGTCTAATAGTAGCCAGAATAAAGTAAAAAAAAAAACGTTGCCGGTACAGAAGAACATTGCTTATTCTCTTGTTTTGGATTTGAATGCTCAGTAATCTTTCAATTTATGCATTTTAGTTATCACGCCCCTTTTCGTTATGTGTTGACCAGGGTACTCGGAAAAAAGGCACCGGAAAAAAAGGCACAGGACAAAATGGCACTGGAAAAAGAGACAAATTACGGACTAGGACAAAATGGCACATAAAACAAATGCTGTATTAAGGAGTAATAGATCAGTAAAATGTCTGTTGATGCAATGTGCAATATTGTAATTATATATATCTAGTAGTGTACTCACCATAAGTTAGGTTAGGTTAGTTTAAACAATTTGTTTCTATGTGAGTGAGGGAGACAAAAGGCAGAACTGCTTGTGGCGAGTACCTCCCCCAGAAATAAAAGAGCGACAGGGCCAAAATCAAGGGACATTCGAGCCAAAATGCTTCGACACACGGTGTTTGAAGCAATTTAAGTCATAGGAAGAGGGAAAGACTGATTCTAGGAGAGTTCCAGAGCTCAGCTGTTGAATAGAAGAAAGATTGAGTTAGGTTTGGTTAAATAGAAATATAGTGTAATTAAAGCACATGATAGAAGAACAATAAATAATACACATATATTGAAATTACCGGTATGTAATTCATGAATTATTCATCATTTATGAATACATGTATGAATTGCACAGTATCCCATTCTAAATAACTGTAATAGACATTTCATAACCCAATGTATGAAACATGGTTGAAGACAGTAATTTTCATTGGTGGATTGCACCTGCCAACCATCAGTAATTAGCCCCTCAAAGCTGACCTAGATCAGTTCATGAGGTAACCACTTCAAATCACTTGTAAAATATTCGGCAGGGTCCCAAATATCATTAATGTCCAGCCACGCTCAAAAATTGCAAAATCCCAGAAGTTACATAGATCAGCTCATGAAGTAACCACTTCAAATCACTTGCAAAATCTGTTTCAGGGTCCCAGATATCATGAATGGCCACTTCCAGTAATTTCCAGTGGTGGAGTACACCTGCCAGCCACCATTAATTAGCCCGTCAAAGCTGACCTAGATCAGCTCATGAGGTAACCACTTCAAATAACTTGTAAAATCTTCTGCAGGGTCCCAGATATCATGAATGACCACTTCCAGTAATTTCCAGTGGTGGGTTACCCCCGCCAACCAAACCCAGAGCTAACCTTAATCGACCCATGAAGTAACCTTTTTCAAATCAATTGGAAAATCTTCTGCAGGGGAATGTGAGGTATAAATATTATAACATTTTGTTATATCACTTGATGTCTCAAGTAGCAGTTCCCTCAGACAGAAATTTACCGAATGTAAGAGTTGATGAGAGTGTGAATGACGGTCCAACTGTGCCTGATGATGTGACTGAGGTGGATTTATCTGACACCTTTATGGCTCATCTTGACCCTAACGATGACCATGAAACCCCTCCAAATTGTCCTAGTGGCCTGGTAGAGCTACAGAGAGATGATAGTGAATGCAAGGAGTTAGCTGCCAGGTCCGTGAGTGAAGAGGAATGTGAGAAGGAGGGTGGTGAATGTTTCTACCTCAAAGGAGGAGTATTGTGGCGTAGATGGAGACCGCCACACAGACCAATCGATGACGGGGCCTGGGACGTCCATCAAGTAGTAGTCCCCAAACCTTGTCGTAGAGATATCTTGGAAATGGCACATTGTATACCATTGGCAGGACACCTAGGTGTGAGAAAAACTCTAGACAGAATCAGAGCCCACTTTCACTGGCACATGCGTGCAGATGTAGTGGAGTTTTGTAGAGTGTGTCACACTTGCCAGATGACAGGAAAACCCAATCAGAAGGTGCCTGTACATCCTCTGGTGCCCTTGCCCGTTTTCGAGAATCCTTTTACTCGGGTGGTAGTGGACATTGTAGGCCCATTGCCTAAGACTTCCCAAGGTAACATTTATTTATTTACTATCATGGACATGGCAACTCACTACCCAGAGGCTATACCCTTAAGGACTACCTCTGCTCCAACTGTCATCAAGGAACTGCTCAAATTCTTCACCAGAATGGGTTTCCCCCATGAGGTGCAAAGTGATCAAGGAACTAATTTTACCTCTAACATTTTTCAGCAGTCCCTGAAGGAGTTGGGTATCGAGCATGTTAAGTCTAGCACCTACCACCCAGAGAGTCAAGGGGTTCTCGAACGATATCATCAGACATTAAAAGGAATGTTGCATAAGTATTGTACAGAGACCGGAGTTGAGTGGGATAAGGGGGTACCTTTTCTTTTATTTGCTACTCGTGAGGTTCCAACTGAATCCCTGGGTTTTTCCCCTAATGAGCTAGTTTTCGGTCACCAGGTAAGAGGTCCTTTGCAACTATTGCAGGATAGCCTAGTTGGCCAGGAGGGGAACCAAAACCTCCTCAAGTATGTTTCAGATTTCAAAACCCGGCTGAGATCCTCATGTGAGTTTGCCGCTCAAAACTTGACAGTGGCTAAAAGCTCCATGAATAAATGGTATGACCGAAAAGTCTGTGAGAGGGAGTTTCAGCCCGGTGATGAGGTTTTGGTCCTGCTCCCCCTTTTTGGCCAACCTTTATCTGCCAAGTTCAGGGGCCCATATAAGATCATTCGGAGGGTGAGCATTACCGATTATCTAGTAACTACCCCAGACAGGAGAAAGCCCACGCAAGTATTCCATATAAATATGTTGAAACCCTACCATAGGTCCCCTGATTCCTCTCCTCCAGATTCTCCCACTGTGGCAGTGAATGTCAGGACCTGTGGGCAGCCTGGTGCAGACAAAGTCTTCAGTTCTCTTACTGACCCGCAACAGTCTGTTCCAGAGCCTGAAGGTATCCATGCAGACTTTGACTTGTCATGTTGCCTATCCAACTTTCAGTATAATTCAGTAGCTTGGGGGGAATTACCATCTAAACTATGTCATCTTCCCTCTGATCAAGCGAACCAACTAATCTCTGTTTTATCTCAGTCTCCAGTGTGTTCCGTGATACTCCAAGGCTCACTTCTTTGGCCTTGCACGACATCGACGTAGGGGATGCAACTCCCATTAAACTATCCCCCTACCGTGTCTCGCCACAACGCAGGAGTATACTGCAGGTCGAGCTTGACTTCATGTTTTCAAACCAGCTGATCACAAGGGCCTTAAGCGAGTGGAGTAGTCCGGTCATACTTGTGCCAAAGCCAGACGGGAGCCATAGGTTATGTATGGACTATAGGCAAGTTAATGCTGTCACAAAGAACGATACCTACCCACTGCCACGGATCAAAGATTACATTTACCAGGTTGGCCTCATACAGCAGTAAGTTTAATTTAATGAGAGGGTTTTGGCAATTAGCTCTCCCTTGTAGCGAGGTAAATATCATGCTTTAGTAGTGCGCTGTCAAGCCTTCAGCTGTGAGATGCCTTGCAGTTCGAATAACGCTCCAGCGACGTTCCGGCTATGTTCTGATGTGGTACCTGGAGACGTTGCCTACTTTGGGTGATATCCTTATTATATCCTCATTATAATCTTGCTGTTGCCAATCTGGTGGTGAATCTATTTATGTATTATGTTTAATATTATGTACTATACTCCTTAAACTCTTTTCTAGGGGGGAGGTCTGACATAGGGAGCCCTGTATGTTAATTTAAGAGTTAAAATTAGAGTTGAAGGAGTGTCAAACTACCCAAGCGGCGAAGCAGACTAGCGAGCGAACCAGCGAGTGGGAAACCAGCTCGTCCGCATACCAGCAAACAAGCCTTCACACCTGCGTGCGTCATAAGGGACCCTGCAAACTACTTCGATGACCCGACGCTATGACATATGATCGATGCCAGGAGCCCCCATTGGACGACGCACCTGCTATGCAACTCGAGGAGCTATGATAGGGGCGCGCACCATCACTCGCCTCCTGATTCGTTCCTACACCATCATTGTTTAGTATATAAGACCCGAGTAGTGGGCATTCAAATCAGTCTCATTTGGAGTTGGGGAAGGTGAACTTGCAGCTGGAGGAAGACGGGGTGAAGTATTATAATGGGATTGTGACTGTCAGTCAGATTATATAAGTGTGTGTTAAGTGTGTTCGGTGTAAACACTTACGTTTTGTTGGTTAGTGAGATATGTGATTGGGAATTAACGTTAACGCTACTATTATGTGCTTAACTATTTGATTGCGAATTAACGTTAACGCTACTCTTATGTACTTCACTATTTGATTGGGAATTAACGTTAACGCTATTATTAAGTACTTAACTATTTTAGTTGACTAACTTGTGGACTAAAGCAACTCTTTAAGTAATTGGGTTATGATGAAAGTAATACTATTGTTTTATAATAATACTTACGAGTTCTTTCATTTTCTTTGAATTAAGCTTACATTGCTTAACGGTGCTTAGTACGGTGATGCTATTGTCTCTTATTAGTAATATCGCCTTAGACTAACATGGCTGTTTCAATGTTACTTCTAGTGATTTCCTAAGCTGAAGAAAATTATTTTAGCTTCAAAATATTATTTTTGCTTTTCATATTATTTGAGTGAGACCTGAATCGAATCTATGAAGCGATTCTGTAACTTAATTTACTCATAATCAAACCTCAATGTTACGTGGTTAAGAAATACATTTATCTAATTATTAAATATATATCTAACTTTTTATGTGACTTTGATATTAATCCTGATGATAATAATAATATAATACTGTTAACGTACGACAAGAACCAAGAATAATTACATTAAATATAAATAAAAGGACATATAAGAAAACTATCTATTAATTTCAAAAAGGGTAATAGACAGAAATATTCTTACTTTAATATTTATCTTTCAAGACTTTTTATAGAATTAATAGTCCTTCTTTAGATATAACTTCTTCGGTTCATAACCATAGCCTACTAAGCTTCGGTTAAATAATAATTCTTTATAACTACATGACTTTAATTAGTTTCAGTATTTTTCATAATTAAATAGTATCAGTCAATAAAGGTAACTAAGTCCTAAGATCCAAAAGGAAAGGAAGCAACAACAGGATTTTGTTTTATTAGATTTTACTTTTGTTTTGCCTTCAGCTGACTGATACCTTAATATATATCTCTGTGCTATCTAGATTCATCAAGTTAACCACTTGAGGATCAAGATACGTAACAATATATAGGGGTAAGCAACACCAAGGTAAACACGAACATCTTTATTCTGGTACCGGTAACGTTTCGACATTAACATAATTATGTCATCATCAGACCTAAATCAATAAGAAATACATTTATTAATACATTATGTTGACATTTAAAGCAAATATATTTTTAATAATAATTTAGAAAAACATAAAAAGTTAGAAATCGCGAAAAAAAGAGATAGAAACAAACACAAACAACAGAAACAGCTAAACCATATGTGAACTACGTGTAGATATTGTAGGCTAAAATATACACAATACCTTAGAAACATAATAGGTTGGAGGAGAATTCGTGGGTGCCCAAGGTGGGCTTAAGATGGTGAGTAGGAGGGACTCTGCTATTTTAGGAGTATGGTTGGTTGTTGGAAGGAACATAATAATTGATATTGGTTCAGGAGTAATTTATCGAGAGGACTTCCCTAAGTGGTTAAGGCCCCATTAATTGCTCTTTCCATTCACATATGCATAGCCTACGTGAGTTGCAGTTGGGATGTGTGTACATGCTTAGATTGATATGCAGGATTCGAAGTTGCATAATAAATCGTAGGCAGTGTCCACCAACCTTTAACTGTCTTCGTAGTGCGATGTATAAGGTGTTGATTTTCGGTGTGAGCATCCTGGGTTCGAGTCCACGGACTGCCAGAAGTGTTTGTAAAATTGCATTAATCGATTTTAGGAGTATAGTTGGTTGTTGGAAGGAACATAATAATTGATATTGGTTCAGGAGTAATTTATCGAGAGGACTTCCCTAAGTGGTTAAGGCCCCATTAATTGCTCTTTCCATTCACATATGCATAGCCTACGTGAGTTGCATTTGGGATGTGTGTACATGCTTAGATTGATATGCAGGATTCGAAGTTGCATAATAAATCGTAGGCAGTGTCCACCAACCTTTAACTGTCTTCGTGGTGCGATGTATAAGGTGTTGATTTTCGGTGTGAGCATCCTGGGTTCGAGTCCACAGACTGCCACATGTGTTTGTAAAATTTCATTAATCGATTTTAGGAGTATGGTTGGTTGTTGGAAGGAACATAATAATTGATATTGGTTCAGGGGTAATTTATCGAGAGGATTTCCCTAAGTGGTTAAGGCCCCATTAATTGCTCTTTCCATTCACATATGCATAGCCTACGTGAGTTGCAGTTGGGATGTGTGTACATGCATAGATTGATATGCAGGATTCGAAGTTGCATAATAAATCGTAGGCAGTGTCCACCAACCTTTAACTGTCTTCGTGGTGCGATGTATAAGGTGTTGATTTTCGGTGTGAGCATCCTGGGTTCGAGTCCACGGACTGCCACATGTGTTTGTAAAATTTCATTAATCGATTTTTGGAGTATGGTTGGTTGTTGGAAGGAACATAATAATTGATATTGGTTCAGGAGTAATTTATCGAGAGGTCTTCCCTAAGTGGTTAAGGCCCCATTAATTGCTCTTTCCATTCACATATGCATAGCCTACGTGAGTTGCAGTTGGGATGTATGTACATGCTTAGATTGATATGCAGGATTCGAAGTTGCATAATAAATCGTAGGCAGTGTCCACCAACCTTTAACTGTCATCGTGGTGCGATGTATAAGGTGTTGATTTTCGGTGTGAGCATCCTGGGTTCGAGTCCACGGACTGCCACATGTGTTTGTAAAATTTCATTAATCGATTTTAGGAGTATGGTTGGTTGTTGGAAGGAACATAATAATTGATATTGGTTCAGGAGTAATTTATCGAGAGGACTTCCCAAAGTGGTTAAGGCCCCATTAATTGCTCTTTCCATTCGCATAGCTTACGTGAGTTACAGTTGGGATGTGTGTACATGCTTAGATTGATATGCAGGATTCGAAGTTGCATAATAAATCGTAGGCAGTGTCCACCAACCTTTAACTATCTTCGTGGTGCGATGTATAAGGTGTTGATTTTCGGTGTGAGCATCCTGGGTTCGAGTCCACGGACTGCCACATGTGTTTGTAAAATTGCATTAATCGATTTTAGGAGTATGGTTGGTTGTTGGAAGGAACATAATAATTGATATTGGTTCAGGAGTAATTTATCGAGAGGACTTCCCTAAGTGGTTAAGGCCCCATTAATTGTTCTTTCCATTCACATATGCATAGCCTACGTGAGTTGCAGTTGGGATGTGTGTACATGCTTAGATTGATATGCAGGATTCGAAGTTGCATAATAAATCGTAGGCAGTGTCCACCAACCTTTAACTGTCTTCGTGGTGCGATGTATAAGGTGTTGATTTTCGGTGTGAGCATCCTGGGTTCGAGTCCACGGACTGCCACATGTGTTTGTAAAATTTCATTAATCGATTTTAGGAGTATGGTTGGTTGTTGGAAGGAACATAATAATTGATATTGGTTCAGGAGTAATTTATCGAGAGGACTTCCCAAAGTGGTTAAGGCCCCATTAATTGCTCTTTCCATTCGCATAGCTTACGTGAGTTACAGTTGGGATGTGTGTACATGCTTAGATTGATATGCAGGATTCGAAGTTGCATAATAAATCGTAGGCAGTGTCCACCAACCTTTAACTATCTTCGTGGTGCGATGTATAAGGTGTTGATTTTCGGTGTGAGCATCCTGGGTTCGAGTCCACGGACTGCCACATGTGTTTGTAAAATTGCATTAATCGATTTTAGGAGTATGGTTGGTTGTTGGAAGGAACATAATAATTGATATTGGTTCAGGAGTAATTTATCGAGAGGACTTCCCTAAGTGGTTAAGGCCCCATTAATTGTTCTTTCCATTCACATATGCATAGCCTACGTGAGTTGCAGTTGGGATGTGTGTACATGCTTAGATTGATATGCAGGATTCGAAGTTGCATAATAAATCGTAGGCAGTGTCCACCAACCTTTAACTGTCTTCGTGGTGCGATGTATAAGGTGTTGATTTTCGGTGTGAGCATCCTGGGTTCGAGTCCACGGACTGCCACATGTGTTTGTAAAATTTCATTAATCGATTTTAGGAGTATGGTTGGTTGTTGGAAGGAACATAATAATTAACCGGGTGGTGTCACCAGAACAACTGAAAATTACTGAAAAATCTGTTTTGTTAATGGAATGGCCTAAAGGTTCACAATGGTCTCGAATGGCTGAAAAGGATGGTTTAGAAATGGGAAGTCGAGTTCTATAAGATCGACCCAGGTGCTCCGCAACCCTCGTGTTTAAGTGCCGTTTTGATTGGCCTATATAAGTTGCATTACAGCAGCTACATTTATATTGATAAACAATAGAGGATTGCAGAACATCCGGGATACGATCTTTGAATTTGAAATTATGAGACAAAGTATTGGTAGGTTTGAATATTATTCTGAGGGACACTTGGGGATAGAAGCAACGAATAAATGTTGTGACTTTCTGGCGTATCGAGTAACTTGATGGTCCTAAAAATGGCATAGTGAAAAATATTACTGCCTTTTTAGCAGTCGGTACGGGGCTCGGGACTTGGAAAAGATTTTTCAGTAATTTTCAGTTGTTCTGGTGACACCACCCGGTTAATAGCAGAGTCCCTCCTCACTCACCATCTTAAGCCCACCTTGGGCACCCACGAATTCTCCTCCAACCTATTATGTTTCTAAGGTATTGTGTATATTTTAGCCTACAATATCTACACGTAGTTCACATATGGTTTAGCTGTTTCTGTTGTTTGTGTTTGTTTCTATCTCTTTTTTCGCGATTTCTAACTTTTTATGTTTTTCTAAATTATTATTAAAAATATATTTGCTTTAAATGTCAACATAATGTATTAATAAATTTATTTCTTATTGATTTAGGTCTGATGATGACATATGTTAATGTCGAAACGTTACCGGAACCAGAATAAAGATATTCGTGTTTACCTTGGTGTTTCTTGCCCTTATAAGACTCCGCTTCCCCCGAGGAGAGAAACACAATACATTAATAATGTAAAGATAAAGTGAATGAACACATGAAAAACCTAATAAATGCAAAACGACTAAGACACAAATACATAGACATGAATGCAAGCATCAAACCATTAGAGAACATAATAAGAGGAGAATAAGAAACACAGGAGATGCATAGTAAATAAAATATAATACTTATAGAAATATAACCATGTTAAAATAGAGACGAGAGAAAATAGCTGAATACAAAGTAATACTTTGATTTTATACGAATACCAAGGAAACATGAAACACGCAAAATCTGCAAAGTAAAAACGAATATATACAAAGGCAAAATCCTGGTGAGAGAAGGGAAAGAGACAATAAGATGAATAAAAAGTGTTGTGATGGGAGGAATGGAGAAGAAATTTGAACGATTATATGATTGTGTGAGAGAGAGAGCTACATAGAGCTACATAGATACACAGACCACACAGACCTCAAGGTCCTTACTTAGGCAGTCTGGCCTTACAAACTATATATATATATATATATATATATATATATATATATATATATATATATACACTGGTACATACATATATGTACAGTATATATATATATACACATACTGTACAGTGCACACACATACACAATTTTTTTTTTTTTTTTCATATCACCCCAGCCCTCTGCAGATAGAGGTCAAGCCTTCCCTTGAAAGCGTTTATTGTGTCGCTCTCCACCACTCTCGCTGGTAGTTTATTCCACTCTGTCGCCACACTGTAGGTGAAGAAACTCTTTGTGACATCTAGGTTTGCCTTTTTGGTTTTTAATTTCATTCCATTTCCGCGAGTTTGATTAGTATTGTTTAATGTGAATAGTGCATTTACATCGACTTTGTCGAAACCTTTTAGTATCTTAAAGCACTCAATAAGCTGACCCCTCAACCTCCTCTTTTTTTTAATGAGAACAGGTTCAATCGTTTAAGTCTTTCTTCATATGGTTTATTTCTTAATGAGGGTATCATTACTTTATCATTACCATACTTTTGAACAGTGGCACTATTACGTTTTCATGTTTATTTGTAAATTTTCGTTTAATAAAGCCCAATGCTATGTTTGCCTTATTTGCAGCTGCTATACATTGGTCGGAAGTTTTTAGGTTTTCAGATATTAGTACCCCTAGGTCTTTTACTACCGTTGCGGTTTTTATTTGTTTGCCATTCATTTCGTATTTGTATTTCATATTTCTGCTACCAACCTGCAGCACCTGACATTTATCGACATTGAAGGGCATCTGCCATTTTTTCGACCACTCTGATATCTTGTTTAAATTAGATTGCAACGCATTTCTATCATCTTCGTTCAGGACTGTATTTCCTATTTTTGTATCGTCGGCGAATTTGGAAATGGTGTTGTTTACCCCTACATCAATATCGTTAATGTAAATGAGAAACAGGACCGGTCCAAGGACTGAACCCTGTGGAACTCCACTAGTGACAAGCTCCCACTCCGATTCCACTCCATTTATCACCACTCTCTGTCTTCTGCCTGTAATCCAATTTGTTATCCAAGAATGAATTTCACCTTTGATACCTATCCTCTCCAGTTTAGCCAATAGTTTTCGGTGAGGTACCTTGTCGATAGAGAGAGAGAGAGAGAGAGAGAGAGAGAGAGAGAACATTGAGGTTTTTGAAAGACCGAGGAAGGGAGTGTATTAGTGTGAGAGCCCTGGTTTACCCTTGGCATATCACTACCCCTAGACGGATTGCCTGACAAAGCTAGCAAGTCTCATCTACTAACACCTTTTAGTGCAAGTTCCAAAATAAGTATTAGATAAACTACAGTCAACCCTTGATGTGACTACGTTCTTCAGAGCTTCCAGTGGTATACTACAGTTTACTCACTAAACATCAACGTTGTCTATGGTTACCCTCCAGACTCCAGACCATTTGGGAGCCACTGAGACCAATCCTCATACCTAATGCATCTCCAAGCTAGATCTGCCTATCAGCCTGCCCATGCTACCCCTTGGCTACGCATTTGAGAATCCGGACTAGCGTCTGTGGCAATAATAAGATTGACTGGAATACAAATAAATACTACACGTTATCTCTCTCTCTCTCTCTCTCTGTCTGTATATATACAATATATATATATATATATACAGTATATATATATGCAAGAAAGTCACAGCAACACGTGAACTTATAATATGCTAAATATCCACAGGGAAGGAAGGAAAATAAACACGGAGTCCAAGCGCTTTCCTGTATTACATATTCAGGGGACAGAGGACAGACAGAGAATGATCATAATATAAATTATATACAATGTGATATTATTGAAGTGCGAAAACCTAAACGAAAACAATTAACAACTCATACTAAGTAATATAATAATAGAAAGGAAAGATAGAGTGATATTCATCAATAGAAGACCCAAAGGATTATTTGAGGTTTCGATTATACTAAAATCTCGTCATGAAATACATACCGGTTCAGTATATTTAAAAAAAAATAATAACGATCAAAGAAACTATTGTTTCGAATTGTGACAAAAAGATCGAGTCAATATATATGAGTTAAAATACAGAAGGTATTGTATGTCTGAAGCAGTTATAAAACTTTATCTCCAATTACAAATTTATAAAACCCTAAAGTTTGATTTGTTTACAAATACAATTGACAATGAAATGATCTAGTTTGTACATGCCACTGCGTATATTAATGTTTATATTATCTGTATGCTTAATGAAAATAGATTCTATTATATTCCGGTATATTGATTGCTTTCACTTACTCTCTTGGAGGGTATTTATATAGCTATGCATTATTTTTCTTAAGAGTGTCTTTATTATTTCACTTCAATGTTTCTCACTTTGATATTTTCACTAGAACTACCGTTTGTGTATAATTAATCATGTAAATAAATTATAATTTTATTTTACATAATCTTTACATTTTATCTTTGTGCTAATATATATTTCTTTTGATTGTTGGGACAAATCTTAGTCAAAGTAACTAAAGATAACTAATTCTGAACGAGTGATGAGAAAGGAATAACTTTGGGCTTTTTAGGCTAAAACAGCCATTTGATATCAACTGATATTTTATGAACTTGCCACATCTTTTCACCTACCAAGGTTTAAGTGACTACAAAGAAAGTAACTAGTTTTGTGGAAGTTTAACATACCACTTCTTCTTGACTGAAAATGATAAGTCATATTTTCCGCATTTTGTGAGGCTAAATAATAAGTCCTCGTTTTGTGGTTTTAGTGGAATGTTTCTTTATATTATGGGTTCGAACCCCGCTCGTAACGTAACATGGTGCCGTGACCAGGATTCCTTTCTTTCCCTCGTTTGGTAGTAATTGAGAACATTAGTGAAACATTAGGTTCCTCGCTAGGACATCGCATGCTCATCTCATCCATCTCGTTTTGTTCTGTTAATGAGTTTAGAGTGCTATGTCAGCCTCTACGTTCTTTAACCTCTCCGCGGCGCACAGGTTTTTTTTTACAGGGTCATACTGTGCGCATGTATGATGATTTTGGGACCCATTGCCAATTTCGATAAAAAGTACATCAGCGTGTAGGGAATGTTTGCGTGCATCGGCCCATATATATTTGACCCCCCAAAAATGTCTGGGGGGGGGGGGAACGGTCCGTAGTTGAAAAATGTGGAGTGAATGGCACCGCGCGACTAGATTGTCATCGAGCGGCGAGATTTCTCTGTCGAATTTTCACGCGCCCAGGGGATAGAACCAGAGGGAGGAGGGGGTGGGTTACCGCGTATTATCACGTATATCTCCTTTTTTTATCCCTTTTAGGCTATGTAGAGTACGTATACGTGTGTAGGCCAACCATATAACAATGAATATGCCTCATAGTGACCAAAAATTGCAATATATAAGGGAATTCTCAAAGAATTTTTAGGCGGGAATGAAGATGGGTTGGAGGTTTGGCGGCAATTTATGAGATGAGAGTGTGGTTTGCTATTACGTATATGTTGTACTTAGAGCACTGTCATGCTATAATACAGACTTGTACGTATGTAGACGTGCCATATATCAATATATATACCGCATATAGACCAATTCATGCGATATTTACGCACATTATCAATGAGTTTCTATGCGTGAATCAAGGTGTGATTGAGTTGTGCTGGGAATGAAAGGGGGAGAGGGTGTGTTACGCCATAAATATCACTTATATCTTGTACTTAGAGCACTGTCATGCTATAATACAGACTTGTACGTATGTAGACGTGCCATATATCAATATATATACCGCATATAGACCAATTCATGCGATATGTACGCACATCATCAATGAGTTTCTATGCATGAACCAAGGTGTGATTGAGTTGTGCTGGGAATGAAAGAGGGAGAGGGTGTGTTACGCCATAAATATCACTTATATCTTGTACTTAGAGCACTGTCATGCTATAATACAGACTTGTACGTATGTAGACGTGCCATATATCAATATATATACCGCATATAGACCAATTCATGCGATATTTACGCACATTATCAATGAGTTTCTAGCAGACGGAAGCCTAAAAGGGTGGGTGGGGGTGGGTGGATGGGAGGGAGGCAGGGAGTGAGTCGTGGAGAGAGTGAAGGCAGGGAGAAACATACGCAGCTATCAAGAAACATACGGAGCTGTGTGATAATTGTGGAGGCGCCCCAGGCGTATGGATGTCTTGGGATTTTGAACCTTATGTCTAGCAGGTGTCTGGTGTTCGTTGCCACCAAGAGGTCTACAATAACATGAGTCAGGAATGGAGAGAGAGAGAAAGTGAGACATGCGTATGTCGTAAGTATAAATGGACTTCAGAATTGCATTTTTATGCAAGCAGACATTGCATTTTAGACACATGTGAAGTACCACAGAAATATGTAGGCCATTGACTGTAAATAAAGTACTATATTATAGACCAGCAACGAGGGTGGTCAGAAAATATAGGCAGATTGCCTTTTTTGATAGAGAGCTAAATATAGACTGGTGTCTCCTTACACTTGTGAAAGGGCCCGTGACCGCTTGACCGTGTGACCCATCTTCATTCCCGCCTAAAAATTCTTTGTTAATTCCCTTATATATTGCAATTTTTGGACACTATGAGGCATATTCATTGTTATATGGTTGGCCTACACACGTATACGTACTCTACATAGCCTAAAAGGGATAAAAAAAGGAGATATAGGTGATAATACGCGGTAACTCCTCCCTCTGGTTCTATCCCCTGGGCACGTGAAAATTCGACAGAGAAATCTCGCCGCTCGATGACAATCTAGTAGCGCGGTGCCATTCACTCCACATTTTTCAACTACGGACCGTTCCGCCCCCCCCCCCCCCCCCCCCAGCAAACATTCCCTACACGCTGATGTACTTTTTATCGAAATTGGCAATGGGTCCCAAAATCATCATACATGCGCACAGTATGACCCTGTAAAAAAAAACCTGTGCGCCGCGGAGAGGTTAACGAACGTAGAGGCTGACATAGCACTCTAAACTCATAAACAGAACAAAACGAGATGGATGAGATGAGCATGCGATGTCCTAGCGAGGAACCTAATGTTTCACTAATGTTCTCAATTACTACCAAACGAGGGAAAGAAAGGAATCCTGGTCACGGCACCATGTTACGTTACGAGCGGGGTTCGAACCCATAATATAAAGAAACATTCCACTAAAACCACAAAACGAGGTCTTATTATTTAGCCTCACAAAATGCGGAAAATATGACATCATTTTCAGTCAAGAAGAAGTGGTATGTTAAACTTCCACAAAACTAGTTACTTTCTTTGTAGTCACTTAAACCTTGGTAGGTGAAAAGATGTGGCAAGTTCATAAAATATCAGTTGATATCAAATGGCTGTTTTAGCCTAAAAAGCCCAAAGTTATTCCTTTCTCATCACTCGTTCAGAATTAGTTATCTTTAGTTACTTTGACTAAGATTTGTCCCAACAATCAAAAGAAATATATATTAGCACAAAGATAAAATGTAAAGATTATGTAAAATAAAATGATCGTTATTATTTGTTTTTAAATATACTGAACCGGTATGTATTTCATGACGAGATTTTAGTATAATCGAAACCTCAAATAATCCTTTGGGTCTTCTATTGATGAATATCACTCTATCTTTCCTTTCTATTATTATATTACTTAGTATGAGTTGTTAATTGTTTTCGTTTAGGTTTTCGCACTTCAATAATATCACATTGTATATAATTTATATTATGATCATTCTCTGTCTGTCCTCTGTCCCCTGAATATGTAATACAGGAAAGCGCTTGGACTCCGTGTTTATTTTCCTTCCTTCCCTGTGGATATTTAGCATATTATAAGTTCACGTGTTGCTGGACTTTCTTGCATATATATATACTGTATATATATATATATATATATATATATATATATATGTATACTGTATATATACAGAGAGAGAGAGAGAGAGAGAGAGAGAGAGAGAGAGAGAGAGATATAACGTGTAGTATTTATTTGTATTCCAGTCAATCTTATTATTGCCACAGACGCTAGTCCGGATTCTCAAATGCGTAGCCAAGGGGTAGCATGGGCAGGCTGATAGGCAGATCTAGCTTGGAGATGCATTAGGTATGAGGATTGGTCTCAGTGGCTCCCAAATGGTCTGGAGTCTGGAGGGTAACCATAGACAACGTTGATGTTTAGTGAGTAAACTGTAGTATACCACTGGAAGCTCTGAAGAACGTAGTCACATCAAGGGTTGACTGTAGTTTATCTAATACTTATTTTGGAACTTGCACTAAAAGGTGTTAGTAGATGAGACTTGCTAGCTTTGTCAGGCAATCCGTCTAGGGGTAGTGATATGCCAAGGGTAAACCAGGGCTCTCACACTAATACACTCCCTTCCTCGGTCTTTCAAACACCTCAATGTTCTCTCTCTCTCTCTCTTTCTCTCTCTCTCTCTCTCTCTCTCTCTTTCGACAAGGTACCTCACCGAAAACTATTGGCTAAACTGGAGAGGATAGGTATCAAAGGTGAAATTCATTCTTGGATAACAAATTGGCTTACAGGCAGAAGACAGAGAGTGGTGATAAATGGAGTGGAATCGGAGTGGGAGCCTGTCACTAGTGGAGTTCTACAGGGTTCAGTCCTTGGACCGGTCCTGTTTCTCATTTACATTAACGATATTGATGTAGGGGTAAACAACACCATTTTCAAATTCGCCGACGATACAAAAATAGGAAATACAGTCCTGAACGAAGATGATAGAAATGCGTTGCAATCTGATTTAAACAAGATATCAGAGTGGTCGAAAAAATGGCAGATGCCCTTCAATGTCGATAAATGTCAGGTGCTGCAGGTTGGTAGCAGAAATATGAAATACAAATACGAAATGAATGGCAAACAAATAAAAACCGCAACGGTAGTAAAAGACCTAGGGGTACTAATATCTGAAAACCTAAAAACTTCCGACCAATGTATAGCAGCTGCAAATAAGGCAAACATAGCATTGGGCTTTATTAAACGAAAATTTACAAATAAACATGAAAACGTAATAGTGCCACTGTTCAAAAGTATGGTAATGATAAAGTAATGACACCCTCGTTAAGAAATAAACCATATGAAGAAAGACTTAAACGATTGAACCTGTTCTCATTAAAAAAAAGAGGAGGTTGAGGGGTCAGCTTATTGAGTGCTTTAACACCTTACGAGCGGCCTATGCGGTTTATTTATGTGTACCGCACAGCGGGGTGTTTTTAGCCAAAATAGGGCTGTTTACGTGATCATTTTCATGCCTAAATAAGACCCAGAACGTAAAACAAGTACCTATCCCTGAAAGGGCATAAACAGAGCTTTCGAATGACACCATAACGATCCTTGTATGATGGATAGTTTTCTTGCAATAACCATGCAACGCGAGTGCAAAAAGCAGGTAATTCGGTACTTTCAGTACATAATTGAGTATGTAGCGAGTGAGAGAGGGAGGAGGGAGCTGAGATTTGTGTCAGTAGGTTCTCCGCGGTGGTCTGGAGCAGTCATACGCTCGCTAGTCTCCTGCCACCACTTGTCTCTCTCTCTCAGCCACATTACGTGCTGAAATTGCCACTCGAGTTATGTCGAGCGCCGCCACATAGTCCAGCTTTAATTAACTCGACTTATGTTGCTCGCCGCTAAATAAGGGTTAAGATACTAAAAGGTTTCGACAAAGTCGATGTAAATGCACTATTCACATTAAACAATACTAATCAAACTCGCGGAAATGGAATGAAATTAAAAACCAAAAAGGCAAACCTAGATGTCACAAAGAGTTTCTTCACCTACAGTGTGGCGACAGAGTGGAATAAACTACCATCGAGAGTGGTGGAGAGCGACATAATAAACGCTTTCAAGGGAAGGCTTGACCTCTATCTGCAGAGGGCTGGGGTGATATGAAAAAAAAAAAAAAAAATTGTGTATGTGTATGTGTGTGCACTGTACAGTATGTATATATATATATACTGTACATATATGTATGTATGTGTGTATGTATGTATGTATGTGTATGTGTGTATATGTGTGTATATGTATGTGTGTATATATATATGTATATGTGTATATATGTATATGTATATGTATATATATATATATATATATATATATATACATATATAGTTTGTAAGGCCAGACTGCCTAGTAAGGACCTTGAGGTCTGTGTGGTCTGTGTATCTATGTAGCTCTATGTAGCTCTCTCTCTCACTCTCTCTTACACAATCATATAATCGTTCAAATTTCTTCTCCATTCCTCCCATCACAACTCTTTTTATTCATCTTATTGTCTCTTTCCCTTCTCTCACCAGGATTTTGCCTTTGTATATATTCGTTTTTACTTTGCAGTTTTTGCGTGTTTCATGTTTCCTTGGTATTCGTATAAAATCAAAGTATTACTTTGTATTCAGCTATTTTCTCTCGTCTCTATTTTAACATGGTTATGTTTCTATAAGTTAGATAGATAGATAGATAGAGATAAAGAGAGAGAGAGAGAGAAGCGTTAATGTATTGGAAGGGATGTCAAGGATAGATATACTATAGGAAGGATAGCAGTTATTAGTAAGAAAGAGGTACAATCGACCTAATAAGTCATGTCTCGACACCAAGTATATTTTGATGCATCATTGTTATCAGCAACTTCTACAACTTGATTTATTAGTTTCGAATGATATATACAAACATTTCACTACACTTACACAACATATTCAACATCTGGCAGACATTAATACATCACAGAGCGAGCCAAACGTAAAGACAGCTGATACATAACTTATTAGCGCGACCGTAAAATAGTGGACAATGGGGACTGAATGTTGACTCTGTAGTAGGAGAGATCGGTCGTCTGTTTTCTGAGAACACTATTTCGGTGCCATCATTATCAAGCAACGGGGCTGGTAGTATATGATATGTAGTTGTTCTATGTGAGTTTAGGAGAGAAAAGGCAAAACTCCCTGTAGCAAGTGTCTTCCCAAAGTTAAAAGCGTGAAAGAGAGTCAAATTCAAGGTACGTTCGAGTCAAAATATCTGGACTCACGGAGCTTGAAGTAGCTCAAGTCATAGGATGAGGGTCAGACCGATATAGGGATAGAGTTTCAAAGTTTATTTGTTGAGCAGAAGAAAGACTGGGAAAATCGGTTCACTCTTGGTTGAAAGAGTTGGGCAAAATAGGGGTGGTAGTGTGTTAAGAGGCAGGTGCCCCCCACTCTTCGTAAGGGAAGAGGTTTACACTGAAAAAGATCTGAAGAATATTGATTATTTTAATCATTGTAGAAGAGTTAGAGAGATGCTACATTGCGGCGTGAAGAGAGAGACTGTAGGGAATTAGTAAGAGGAAGGGGGTTGATGAGACAAAATGTTTTGACTCCATCCTTTTGAAAATTGTGCTATGGGTACGAACCTTCCCACAAATGCGAACAATACTCGATACAAACTGTCTATATACAGTATTTATTGATCTATTTCCAGAGGCCATATACCCCGAAGAAGTGCCCACGAGTGAATCACCCTAATATTCTACTGGCTACCGTCAGTCGGCGCCTCTCATCCCATCCAACACCACTTTCACTCATTTACAATACCTCATATACATCATTCCATGCATTGCATTCTTGGTGTAATTTTCCCTCTTTGCCATTATTGTAAAAATATGTTTAATATATGAAATTACATATTTGAATATAAAGAAAGGTTTATAGCACCAGTGGCACAAATAAATGTGTTGAAATGTGGAACAATAAACAGTAGGTATATACATTACCATAGATAACAGGAGAAGTCGACCTGCAGCTGCAGTAACTGTTTAGTTGAAGTGGTGCTCTCTGTTTAGATTTTGTGAAGTATTATCATTTTGAAATTATTAAAAATGCAAAATGCTTTGAAAGTGTCCATTTTATATTTTTTGTTAGTGCTAGCTGAGACGAATGTCCATACCAAGTTGTTGTGGTGAGCTATGTAGGGTAAGTTTCTCGATTCCCAGAACCACCACAGCTATAATATAGCTGTTGAAGTACATACAGTAAGGTAAACAATGTATAAAATATTAGAGTATTATTAGACAATAAGGATAAGTCACTGGAATAACGAAAAACGTAAACAAATACGAAAGAACTGAGCCACCAGAAACGTTTGGCTTCCCGCACCCTACACACCTCATTGTTTATGTTTAAAAGTTTACACTCCCAGAGTGTGGCCGACTCTGCTGAACTGCGTATTATTTCCAGTGATATATCGTGTTTTAGTGCTTTAATGTTCCTCTGATTTAACACAACAATGGCAGAATGTACAAGTGATGAGAATGTGACTAACTGGTAGCCTGTAGCTACTCCATCTGGCCTTCAATCAGCGGAAAAAGGAAGCGTTTCGTCTTTTTATGAGGGCTAGGCTAAAACATATTACATTCCTCGTTGGATTCCAAGTGTTTCTAGTAGCCTAACTCCAGTGATGGCAGCGATGCTGTCGATCTATCCTACTATCCTAAAAGTGGTGAAAGGCATAATGATGACAGTGAAGGCACCAATGATGTTAAAGGCGATAAATGGAAGTGATGTGGAAGCAGTTAGCCGAAACAGTAGTGACACCAGAGACAGTTTAATTAGACACAAAGAATAATGCTGGATCTTGTAAAATAACTTAGCCTACTTACGAATATTTTATTTATCTTTATAATAAGCTTTCCATGAAAATCTATGGAGTATGGTATTTTATTAAATATCTAGGCTAGGCTATGTAAAAATGTATGGTGCGGACAAAGTCTTCAGTTCTCTTACTGACCCACAACAGACTGTTCCAGATCCTGAAGGTATCCATGCAGACGTTGACTTGTCATGTTGCCTATCCAACTTTCAGTATAATTCAGTAGCTTCGAATCCTGCATATCAATCTAAGCATGTACACACATCCCAACTGCAACTCACGTAGGCTATGCATATGTGAATGGAAAGAGCAATTAATGGGGCCTTAACCACTTAGGGAAGTCCTCTCGATAAATTACTCCTGAACCAATATCAATTATTATGTTCCTTCCAACAACCAACCATACTCCTAAAATAGCAGAGTCCCTCCTACTCACCATCTTAAGCCCACCTTGGGCACCCACGAATTCTCCTCCAACCTATTATGTTTCTAAGGTATTGTGTATATTTTAGCCTACAATATCTACACGTAGTTCACATATGGTTTAGCTGTTTCTGTTGTTTGTGTTTGTTTCTATCTCTTTTTTCGCGATTTCTAACTTTTTTATGTTTTTCTAAATTATTATTAAAAATATATTTGATTTAAATGTCAACATAATGTATTAATAAATGTATTTCTTATTGATTTAGGTCTGATGATGACATAATTATGTTAATGTCGAAACGTTACCGGTACCAGAATAAAGATGTTCGTGTTTACCTTGGTGTTGCTTACCCCTATATATTGTTACGTATCTTGATCCTCAAGTGGTTAACTTGATGAATCTAGATCGCGCAGAGATATATATTAAGGTATCAGTCAGCTGAAGGCAAAACAAAAGTAAAATTTAATAAAAAAATAAAAATAATAAAAAGTCTTGAAAGATAAATATTATAGTAAGAATATTTCTGTCTCTTACCCTTTTTGAAATGAATAGATAGTTTTCTTATATGTCCTTTTATTTATATTTAATGTAATTATTCTTGGTTCTTGTCGTACGTTAACAGTATTATATTATTATTATCATCAGGATTAATATCAAAGTCACATAAAAAGTTAGATATATATTTAATAATTAGATAAATGTATTTCTTAACCACGTAACATTGAGGTTTGATTATGAGTAAATTAAGTTACAGAATCGCTTCATAGATTCGATTCAGGTCTCACTCAAATAATATTTTGAAGCTAAAATAATTTTCTTCAGCTTAGGAAATCACTAGAAGTAACATTGAAACAGCCATGTTAGTCTAAGGCGATATTACTAATAAGAGACAATAGCATCACCGTACTAAGCACCGTTAAGCAATGTAAGCTTAATTCAAAGAAAATGAAAGAACTCGTAGGTATTAATATAAAACAATAGTATTACTTTCATCATAACCCAATTACTTAAAGAGTTGCTTTATTCCACAAGTTAGTCTACTAAAATAGTTAAGTACTTAATAATAGCGTTAACGTTAATTCCCAATCAAATAGTGAAGTACATAAGAGTAGCGTTAACGTTAATTCGCAATAAAATAGTTAAGCACATAATAGTAGCGTTAACGTTAATTCCCAATCACATATCTCACTAACCAACAAAACGTAAGTGTTTACACCGAACACACTTAACACACACTTATATAATCTGACTGACAGTCACAATCCCATTATAATACTTCACCCCGTCTTCCTCCAGCTGCAAGTTCACCTTCCCCAACTCCAAATGAGACTGATTTGAATGCCCACTACTCGGGTCTTATATACTAAACAATGATGGTGTAGGAACGAATCAGGAGGCGAGTGATGGTGCGCGCCCCTATCATAGCTCCTCGAGTTGCATAGCAGGTGCGTCGTCCAATGGGGGCTCCTGGCATCGATCATACTATATAGCGTCGGGTCATCGAAGTAGTTTGCATGGTCCCTTATGATGCACGCAGGTGTGAAGGCTTGTTTGCTGGTATGCGGACGAGCTGGTTTCCCACTCGCTGGTTCGCTCGCTAGTCTGCTTCGCCGCTTGGGTAGTTTGACACTCCTTCAACTCTAATTATAACTCTTGAATTAACATACAGGGCTCCGTATGTCAGACCTCCCCCCTAGAAAAGAGTTTAAGGAGTATAGTACATAATATTAAACATAATACATAAATAGATTCACCACCAGATTGGCAACAACAAGATTATAATGAGGATATAATAAGGATATCACCCAAAGTAGGCAACGTCTCCAGGTACCACATCAGAACATAGCCGGAACGTCGCTGGAGCGTTATTCGAACTGCAAGGCATCGCACAGCTGAAGGCTTGACAGCGCACTACTAAAGCATGATATTTACCTCGCTACAAGGGAGAGCTAATTGCCAAAATCCTCTCATTAAATTAAACTTACTGCTGTATGAGGCCAACCTGGTAAATGTAATCTTTGATCCGTGGCAGTGGGTAGGTATCGTTCTTTGTGACAGCATTAACTTGCCTATAGTCCATACATAACCTATGGCTCCCGTCTGGCTTTGGCACAAGTATGACCGGACTACTCCACTCGCTTAAGGCCCTTGTGATCAGCTGGTTTGAAAACATGAAGTCAAGCTCGACCTGCAGTATACTCCTGCGTTGTGGCGAGACACGGTAGGGGGATAGTTTAATGGGAGTTGCATCCCCTACGTCGATGTCGTGCAAGGCCAAAGAAGTGAGCCTTGGAGTATCACGGAACACACTGGAGACTGAGATAAAACAGAGATTAGTTGGTTCGCTTGATCAGAGGGAAGATGACATAGTTTAGATGGTAATTCCCCCCAAGCTACTGAATTATACTGAAAGTTGGATAGGCAACATGACAAGTCAAAGTCTGCATGGATACCTTCAGGCTCTGGAACAGTCTGTTGCGGGTCAGTAAGAGAACTGAAGACTTTGTCCGCACCAGGCTGCCCACAGGTCCTGACATTCACTGCCACAGTGGGAGAATCTGGAGGAGAGGAATCAGGGGACCTATGGTAGGGTTTCAACATATTTATATGGAATACTTGCGTGGGCTTTCTCCTGTCTGGGGTAGTTACTAGATAATCGGTAATGCTCACCCTCCGAATGATCTTATATGGGCCCCTGAACTTGGCAGATAAAGGTTGGCCAAAAAGGGGGAGCAGGACCAAAACCTCATCACCGGGCTGAAACTCCCTCTCACAGGCTTTTCGGTCATACCATTTCTTCATGGAGCTTTTAGCCACTGTCAAGTTTTGAGCGGCAAACTCACATGAGGATCTCAGCCGGGTTTTGAAATCTGAAACATACTTGAGGAGGTTTTGGTTCCCCTCCTGGCCAACTAGGCTATCCTGCAATAGTTGCAAAGGACCTCTTACCTGGTGACCGAAAACTAGCTCATTAGGGGAAAAACCCAGGGATTCAGTTGGAACCTCACGAGTAGCAAATAAAAGAAAAGGTACCCCCTTATCCCACTCAACTCCGGTCTCTGTACAATACTTATGCAACATTCCTTTTAATGTCTGATGATATCGTTCGAGAACCCCTTGACTCTCTGGGTGGTAGGTGCTAGACTTAACATGCTCGATACCCAACTCCTTCAGGGACTGCTGAAAAATGTTAGAGGTAAAATTAGTTCCTTGATCACTTTGCACCTCATGGGGGAAACCCATTCTGGTGAAGAATTTGAGCAGTTCCTTGATGACAGTTGGAGCAGAGGTAGTCCTTAAGGGTATAGCCTCTGGGTAGTGAGTTGCCATGTCCATGATAGTAAATAAATAAATGTTACCTTGGGAAGTCTTAGGCAATGGGCCTACAATGTCCACTACCACCCGAGTAAAAGGATTCTCGAAAACGGGCAAGGGCACCAGAGGATGTACAGGCACCTTCTGATTGGGTTTTCCTGTCATCTGGCAAGTGTGACACACTCTACAAAACTCCACTACATCTGCACGCATGTGCCAGTGAAAGTGGGCTCTGATTCTGTCTAGAGTTTTTCTCACACCTAGGTGTCCTGCCAATGGTATACAATGTGCCATTTCCAAGATATCTCTACGACAAGGTTTGGGGACTACTACTTGATGGACGTCCCAGGCCCCGTCATCGATTGGTCTGTGTGGCGGTCTCCATCTACGCCACAATACTCCTCCTTTGAGGTAGAAACATTCATCACCCTCCTTCTCACATTCCTCTTCACTCACGGACCTGGCAGCTAACTCCTTGCATTCACTATCATCTCTCTGTAGCTCTACCAGGCCACTAGGACAATTTGGAGGGGTTTCATGGTCATCGTTAGGGTCAAGATGAGCCATAAAGGTGTCAGATAAATCCACCTCAGTCACATCATCAGGCACAGTTGGACCGTCATTCACACTCTCATCAACTCTTACATTCGGTAAATTTCTGTCTGAGGGAACTGCTACTTGAGACATCAAGTGATATAACAAAATGTTATAATATTTATACCTCACATTCCCCTGCAGAAGATTTTCCAATTGATTTGAAAAAGGTTACTTCAAGGGTCGATTAAGGTTAGCTCTGGGTTTGGTTGGCGGGGGTAACCCACCACTTGAAGTGGTCATTCATGATATCTGGGACCCTGCAGAAGATTTTACAAGTTATTTGAAGTGGTTACCTCATGAGCTGATCTAGGTCAGCTTTGACGGGCTAATTAATGGTGGCTGGCAGGTGTACTCCACCACTGGAAATTACTGGAAATGGCCATTCATGATATCTGGGACCCTGAAACAGATTTTGCAAGTGATTTGAAGTGGTTACTTCATGAGCTGATCTATGTAACTTCTGGGATTTTGCAATTTTTGAGCGTGGCTGGCCATTAATGATATTTGGGACACTGCCGAATATTTTACAAGTGATTTGAAGTGGTTACCTCATGAACTGATCTAGGTCAGCTTTGAGGGGCTAATTACTGATGGTTGGCAGGTGCAATCCACCAATGAAAATTACTGTCTTCAACCATGTTTCATACATTGGGTTATGAAATGTCTATTACAGTTATTTAGAATGGGTTACTGTGCAATTCATACATGTATTCATAAATGATGAATCATTCATGAATTACATACCGGTAATTTCAATATATGTGTATTATTTATTGTTCTTCTATCATGTGCTTTAATTACACTATATTTCTATTTAACCAAACCTAACTCAATCTTTCTTCTATTCAACAGCTGAGCTCTGGAACTCTCCTAGAATCAGTCTTTCCCTCTTCCTATGACTTAAATTGCTTCAAACACCGTGTGTCGAAGCATTTTGGCTCGAATGTCCCTTGATTTTGGCCCTGTCGCTCTTTTATTTCTGGGGGAGGTACTCGCCACAAGCAGTTCTGCCTTTTGTCTCCCTCACTCACATAGAAACACATTTTTTAAACTAACCTAACCTAACTTATGGTGAGTACACTACTAGATATATATAATTACAATATTGCACATTGCATCAACAGACATTTTACTGATCTATTACTCCTTAATACAGCATTTGTTTTATGTGCCATTTTGTCCTAGTCCGTAATTTGTGACATTTCTTGCAGTGTCTCTTTTTCCAGTGCCATTTTTTCCTGTGCCTTTTTTTCCGGTGCCTTTTTTCCGAGTACCCTGGTCAACACATAACGAAAAGGGGCGTGATAACTAAAATGCATAAATTGAAAGATTACTGAGCATTCAAATCCAAAACAAGAGAATAAGCAATGTTCTTCTGTACCGGCAACGTTTTTTTTTTACTTTATTCTGACTACTATTAGACGATTGTATTCAATTTTAAAGGGGTCTCGATTTATTTACAGGCTTCGAACATATCCCCTTTTGCTACCACAGATCCTTATTAAACTGCACACAATCGTCTAAAAAATAACAAGAATATAATTAAAGAGAAATCACCGGTACAGAAGGGGTTAATGACATTAATTAAAACCATGAGCATGTACAAATGCGCTAAGAAGTGATGACTCGATTCCCAGTACCTTTTGTTCAGAAAGTGCTATCTGGCAACTATTGAGGCTCTACTATATTCATATATTACACACCGGGGAGAACTGTATTGAAGGACAAAATACCAAAAACACGATATATATGTATTGTTACATATATTGATCTCATTATGTGAGAGCAAACCAAATAATACGAAAGTTGAGACTAACCCGAACGAAAGAATGTGAAACTCGAAAGAATGTGAAACTCGTAGTATTTCGCTCACTAGATTCAGGATTAAAATGTGGAGGAAGTCTCTTAATGCTTTTATTACTTTTTAAGCCAACAATACTGGGAGAAAAGTATCTCATAAAATTAAAACCAACCGTTAAAAGTAATATTCAACCCATGAGTGTCAATAAATCACGTAAATAAACATATAACAGATTGTTTTTTCCACATTTAATTCTCTAAGTGGGACAAGTCTGCCTTAACAAATAAAGCGGTCTCCAGTATATTTTGGGATAAAGCTTGACTATTCGAGAACAGCTTGTAATTTGTATAGACAGACGATGAAATTTCACTTATAACATATTTAATAGCCCATAGGGACACCCATATGGGAACGAAAAAGGGAAAGGCATGTAGTAAAGGACAAAGGTGGATATACAAGCGGAAGAGATCCACTCTCCCTCATATACCGGCAGTGACTGACTTGCATTTTTTTGCAGGCCTCCAGGCGGCAGGCCCAGGGAGTGTAACATGCTAGATAGCGCCAGGAAATTAAATACTTTCATTATTCTATACAGATATTGAAAACAAACCTTACTTATATATATTCAAACAACAACATAAATATAATTTAAAAGGCCTAAATAGGTTAATTTTGTCAGTAGGCCAATTATTGGAATATCCGAGACCTATAGTTATAAATTAGGAAATGACTGGGCTCTGACGGGCAGTGGAGAGTTACCAGCGGTAGCCAGATTTGGGGACTTTTGTCCGAGCCTTAATTAAACAAATCGAGTCATGACTTCTTAGCGCGATTGTACTTCCGTATGTATAATCACGGACGGTATAATCTTGACCGTCCACTGTAATAGTTTCCCTAGTACTATCACCAGTGTTATGGTTGTGGATATATAGATGAAGCTCTTTATTCTGATATATCCAAGTACAGTTGCCCACACAAGTTCTGTTCCTCGTCGTGATCTAATATATGACAGTGAAATTAGTACGAATTAATTACAGTATCTTACAGTATCTTACAGTAGACGTTCTGGAAGAGGCCTTTTTAGACCTGTGTATCCAGCTCAGGACCTGCACCAAAGCTGGTGGCTGTGGCAGTCAATACAATTTTATAGTACTGAAGTTTAGTTTTATAATTATACAATAGATCTTGTCGACTCCATATCTTGTCTATATTACGCTCAAACGTTTGTAAAGATTACAAGTGTGGTCGGTTAATTATCAGTTGACTCTGTTTCTTTTCAGCTGACGATAAATTTGATCTCTTAGTCGCTGGTTTCTCGATAATTGACAGAAAAATATAAATCTACTATATCTCTGCATCATCTAATTGCCGCCAAGTTCTTATAATTAACAGCATATTTCGTTACAAAAACTTTATAGTAACTGAATAATCAAGATGTGAACATGGCAATTTATCGTCAGCTGAAAATAAACAGACTACAGTCAGATGAGTTTACCTCTGCATAAGAAACTACACCCGAAATTCAATCATGCACATTATATTTCCATGTATAAGATCACAGACAGGAACAGAACTTATATGGGCAAATGTACCTTTCAATATCTATTTACATGTGTTCAATATTTTGTTTTATTCATACGTTGTGTCAACTAATGTCTTATTCCGAAATATGTGACTTAACTTTTGAATGTGACTGAATACTGCAGCGTCTCTTCCATCACAGTTATGGATGGTATTATTAAGTATGGCAGAGGACCAAGGTTGCCGGATAAGGCTCACAAATTATGAGGCTCTCAGTTGACTCTCACATGTTTAGCTCCACCACCAATGGCGTGTCATTTATTACCATAATGGTGGCTGTAAACATCCCAAGGCAAGTTATCACCACAACGCACACAGGTTTGATCGTCCTACGAAACTTCTCCAGCAGTTCCTCGGACCGTGCTTGTGTTTCACATCATTTGTACCTGCGTGGATAAGGTACAGCGTATTATTTTGGGCACCGTCGCGTGTTCTGCTAAGTGGACAGACAAACAGACAGACAGTACAGGGGGAAGAACGTTTGAAGTGAAGGATACAGATATATATATATACAAACAGAACATATAGTTGGCATGACTCGCAACGAAATAACTTCAAACGTCTCTATGCAACAGTGTGGAAGTGTTTGGAGAGAAGAGAGATAGATAGATAGATAGATAGAGAGAGAGAGAGAGAGAGAAGCGTTAATGTATTGGAAGGGATGTCAAGGATAGATATACTATAGGAAGGATAGCAGTTATTAGTAAGAAAGAGGTACAATCGACCTAATAAGTCATGTCTCGACACCAAGTATATTTTGATGCATCATTGTTATCAGCAACATCTACAACTTGATTTATTAGTTTCGAATGATATATACAAACATTTCACTACACTTACACAACATATTCAACATCTGGCAGACATTAATACATCACAGAGCGAACCAAACGTAAAGACAGCTGATACATAACTTATTAGCGCGACCGTAAAATAGTGGACAATGGGGACTGAATGTTGACTCTGTAGTAGGAGAGATCGGTCGTCTGTTTTCTGAGAACACTATTTCGGTGCCATCATTATCAAGCAACGGGGCTGGTAGTATATGATATGTAGTTGTTCTATGTGAGTTTAGGAGAGAAAAGGCAAAACTCCCTGTAGCAAGTGTCTTCCCAAAGTTAAAAGCGTGAAAGAGAGTCAAATTCCAGGTACGTTCGAGTCAAAATATCTGGACTCACGGAGCTTGAAGTAGCTCAAGTCATAGGATGAGGGACAGACCGATATAGGGATAGAGTTTCAAAGTTTATTTGTTGAGCAGAAGAAAGACTGGGAAAATCGGTTCACTCTTGGTTGAAAGAGTTGGGCAAAATAGGGGTGGGAGTGTGTTAAGAGGCAGGTGCCCCCCACTCTTCGTAAGGGAAGAGGTTTACACTGAAAAAGATCTGAAGAATATTGATTATTTTAATCATTGTAGAAGAGTTAGAGAGATGCTACATTGCGGCGTGAAGAGAGTGACTGTAGGGAATTAGTAAGAGGAAGTGGGTTGATAAGACAAAATGTTTTGACTCCATCCTTTTGGAAATTGTGCTATGGGTACGAACCTTCCCACAAATGCGAACAATACTCGATACAAACTGTCTATATACATTATACAGTATTTATTGATCTATTTCCAGAGGCCATATACCCCGAAGAAGTGCCCACGAGTGAATCACCCTAATATTCTACTGGCTACCGTCAGTCGGCGCCTCTCATCCCATCCAACACCACTTTCACTCATTTACAATACCTCATATACATCATTCCATGCATTGCATTCTTGGTGTAATTTTCCCTCTTTGCCATTATTGTAAAAATATGTTTAATATATGAAATTACATATTTGAATATAAAGAAAGGTTTATAGCACCAGTGGCACAAATAAATGTGTTGAAATGTGGAACAATAAACAGTAGGTATATACATTACCATAGATAACAGGAGAAGTCGACCTGCAGCTGCAGTAACTGTTTAGTTGAAGTGGTGCTCTCTGTTTAGATTTTGTGAAGTATTATCATTTTGAAATTATTAAAAATGCAAAATGCTTTGAAAGTGTCCATTTTATATTTTTTGTTAGTGCTAGCTGAGACGAATGTCCATACCAAGTTGTTGTGGTGAGCTATGTAGGGTAAGTTTCTCGATTCCCAGAACCACCACAGCTATAATATAGCTGTTGAAGTACATACAGTAAGGTAAACAATGTAAAATATTAGAGTATTATTAGACAATAAGGATAAGTCACTGGAATAACGAAAAACGTAAACAAATACGAAAGAACTGAGCCACCAGAAACGTTTGGCTTCCCGCACCCTACACACCTCATTGTTTATGTTTAAAAGTTTACACTCCCAGAGTGTGGCCGACTCTGCTGAACTGCGTATTATTTCCAGTGATATATCGTGTTTTAGTGCTTTAATGTTCCTCTGATTTAACACAACAATGGCAGAATGTACAAGTGATGAGAATGTGACTAACTGGTAGCCTGTAGCTACTCCATCTGGCCTTCAATCAGCGGAAAAGGAAGCGTTTCGTCTTTTTATGAGGGCTAGGCTAAAACATATTACATTCCTCGTTGGATTCCAAGTGTTTCTAGTAGCCTAACTCCAGTGATGGCAGCGATGCTGTCGATCTATCCTACTATCCTAAAAGTGGTGAAAGGCATAATGATGACAGTGAAGGCACCAATGATGTTAAAGGCGATAAATGGAAGTGATGTGGAAGCAGTTAGCCGAAACAGTAGTGACACCAGAGACAGTTTAATTAGACACAAAGAATAATGCTGGATCTTGTAAAATAACTTAGCCTACTTACGAATATTTTATTTATCTTTATAATAAGCTTTCCATGAAAATCTATGGAGTATGGTATTTTATTAAATATCTAGGCTAGGCTATGTAAAAATGTAACACCTAAGACAATTCCTTGATAGGTTAGGCTACCCATAACGGTAATAGTAGCAGTAACACTCCACACCTATTAAACGAAGCACTTGCAAAATACAGAAAGAGTAACCCATCCTATTTAAAGAATGGTTTATTTGTAGGTGCATTTCAAGGTTTTAATAGTTTTTAAGGTAATTACTGTATAGGGAAAAGGCTCGCACCCTTATTTTTCGTGTTTTTTTCCTCCAGATTTTGAGAAATGAGTGTTTTCATGGTTATAGTTACCTATATTTACAATGTGGGATACAGGATGGGTTGAGGGGGGGCGAAGCCCCCCATGACTTATTGAAATCATCATCTGTGACTCTGTGTTACCAGGCTACCAGCAGGGGGTAAATATCGATTATACTCCATACTGAAGAAGTTTGTAAACAGTGAGGATGTCCGAAGGAGCTCTGAGAGTGATATTACTTTTTCCACTAATATCGGGTTATATAAATATGATCACAATTATTCTTCCACAGTGGATTATACATGAGTACAGTATAAGGATTCCATAGACCTCCATTGTCCCTAATAAATTATTTATATTAAGGCGGCGAGTCTTTTCTAAATAATTATCATTTTTAACAATATTTACTAGGCTATTTTTAAGCAATATTTGAAAAATATATCCCAGATGTCCGAGTGACCCGACGACGCTACCCCGCGAGCTTTGTACTGTATTAGTAGGCTACGCGGTTTCGTTCATTTCCTTTGAGAATCCTTTTTGGTCAATATTAACCCATTGCCTGCAGGAGACGTTCCCGAACGCCATGGCAATTTACAGCAATTTACAGACTTTTAAAGCCTCTTAACTCTTACCCTGCGGGAGACGTTCCCGAACGCCATGGCAATTTACCTCAATTTGCAGGCTTTAAAAGCCTCTCTAGAGCAGGAGCGCGACAGGGCACACGTCCATCTCCCAGCCAAGCGGCCGTGGAGACTGAAGGCTCTGAGTCAGAGTCTCGCGAGATGTACAGTGCTGCCAAAGGCAAATTTAGCGAGACATTAGCAAGAATTGCTCATTTTAGCGAATGTCTATGTTAGCGCTGCAGGTGAACCCCGCAAGCTACGAAGCTCATTTTGGTGTCATTTTGAAACTATTTTCTTCTAGTTTTCGGCTGAATACATTACATTTCATTCAGACACTTGCCTAATCAATCAGGAGTGCCTGAATGAGCCCTAATATGCCGGAAATAGGCGGAAAATGCCCGTACCGGTGTTACAGCCTGTAGAATTGAGTGCGAGGGAGCGGGAGCACGACAGGCCACATTCCTTCCGCCAGCCAGCTGGCTGCGGCACTGAGGAATCTGAGTCATGCTCTCGCGAGATATACAGCGCTGCCAAAGGTAAATGTAGTGTGACATTAGTGATAATTACTCATTTTAGTGAATGCCTATGGTAGCGCTGCGGGTGAAGCCCGCGAGCTACGAAGCTCGTTTTGGTGTAATTTTGAAGCTATTCTCTTCTAGTTTTTGGCTGAATACCGGCACTTTTAATTTCATTCAGACACTCGCATAATCATTCAGGAGTGCCTAAATGAGCGGAAATATGGCCGCAGCCAAAGTGTTAAGGAAACGGACCACAGCTATTTTTTTTTTTTTTTTTTTTTTTAGGTTTATAATCTTCCTATAATAATGATTATTACTGGAAATTAGTGTTGTTTTAGTCTTATGTTATTTAAGAAGCCCTACTACTGATGTGCGGACAGCAGCAGTGGCAACTCTCAGGTTAGTTAGGTTGTCAGGCTAGGTTAATGCTTCCCTTGATAATGCGACTAGGGTAGGGTGCACTTGCGGCGGAACGTAAACAAACCCACCTCCAATTTTGGGAGGCTTTAACTTGAAATAACTAAATATTAGAGGTGTGGCTTCTTTATACTCCCCCCTCTAATTACGATTAGGTAAGCACCCGCTTCCTCCTCCGACGACAATTGTGGGAAATATTTCCCACAGGCTATCATGTTTGCATATTATCCATAGTAATTAACATTGGTGTGAATATTCTCCAATGTTTATAATACAATTATATATCAATTTATAATATTGTACATAGTTCGAGCCATCTAAAAAGATACTCGAACGGAGCTACATATATTCATAACATAGTTTATGGTTCGAGCCATCTAAAAAGATACCCGAACGAAATATTACGAAAAGTTACGGATAAAACATAATATCACGAATCAGTCCGAAGTATCATAATTATACAAATATTACTGGGTCGTGAAATAGTGAACCATTAAAGTCTAGATGTTAGCCTGCACAAAGGAAAACGTCAGTTCTTACTAGGGGATCGTCGGGGTCACACGCTTATAATAGTGAATAATATTAACAGCTGCAGTGATTAAATGCGTTCATACGTGTTAACTAAATTATAATCGTGAAGACTTGCTACACAACACCACTGGATATTGTACTGTAGCTACTACACCCGCCAACTACCTCGTTCGCTTTCCAACGATAAGTATCCGTTTAACATACCAGCTGGCCAGTTAGGTAGGAGAAGGATAACTTTGGGGAGGGCGTTACGAGGCAATCCCTCTAAAATACAAAAGTGAGTTTACGTAAATAACTTGCGTTGATAACGTCAATATTAACCACGTGGATTAAATTTACTGATTATAAACTTTTGCCATAGTAGAAATTATGAATGTCTATAAATTAAAGGGAGAAAGTACAACCAAATATAATTCTAATACACCAACCTTTGTTTTCAGATATACTTGTTTAGTGAAGGAGTCAACCTCGAATCGTAAGTAAATTATAGAAGTAAACAAAGCCCGTTAATAACCTTGTGTGAAGGTTACTATCAATCTAGGGGCGGCTAGGGCGGTCGTATTAGTCAATGTTCATAACATATGGTCATTCGAACCGGATTGTACTTTCATAACTTAGACTTTATATTACTATGAATTAACTCAAATTAGTTTCTATTGTTGGACATAGTTTGATACCACGAACAATTGGAACCGTTAACAGCTCTGAAATTTGTATTTTCCGTTCACCAGGTGCAAAGGTTTCTTGCTTTGAATCAAACCATTCTTTATCTATCGTTCTGGTCAATATACAGGAGGCGCTACAATATAGGTAGCAAAATTATAATGGTAGTTTTGGGTTCCTATCATCATATGCTTCATTTCTATATAATTTTTATCCCCTGGGAAAACAAAAAAATCTTGGGATTTTTCATTTATTTTCTTGGGATTTTTTGTTTTGGTCATTAACCTAACCTAATAGCCCCCAAATACATTAAGGTTAGGTTTTTTGGTTAGGTTAATACAAAAAATAAAAATAAATCCAAGAACAAAATAAAAAACCCAAGATTTTTTTTTTCCCGGGGATAAAAAGTATATAGAAATGAAGCATATGATGATAGGAACCCAAAACTACCATTATAATGTTGCTACCTATATTGTAGCGCCTCCTGTATATTGACCAGCGTTCTTGATTGGTCTCATGACTTAACTATTTTGTTTCTTGGCGGTAACAACGTGAATGATAACTGTACTCCTTCCAAAATTGCTACCGATCTCCAGTATGTAATAGAACTGATTCACAGCCTTTGTAATTCATGTATTGCAGTTGTATTGATCGAAAGTCGTAATCCACCTCCTAATAACCGATTTAATATCACCAGTACCAATTACAACCGAATTGCGAACATCATAAATAATAGGCTGAAGAGATTATATAAGAATAAAACCTATGTACGATTTCTGAGTGTAGGGGCAAGGCCTTTCCAAAGTGGAAGAACAGATGGTGTGCATGTTGACAATGAAACAAAGAACCACCTAATACAGACATTTCGTAATACCATCAAGCGCTTCATTGAAAATAATTAGTACTTGTAAATATGGAGGTAGCTAAATGCAAACGTTCTCTTACAGCATACAAAGGACACCTCACTAAAGCTATTCAGAATGCTGAACAACTTCTAAATTCCACTGATGTAGATTTGGTAGAGGTGGAGAGAACTATAGACCGATTGGTGATAAAATGGGATAATTATGAAGCTTCTTACACTAAATTGGAGTCCTTAATGATTGAAAGTGAAACAGAAGAAGAGGAGATCGATAGAATGCAAACCGAGCATTATCAACATGAAGCTAAATTCCAAAATCATATAGTCAAGTTGAGAACAACAGTCACCGCTAATACTGCTCCCGATGAGAATAAACAGGTAGTTTCATCTATAGTAAAATCTAAACTTCCCTGCATCAAAATACAATTTTTTTCGGGAGAAATTACTGAGTATGAGGCCTTTGTAGACCAATTTCAAGCCCAAATAGGAAGCCGATCAGATTTGGAGCCAGTTACTAAATTACAGTATCTGAAATCTCATCTAAAGGGTCGAGCTTTGGATCTCATTGAGGCACAGCTCCATCACAGCCAACTATCAAAGTGCTCTTGATACACTGAAGGACACGTATGGAGATGAGGAGATAATTAAACACTGCCTGCTACACAAGATCATCAGTCTGAGCTCTCCAAAACATGACAAAGTAGAACTGGAAACATTTCGAATAGCTATGTTAAACCTCACCTGGAGTGGAGTCTTAGTAATAAACATGATTATACCTGTTGTGAATGGATAATAGCCTCCTTATTCCAACATAAGCTTCCAAGTACAACAATCATGCAATTGTATCTAAAATACGAGAGTAACTACTTTGACCTAGCTCAGATAAACGAAGGCTTAAGAGATTTAATATCCCTCATGGAGACCGAAACTCTAGCTAAGACAAGTAGAAGTATAAAACAGGAAATACAGACCAAAGGAAGTGAAAGGTCTTCGGAAAAGAATATTGGTACGTACTACAACACCGAATCAAAAACTAATTCCAAGACAAATACAGAGTCTAGATGTAGATTTTGTGGAGCGGCACATAGGAACTCTCAGTGCCTAAAGCATGCCACCGGGAGTGAAAGGATCCAGCGGTTATAGGGGCTTAAGCTTTGCACAAGATGCATGGGTTCTCATCCTGTCAAATCGTGTAACGTCAAGCTACAAATCTGCAGAAGGTGCCAGAAGGGTGTGCATCATACTGGTTTATGAAAATCCTTTGATAAATCAAACCAGCAAACAAGTCTTAATACAAACTACTCATCTACTGCTAATACTCCTCAAACAAATCAGAGTAACCCTTCTACGTTAAATGTGGCTCACATCAAAGCTACTGCAGGTTCTACCACATCTAGATTATCTGGAGTTGCTCTGTCAACAGGTTTGGCAAAGCTAGAATATACAGGGAATGAAAATGAGGTAAGACTGTTTTTTGATAATGGTTACCAGAAATCCTTCATTACTCGGGACCTTGTAACCCAAGCAAATTTACCTATAAAGGCTTCTGTGAAGATGACTCAATGGATTTATGGGTTCTTCTGTTACACAAAATTATGATATAGTCAAACCGACAATAAAGATGGGTAACCGAAGGAAAAGGATTTCAGCAGTAGTAGTTGATGAGCTTCCACAAACCATTGTAACTGTCGGACTAACAAGAGCAATGGAGTATTTGAATAGAAACGGGGTGAAGTTAGCAGACACGATACCACATAATACTGATTGGAGCAGATCACTTCTATGATTTTATATCGCGTCATACAATTGTCTGTGATGGAGTGAACTTGCTCAAATCCCCTGCTGGCTATATACTAACTGGAAATATTCCTGAAAGATATAATACATTGAGTGATAATAAGTTTGCTTCACAGCATGTTATACCAGAGTCTGTCCTAGTAATGCGAATTACGGAGCATATGAATCCACTTATTGAAGTGGAGACATACCTAGAAGAAGAGTCCGAAGTTCACAAACTATGGGACTTAGACACTTTGGGAATTGATGTCACGGAACCAATACCTGATGATCGTGTGTCTTAAAAAGTTACTTGGACTCCTTGAAGTACGAAGAAGGTTATTATTGGGTAAAGTTACCATGGAAGTTGAATAAAGCAGATCTACCTACAAATTTGTCAAGAGCCCTTGGACAAATGCACTCCCTAGTTAAAAATCTGGAGAGGAAGAATCACATTCAAGTACATCAACAGATTCTTGATGACCAGCTCAAGTCAGATTTCATTGAGGAAGTGCCTGATGCCTCACCATGTGATCAAAGTCATTACCTACCACACAATGGGGTTCTTAAGGAGTCTGCCACAACACCATTATGAATTATTTTCAATTGCAGTTCATGTGCACATCCAAGAAGTCCCTCTCTAAATGATTGTTTGATGACAGGGCCTCCATTGACTAGCAAATTATATGATGTACTTCTTAAGTTTAGAACCAACCAATATGCATATACTGCGGATATTTCCAACGCTTTCTTGAGAATTGGACTACAGAAAGAAGATCGTGACTACACAAGATTTTTATGGCCATCTGATATCCAAGATCTACTAGTCCTGTGAAAACTTTCAGATTTAAATCGGTCCTTTTTGGTGCCACCAGTTCTCCATTCTTACTTCAAGCTACAATAGATTTTTTTCTGAGAACGTCTAGGAAATGCTAGCTTCTAATTTCTATGTAGATAATTTCCAAGGGACTGTGACAACTGAAGACCAGTTAAACTATATATATGAAGAAGCTAACAAAGAACTTCAGCAAGCTAATATGCCACTAAGACAATGGGCTACAAATAATCCAAAGCTGAATGCTAGAATTGAAAGTGACTTTCCCGGATATACAACTCCAGATACGACATCAGTTCTTGGATTGTTATGGAATACACAAGCTGATTCACTGAAGCTGAAAGCAGTAAAGTATAGCAGTGACAAATCAGACTCCATGACAAAGCGAAAGCTACTGGCCAAAGTAAGTAAAGTATTTGACCAACTTGGTATAGTGTCGCCCATCACGATAAAAGGAAGGTTGTTAGTTCAGGAAGCTTGGAGGCTTAAAAGTGAATAGGATGATCCTCTGCCTGACTCATGTTGATGAATGGAAAGAACTGGAATCTGAATTTCTCCTCTTATCAGAGCTAGAGGTACCTAGAGCTACAGCATGTGAGAAGACTCCTTACACTCTACATATATTCTGCGATGCTTTTTCAAAGGCATATGGTGCAGTTGCATATATGGTGGATGACTCTAATTCCTTGCTTCTAACTAGTAATGCCAGAGTGGCTCCGCTGAAGTCTAGAACTATCCCACAACTCGAACTTACAGCGTTGCTCGTCGGGACAAGGCTGGGATCACATATTAATAGCACATTAGTAAACTTGAAGATCCCTAAAACGTACTTGTGGTCAGATGATGAAGTTTGTTTGTAATGGGTGAGGAATGACAACTCTAAAATACCATATGTGAAAAATCGTGTAGCTGAAATCAAGAATTTACAAAAGGATTATGTGTTCATGCATGTGGATACTAAGAATAACCTTGCAGATCTGCTCAGTAGAGGCGTCAAATTGAAGAAACTCGACTCCCTTTGGTATAATGGTCCAGATTGGTTGACAGATCGTGAACTTTGGCCAAATCAAAAGCCATACATCATTTCTAACATTCTTGTCCCAGAAACTACAACTCCTCTTAAGAACAAGCCAACTCCATTGATTAATCTCAATAGCTTTTTGACACTAAGGAAGTTACTGAGAGTCACAAAATTGGTAATAGAGTTTGTAAATAAATTGTTCCTGAAAAAGGGGTGAAAACGTCGATTGAAGATTGATTGTCCCATGACCTATTGGGTAAAGAATTTACAGAGGGAAGTATATAATGAAGAAAAGAAAATTATATCAAGAGGTGAACCTGAATCGCAATCTAAGACATCTAAAAAGATACTTGGATCACATACCTTCTTGATCAACTGCCTAGGGTTATTCCTAGATGAGACTGACCTCATTAGATGTAAAGGCAGAATCCATCATTCCTCTTTGCAATACGGTGCTAAGCATCCAGTGCTACTGCCCAAGAATCATTGGTTTACAGAACTAGTGATAAACGACTCGCATCAAACCACATTGCATGGAGGCATAACTGAAACCTTGTTAAATCTTAGAAAACAATTTGGATACCAAAAGCTCGTCAAGCCATAACAAAAATGCCTCAGGAAGTGTATAGTTTGTAAAAGATATGATGGCAGAAAGACCAGATTTCCAGCACCACCACCTCTTCCAAAGGAACGGGTTCAACAGGCAGATCCGTTTCAAGTTGTCGGTGTTGACTATACGAGATCAATTCAGTTACGAGAGCGACATGGAGAGGAACACTCTACAACTAAAGTTTATATTTGTCTGTTCACCTGTGCTGTTACAAGAGCTGTACACTTGGAGCTCGTAACAGATATGACTGCAAATACCTTCTTAATTTAAGAGCATTCCGAAGATTTGCTGGCAGACGATCATGTCCTCGCCTAATCATATCAGACAATGGATCAAACTTTAGAGCAGCAGAACCACTCCTTAGAACCTTTTTCCAAATGCCCGAAGTACAACAGTTCTTTGAAGGTCGCCATTGTGAATGGAGGTTTATTCCACCTAATGCTCCATGGCAGGGAGGTTTTTATGAAAGAATGGTGGGTGTCGTCAAAAGATGTTTACGAATGGTCTTGCACAAGAAAAAGAGTTAACATTGATGAACTGAGGACTGTTCTAGTGGAAATAGAAGCTAGAGTGAATAATAGACCACTCACTTATGTTCATGAGGATATTGATGAAATTCAAGCCTTGACGCCTAATCATCTTTTACAGGGATCTCATATCCAAGTTTTACCACCTGTTATTGATAAGGAAACCTTGAAAGACCCAGATTTCGTGATGAACGTAGGTAGGCAAACTGCAGAGACTGCACGTTTTAATCATCTCAACAAATTGCTCAAGCAGTGGCAGAGAGTATGGCAAGAAGATTACTTAACATCACTAAGAGAACATCATTTTGGAAAAAAACCTGCTCCTGAAATACATTTGAAGGAAGGAGATGTGGTGTTAATAGATTGCGAGACTCCAAGATCCAACTTGGCCCCTAGGTAAAATAGTGTCTTTGCATCCAGATAAATATGGTACTGTAAGAGTGGTTAAGGTGCTATCCAAAGGTCACATATCCTTGAGGACAGTTGATAAATTAATTCCCTTAGAATTATCTAGTGGATCATCTCCGGAGCAGAAGCAACAGGATCTAACAGAAGAAAGCACGAGACCCAAACGCCAAGCAGCAGTCCAAGCGCTTTCTAAAATAAAGGATCAATTACGTTAGATTGTATAGTAATATAATAATACGAAGTGGAGGATTAGGATGTAAATAGGGAAATGCTACCACTTCTTATAATGAATTTGGTTATGGTATTAGGATTAAGTTTCATTATCATTTTATTAGGTTTAAGTTACATTATAGTTTAGGCAGATTACATTGTTTTTGGCTCTCCCCAGGATGTGGCAAATATTTCCCACAGGCTATCATGTTTGCATATTATCCATAGTAATTAACATTGGTGTGAATATTCTCCAATGTTTAGAATACAACTACATATCAATTTATAATATTATACATAGTTCGAGCCATATAAAAAGATACTCGATCGGAGCTACATAATATTATATTCATAAGATAGTTTATGGTTCGAGCCATCTAAAAAGATACTCGAACGGAATATTACGAAAAGTTACGGAAAAACATAATATCACGAATCAGTCCGAAGTATCATAATTATACAAATATTACTGGGTCGTGAAATAGTGAACCATTACAGTCTAGATGTTAGCCTGCACAAAGGAAAGCGTCAGTTCTTACCGGGGGATCGTCGGGACCACACGCTTATAATAGTGAATAATATTAACAGCTGCAGTGATTAAATGCGCTCATACGTGTTAACTAAATTATAATCGTGGAGACTTGCTACACAACACCACTGGATATTGTACTGTAGCTACACCCGACAACTACCTCGTTCGCTTTCCAACGATAAGTATCCGTTTAACATACCAGCTGGCCAGTTAGGTAGGAGAAGGATAACTTTGGGGAGGGCGTTACGAGGCAATCCCTCTAAAATACAAAAGTGAGTTTACGTAAATAACTTGCGTTGATAACGTCAATATTAACCACGTGGATTAAATTTACTGATTATAAACTTTGCCATAGTAGAAATTATGAATGTCTATAAATTAAAGGGAGAAAGTACAACCAAATATAAATCTAATATACCAACCTTTGTTTTCAGATATACTTGTTTAGTGAAGGAGTCAACCTCGAATCGTAAGTAAATTATAAAAGTAAACAAAGCCCGTTAATAACCTTGTGTGAAGGTTACCATCAATCGAGGGGCGGCTAGGGCGGTTGATGTAGGGCGGTTGATGTAGCTTGATGTACCCTGTGACCTCCACTTTTCCATTGTTATTGCCACGTTAAGGGCGGATCGCCATATTTATTAGATATTTTCTATCATTATGTTTGTTTTTCTCCCCAGACCTCCATCAAGCTTTAAAACAGAAACAAGCGCCCCGAATTCCCCCCCCCCACCCCCCTCCAAGATAAATGTGTACATTTTCAATAGAAGCTTGTCCCGGTCGAAGGCCGGTTCCTCCTAAATTACAAACTCGCTATCGCTCGCCAGGAATACTTCGTCATACTTCGTCAATACTTCGGTAGGAAAGGTCTTAATTTTGGAGAAAAAAAAATGCGAAAAGTCTTAAAATCGCCAAACTAATGTGCCAAACGTTTTAAAATTTGAATAGATATTTCCTAACGAGGCCGTTCTATATATTCTGTGCCCCATGAATATTCTTTCCTCTCACTTAAACATTAGGCTACCATAGTGCGGTGGGAATGTGAACATGATTAGATTAATATGTAGTATTCGAGAATGGATAATAAGTCGTAGGCGTGTGCATAAACCTTTAACCGTCTTGGTGGTGTAAGGGTTAAGGTGTCTAAAAATCTGTGTGTGATAACCCAGGTTCGAATCCCGGTGGATCACATATATTCTTTCATTAATTTCATTGGAGGTGATTGGTGGTGTGGTGAAATTAATAAAAAATAAACTAATGAGGGTAAACATGAGGGAGAAGGGGGGGGGGGGGGGGGGTGTCAAAAGAACCAATCAACCCCCCTTAATAATACAGCAAATATCAAGTCAAAGGTTGTTTGTCAAGGTAAAGTCCGGCCTCCACTTAGTGCCTCGGTACAGTCACGGTCAAAAGTCCTGATCCACCTTCAGAACTCTACCTGTTTTCTCTTGTCTCAATTAAAGAATACACGTCCACAACAAACGGAAAACAAAATTTGAATATAACTTCAGGTTAGTTTTGTGCATGTGTGTTACCATTTGTATTTAATATTTACCAAATTTGGCATTTTAATTGTATGCACAGCTTTTAAACATTGAATTACGGGACGTAAGTCATGCATGAGTCAGCAGTGGAGTACATCATGTGGACCTTACATTACTACATACCACTACACTCAAACTGTCAACCAACATGGAAAGTATTCGGATGCCACTGAACCATTGTATTACAGAGACTGTTGAATATTTAACATGCATAGATTGGAATCCATGACGCTATGTTTTATTATTTATTCATGACGTAAGAGGAATATAATAATCATTGTATTATTGTCTGTGTCACGGGGTGGAAATTATATTCGTTTATATAACTACTACCCTGATCTTATGTATTTTATGTAAAGCCTCAGTGAGCAATACACAACTACTGTATGCAGTAGAATTATACATTTATTATAGAGGTTACCTGATATGGGGAAAACTGGCTTGATAACTAGCCTAATAACAGGTGTACAGCCTATAACCTAGCATATAAGGGTATACATATCATCATAGTTATAAAGGCACTCTTGAAAATAAATACACATGTAACAGGCAATTATATGTATTAATGATATGTGCAGAAATATGATAAGGCAAGCACTCAAGGATTCACACAGCCTATAGTCTGTTTTACTCCTAGCCTATCCTATCTCAAAGCCTACTGATTTAAACTAACTTAACACAAAAGTCTAGCCTAGCCTAACTTTAAATACTGTACTGTAGAATACTAGGACACAAGGCTCAGTGATCAGCAGTCTATGAACAGTACCAGTAATGCAAAATATATGGTAATCTAACCTTCTTGCCCGACACTGTAGCCTAAACTAAATCACTGACCTACATGTGTACAGTATAATCCTCCTAACTGGTTACACACTGAATATCTTACCTGGTAATCACCCTTGGGACTTAAAAGCTCATAGGATGGTATTTGGCCCTCCAATATAGGAGAGCCCCAATCCTGCCTGCCCATAACCAAGGTGATCACCCTCACTGGTCAGCCTCCACGTGTGTAATCTAGAACAAGACCCCCAAGCGTGCATCCCCCTTCTCCGTGAAGGAAAAACATCCACTAAAAACCCCCTCATGAATGTAGCAGAAATCTGCAGAATATTGTACGAAACTCAACTAGGAACATAATATGTCAACATAGGAATACAAAAATGTGGTTACTACTACATTCCTCCCCAAAATATTTGATTTTACTATGCTAAAATCACCTAGGTATAAGACACACACAATCACTCATACTGTAATGTAAACCTAACCTTGTCATTGGTGTATGATGGTCACTTTTGAGTAGAAAAAACCTTCAACATTTACGTTAAAATTTCCACTGAGAGGGGAAAAACTCCTAAGCTTGCATCTCAAGCCAGTGACAAACCCCTAGTGGAAATCCACAAAGTTTCCACAAGGAAAAAACAAGTGGGAAAACCCACAATGACTATGGAAATCAAACTAACTGGTACTTTAAGGTGTATCAATACATCGATAATAAATTTAGAGATAATAGAAAAGAAATCCTAGTGATCCCGGCCTTTACTGTAAAAACCCCTCTCCTCTCAAGTGCGACGTCTTAGGGTCCGTGCTCTTGAGTACGACGCCCTTGGAGTCCTCGAGTAGCAGCGCAGGCCAACAACACAACCTGTGTACAAAAATTTCGGCAGAATCATATGGAACACACTATATTCTATATCTCTCCTTACAATTAGTACAGTAAATCCTCAACTACACTTAATTAATATTACACTACGTTGCAGTTGCTTCTCGAGCAGCACTGCCTCCTCCCCACAGATGTCTTCACCACTTACTAGTCTGGACAGAAGATCCGCTCCAACATTGTCACTACCCTTGATGTACCGGACTGAAAAGGAGAATTGTTCGAGGAACATTGCCCACCTCATTAGCCTAGCATTTGCATTCTTTGATGTATGGAGACTGGGTAATGGCATATGATCCGTTTCTAAGGTAAATTTCTCCCCAAACAAGTAGAAGTAGTACTTTTTAACTCCTTCTACTACTGCAAGCAATTCCTTCTCAACAGTACTGTACTTAGATTCAGCTCCCTTGAGACGCCTGCTGTGGTATGCTATTGGGAAGAGCTTACCATCCTTATCTTGCATGAGGACTGCCCCCACAGCATCTTGTGATGCGTCAGTACACAGGACAAAGGGACATGAGAAATCTGCCAGATGTAAGATTGGTTGTTTAATGACGCAACCCTTTAGACATGTCAATGCTTCTTCCTGTTCTGGGCCCCATGCAACTTTGTTGGGTGAGTGCTTCTTAACTAAGTCATACAAGGGAAGAGCTGCTGTGGCGAACTGGGGTATGAAATCCCGATAGTACCCCACTAGACCTAGGAATGCCCTTACCTGTTTTTTCGTTTTAGGCCTAGGTGCGTCACGAATCTTGGTTATCTTGCCGTCTTGACACCCACAAAATCCATCTCCTACCACGTGCCCTAAGTACTGTACTTGTGACTGACCGACTTCGCATTTACTGGGCTTCACTGTCAGATTGAACTTACGCAACTTACTCAACACCTTGTCCAGTAGTTGTAAGTGCTCGCTGAATGTTGATGAATGCACCAGGACATCATCCACGAAGATCTCCACGCCTGGTATGTCTAGCAGAACCTTACGCATCATCCGGTTGAACACTGCAGGTGAGTTAGTGAGACCAAATGGCAGCACAGTGTATTGGTACAGACCGTCAGGTGTTCCAAAAGCTGTGATCTTACGACTAGCAGGGTCTAAGGGTATCTGGAAGAAACCCTTCGTCAGATCAAACTTTGAGAATAAACTTGATCCTGCAAGACAGGCGAAGATAGTACGTGGGTCACACGTGGGTTCAGCGTCCACCTTCGTTAACGCATTCACCCTGCGATAATTCCCACAAATACGCACCCCACCGTCCTTCTTACTTACGACTACCATTGGACTACAGTATGAGGATGACGACTTCTCGATGATGCCTGCAGCCTCCATCTCTCGTATCTCCTTTCTTACCCGATCCTGTAGTCGAAGAGGGATAGGGTACGGCTTGATTCTCACAGGGACCGTGCTGTTCAACTCGATGGTGTGACTCTCTACTCTAGCAATACCTGGCTTATCAGAGAACACGTCACCATACTTACCAAGGAGAGAATCCAGCTGACATCTTTCCTGGTCTGACAAACCTGAGCCACGTTGCACCTGCATGAGACCTTCCTCCTGCCTATGTTTAGCTGTCACAGGACCATCACCTTCACTCTCCATGATCACTGCTGCAGCACTGGTAATGGTGTCTGACTTACCATATTGCCCACGCACCAAGTCTAAGGTATCCAACATTTCAGGAGTTCCAACCTTATTGCTGTGAAGGGACTGTGCCGCTCCACTTACCTCTCGTTGGTGATACTCCTTCAACATGTTGATGTGGAATCGTTTCTGACGATCCCCCATCTGGACTATGTACTGGGAGTCAGACACACGCTCAGTGATCACGTAGGGGCCTTTCCACTGCGCTAGCAACTTATTGTTAGCTGTAGGCAAGAGGAGCAAGCACCGACTACCTGGGTCTAACCTACGTACCTTAGCTTTCTTGTCGAAATAGCACTTTTGAACCTCCTGTGCCTTGGTCAATTCCTGCCTAGCTAAGTAACATGTAGATTGTAGCCTCTCTGCAAGATCAAGAACATATGTATAGGTGGTTTTTACCTCAGTGTCGGGTACCTCATCATCCCAAAGTTCCCTTAAGACTTGTAATGGGCCACGAACTACACGCCCATAGACTAACTCAAAGGGAGAGAACTTCAGTGAACTCTGGGGAGCCTCCCGGTACGCGAAGAGCAATGGGGCAATGAAGCGAGGCCACTCATTTGGTTGGTCAGCCGTCATCCGCCGCAATTTTTTTTTTGAAAGTTCCATTGAACCTCTCACAAAGGCCGTTACACTCTGGATGGTACGGTGTTGTCCTAAGACCCTTGACAGACAATAACCGGAGTACCTCCTCCATCATTCCAGAAGTGAACTGTGTACCCCTGTCACTCAACACTTCCTTGGGAATACCTACCCTACAGAATATCTCTAGCATGGCCTCGGCAACTGTGGTTGTCTCGATATCCTTCAGCGCCACAGCCTCGGGCCACCTTGACGCGAAATCGACCAGAGTAAGTATATACCTTGCTCCGTTACTGGTTCTAGAGTTGATTGGACCTACAATGTCGACCGCAACTCGTTCGAAGGGACTAGAAATAATAGGCAAAGGTTTGAGCAACGCAGGCTTGACACTACCTCGGTTACAAGTCTTCTGGCACACATCGCACGAACGGATCCACCTATGGACATCTGCTGATATGCCAGGCCCGTTAAACTCTACCTGAACTCGTACCTCCGTTTGCTGTTTACCCATGTGACCTCCGAGTGCGGACTCATGTCCTAGCTTAACCACTGCCTCACGGTACTTCTTTGGGACCACAAACTGCCACTGTTCCTCACCGTTGGAAAATTGTACGACCCGATAGATCCGACCCTTCTTGCGAGCAAACTTACACTTACGACCATGAGCTTCTAAGACTATGCCTTTCTCCAACTTTTCTCGAACACTACCCAATGTCTTGTCCGACTGCTGCTCTTGAACAATATCGTGACTCTGGGCAAGCTCTGTGGAAGTCGAGATGGACAATGGCTTAGAACTTACCTTAGCCTTGGCAGCACTCCTGGTAACTGCCGCCGCACCTGTTTGCGTCGCTACGTCATTTCTGGGGCCAAAACTAGCACCTGGGATATTTCCGACAATAAAATCATATATAGGATCCTTCATCACTGCTGCAATCGTCCAACCTGAGAAGAATGGGGAGTCGACCTCTACACAAGCTTCGGGAACAGTCACCACGGTACCATCGATCATGCGGACGTGGATCCACTTACCTGTGAACTGGTTGTCACCTACCAAGGAGTCACGCACAATGCAACCCGAAGACCCGTTGTCCCTCAGCAATTCGACCGACACCCCACCTACAGTACCTGGCTGGACAAGGAACCTAGTCTGACTACCAAGTACACTGGCAGAACCCGATACTAGCCCTAGTCATAAATCATGGCCTGGATCATGTGTTACAGCCTGAGTCTTATCCTGTTCTGTGACCTGATTCGCAGCTGCAGAATCCTGCGGACGGCCTCCCCAAGATCTCCACCGACCTGTGTTGCTTGAACCTGATGCATTTGATCCCCGAAACTGGTTAGTTTGAGTGTGAGTGGGTAGAGCGTGAGACTTACCTTGACCCTTTTGATTTACCAGTACCTGTTGCTTGGCCGTCTCAGAGGAAACCTGGTTTTCTTTACCTTTGTGCCAGGTCTTCCTCCTCTGATACCCGTGGGCTTCAAAGAAGGCGTCAGCCTCAGCTGCCATACCCTGAACTGTTTTTTTCCTTATTTATTTTGAGCTGTGCAACCAGTTCAGTGGGAGCAGACTTCTCAAACTGGGTTCGCAGCATGAGATCTCTCAGACCATCCCTGGTGTCAGGGGTCTGGTCTTTTTTCACCCAAACATCCAGGTATCCCTCTAGCCTTGCGAGATACTGCGTAGCTGTCTCCTTCTCCCCCAACATAGCCTGAAGGTACTGCGTCCTAGCCGCCTGAGATGTTAGACCATACGCCTCCAACAAGGTGTCTTTCATCCCGTCATAGGTGCACCTGTTGTCACCCAGACGATGCAGAAGGGACAGAGCACGACCATCAAACAAGGACAAAAACTGCAGATCCTTCGTAGTGGCATCAAGATTATATTTGTCAGAGAAACGTTCGAACCTATGAATGAAAGGCTCTATGTCTTCACCCTCCTTGTACATAGGAAGTTTGATACGAGGCAGGACCTTCGAAGCCTCACCAGACCCATGGGACCGAGACCCAGTCTGACTCAGTTCAAGCTGACGTGTGTGTTCACATTCGGCTTCAGCTGCTGATGCTGCTGTTGCTGCAGCTTGATATTTAGCCATGGCTCGCTCATGGTCACGCACCGCCTGTGCTTCCTCTCTTACAAGCCTCCGGTTCTCCTGTTCCTCATCTTTACGGGACTCTACATAGTCCGTTAAAGACTGATTAGTCAGACCCAAATACTTGCCTTCTTCGTAGAATACCTGAATAGGAATGGTTGCCATTGCTGCAAAATTATAGTGGCAAAAGAAAATGTTATTCACTAACCTATCAGGAGAGGATACGTAGCCTCACTCGAGAATATAAATGCACTAAAAATAAAATCACATGGAGAAATATAGTACACTTATCACGAGAGGATGCATAGCCTCACTCGAGAAAATATAAATGCATTACAAATAAAATCACGAGAGGATGCTTAGCCTCACTCGAGAAAAAAAAATGCTCAAAATAACATGGAGAAATATAATGCAAAAAAATCACATGGGGAAATAGGCCTAGCAATTGTACAAAAATCCCTAAATCACATGGGTAAACAATTATTTTAGCCTAACTGCACAAAATCACAAATTAAAAGCTAGCCGTCCAGATCAGGTCCTGTTCACGGTCGCCACTTGTCACGGGGTGGAAATTATATTAGTTTATATAAGTACTACCCTGATCTTATGTATTTTATGTAAAGACTCAGTGAGCAATACACAACTACTGTATGCAGTAGAATTATACTTTTATTATAGAGGTTACCTGATATGGGGACAACTGGCTTGATAATTAGCCTAATAACAGGTGTACAGCCTATAACCTAGCATATAAGGGTATAAATATTATCATAGTTATAAAGGCACTCTTGAAAATAAATACACATGTAACAGGCAATTACATGTATTATTGATATGTGCAGATATATGATAAGGCAAGCACTCAAGGATTCACACAGCCTATAGTCTGTTTTACTCCTAGCCTATCCTATCTCAAAGCCTACTGATTTAACCTAACTTAACACAAAAGTCTAGCCTAGCCTAACTTTAAATACTGTACTGTAGAATACTAGGACACAAGGCTCAGTGATCAGCAGTCTATGAACAGTACCAGTAATGCAAAATATATGGTAATCTAACCTTCTTGCCCGACACTGTAGCCTAAACTAAATCACTGACCTACATGTGTACAGTATAACCCTCCTAACTGGTTACACACTGAATATCTTACCTGGTAATCACCCTAGGGACTTAAAAGCTCATAGGATGGTATTTGGCCCTCCAATATAGGAGAGCCCCAATCCTGCCTGCCCAAAACCAAGGTGATCACCCTCACTGGTCAGCCTCCACGTGTGTAATCTAGAACAAGACCCCCAAGCGTGCATCCCCCTTCTCCGTGAAGGAAAACCCCCCACTAAAAAACAAATAATTATATTGTCCCCTAGTATTTTCTTTAAATATATTATATATTGCCTAATGTTAGCCTTAATATAACGATAAATGGTGACATCTTCTATTGAAAGGGCTAATATTTGCACAATTGGCTATGATTTGGCGATTATACCGAGTATATACTTGTAATTTACTCCTGTCAATACGAGAGCGCCGTGGAAACAATATTTGCTAATTTATATTATATTTTGGCATACATTAGGCATTTCTACACATCTTAGGAATGACCTCTAGGAATCAAAGGCGCTAAAAACTATTAAAATTCACCCTCAGATTTCCATATGTTCTACCCAAATTGAATTAAAAGAGTTAAATATTGGTCAGGATATAGCAAGAAGGTCGACAACGTGTTGAGAGGATGAATATTACATCCCGGGTTAAATTAATTATTGTTAAGCGGTACTTGAAAAGTAGACAAAATGGATAAAAAACACCATCTGTGGAAGAGCACTTTATTGGCAATGAAGCTATCTGCGAAACGTTGTCATTAAAGTGCTCTTCCTCAGATGATGTTTTTTATCCAAATGAATTATTGTTCTTGGGTTAAAGTTCTCTCCATTGACTCATCTACAATTATGCATTCCAGCGCTCCAATAGTCAATAATTATTACATATTCGTGTCCCCCCTCTATGGTCACAATTTTGTTTTTACTAGATTATATACAGTATATATATATTGTGACATCTGGAAGATAACCGAGATGTGACGTGTGACCAGACCAACCTGTTGAACGCGACTTTACACCTACGTGACGAGAGAGAGAGAGAGAGAGAGAGAGAGAGAGAGAGAGAGAGAGAGAGAGAGAGAGAGAGCAGCCAAGCTGGTGTGGACGTGACATTCCTCACACATTCTTCACATTCCACAGTATGGGGCGGGGGAACTACTGGATGGGGGGCTTGAGCCTAGGCGGAACCTACTGTCCCACCACTCACGCGGCCTCGTTCACCTGCTTCTCGTCTGTAATTCAACCTGGCTTAATAATTCAGTCACTACAAGTTTTTTTTTTTTTTTTTTTTTTAATGAGATACGTATATACAGACCATGTGACAATTAAATGAGGAAACTATAATAACACATCTGAATAATGCCAACCTGATTTATAAACCCAAATATGAATGTAACCAGACGACGATGCTGTTGTTTCAGTGGAATAATGGCTCTTTGAGCAGTATGTATCGCCTTACTAGCTGTGAGGTTGTCCCCTCACAGGATGGGGGGCGCTGCTCAATAAACTCGCCCCTCGGGGCAAAATACAAAATCAATCGTCTGTAATTGGCTCTCACACCCTGCCTGCATCGGATTGGATTAGGCACCTGTTTTCTGACTTCTGATTGGATTAGCTTGGTCCGGGAAATGATACATAAGCCTGGGATTTGATAGTTCAAACTAGTACTTTCTTAGCTGGGGAAACGAGCAGTGTGGTGGGGAGACGAGACAGACTTCACAGGCTTGTATAATAGGGGTTATTATATGTTAAGCAGCGTCCGGGAGCGACCTCTTACTCGTTAGTTAGGGATGATTCGTGACTGTTAATTAACCAGAGGTATGTCAGAAACATACACTCACTTGATTTAGAATTTTGTGTTTGGAGAATCATATACTGTATGTTTAATTGGAGAGATATATATTTTTAATTACTGTTTATTTTTGGTGATTAGAATTAATGTTTGATTCAGAGATGATTTGTGATTGAATATTGACTACTTTACCTGTTAACAATTAACTAACTTGATGTAAAGCTATTGTCATTCATATTTAATGATTAAGCCTTGTATAAGTTAAATAGTTACCTGACTTTATGTAAAGCTATTATTCGGAATAGGCATTGTAAAAGTCCTATAAATTGTATTGTCTACTTAAGCCTACTAAACTTTAATTTGTACTTTAGTGAAATCAGAACGTATGCAAAACGATCCTGAAATCAATCATAACTTTCATTGATTATTATTTTGATCAATTGTAAAATACCTTAAATTACGTTTATAAATACAATTCCATTTTATATGTGACTTTATAATATTTCCTTACCATTTTTAATAAGATAAAATGTACTAAAGAGAATAATAATAAACAAAGAATAACGAGATAACATAGAAAGAGTAAACAATCTTTAAAGGGTTAACAAACTTAAATTAATTATATACAAAGATCTTAATACTTTATTGATAATCAAGATTAATTGCTTTATACTATAATTATATTATGACTTAAAAACCCTTGCTTACATACCAAGCTTTTTATATTCTTATTTAATAGCCTACTTCCTATTAAACATTCAATGTAACTTTAAATAGTTCCTGTTTAAATATAAATGAAGTGTATCAGAGTATAAAGGATAACTGTCCCAACAACTGAAGGACAGCAAGTAACAACAGAAAACCTTTAATATTTTACGTTCTATTGGCCTTCAGCTGTTTTGCTACACTTTCATATTAACTGTTCTATCTTTATATATTTAGTTAACCACTTATAAATCAAGATACGTAACAATATATATATATATATATATATATTTTTTTTTTTTTTTTTTTTTTTTTTTTTTATGTGAATGAGGTAGACAAAAGGCATAACTGCCTGCAGCGAGTGCCTCCCCCAGAGCTGAAAGAGTGACAGGGCCAAAATCAAGGGACGTTCAAGCTAAAATGCCTGGACACACGGAGTTAGAAGTAATTTAAGTCATAGGAAGAGGGAAAGACTGATTCTGGGAGAGAGTTCTAGAGCTCAGCAGTTGAATAGAAGAAAGTCTAAGAATAGCGTTTCCCTCTTGGGTTGGAGAGTTGCACAGAGTAGGGGTGGGATTGTGTTGCAAGGCGGGTACTACGTACCTTACGTAGAGGAGGTGGTATACACTGGGAATGCTCCGAGGAACACTGATTATTGTAGTAGCGATAGCATAACGAGAGAGATGCAACATTGTGGCGAAGAGAGAGAGATTGCAGAGAGTTGGTGAGTGGACGGGAGTTAATGATACGAAAGGCTTTCCTTTCTACTTTGTCTAGGAGTGCGGTGTGAGAAGATACTCCCCGCACATGTGATTATGATGGTAGATCTAATTAATTATTATTTTTGCTTACAACATCTCTCTCTTTTCTTGACACCCATCACTTGACACATTTGCAAACTACCTTAGTATAACTACATTCCAAAAATGTAGCTTACATTTGCTTTTTCTTCCATCAGCGACACAAATATAATCAAAGGCTGAATGTCAGGACTACATACGTATAACTTCAGTGTTTTAATCACATTATTTTAGTTTTGTATTAAGATCTTTGCTTTGGAATTATTTGTGTTATGTTTTGCAGACGTCAATGTATTGTATTGACGATATTTGTCTCCATAGCACTATGAAAACACTATTTTTAGTTTATTTATATCAACATCTCAACGTAGCTATTTTGTGATTTTGACCTTTCTTCCTCTCAGCTTTGGATATATAAAACCTATAAACGCATAATGTAGTTCTGTGAAATGATACTATAGTCTATTTTTTTCCAGCTGAGGATAATTTGCCATATTTCTATCTCTGTCACTCAGGTATAAGGTAGATCTTGTAGCGAAATAAGTTGGTAATTATGAAAACTTGGCATTAATACGACACAGCCATAGTAGTTATTCATATTATTCCATCAAAGTATCGAAAAATCAACTACTAAGGGATTCAATTTACCACCAGCTGGAAACAAATAGACTATAGTAACCATTTTTGTTAATTCGTAGCCCTACCCAACTGGTTGTCATACCAAGGGCCCATGCCTGTGTACAAAGGAGTACAAAGGAAATCAAGCAACAACAGATCCAGTGACCCTTCTAGGTTGCTTGTCCTCCAAAACACTGAGGATCAAGTGTCCAAACAGTGGTTTAGAGTGGGTAAGGGAACATTGGAAAGGGAATTACTGCCCTGGAACTAATGTCCGTGGCAGGATTAGGAAGTTAGGAAGTTAGGAAGTTAGGAAGTGTGTGTGTGAGAGAGAGAGAGAGAGAGAGAGAGAGAGAGCAGGTGTAATTGTGTGTATTAGTATTAGAGAATCTAGTTTCCTTTAATGCACAGAAAACCAAGTACATTCAATTTTCTAACCGACAGAATCTCACTGACTCCCTTATATTTTTTAATGATGTAAATATTCCCACTACCCCTAGTATTAACATTCTCGGTGTAACATTAACTACTAACTTGAGCTGGACACATTATGTTAGAAGCATTGCTAAGAATGCCTCTAAAAAAATGGCACTCCTGTACAGAGTTCGAGAATTCTTCACTGACGAGCAGTTGGCCGTAATATATAAAAGTCATGTGCGTTCTCAGATGGATTACTGTTCACCTCTGTTGGGTGGAAGTGGAGTGGTTGCATTGAGGCAGTTGGACAAAATTCAAAATAAAGCTATTAGATTAATAGCTTTACCCTGCAATCACCCTGCAATCACACAGGACCTTCCTACATTATCCATACGAAGAAACGTTGCATCCCTTGCATTATTCTACAGATATTTTCACAGCAATTGTTCCGAGGAACTTGCTTCAATTGTGCCGCCTCTCCACATCTTTCCTCGTAGAACTAGGGCAGCTGAGAGCGCCCATGAATTTACACTTTCTCCTCCACAATGCAGAACTTCTGCTTATCAGAATTAATTTATCCCCAGAGCTACTACTCTTTGGAATTCACTTCCCTCGAATTGCTTTCCACAAACTTACAATCTACAAATGTTTAAATCCAGTTGTTACAAACATTTTATGAATGGAGGATGCCTTTAGGCACATGGACCTTTTTGTTTTATCTGTGTTTTTCCTTCCTCCGTTCATTGTCTCTTAAAAAAAAAAAAATCAATGTACAATAATCACTAACTAATTAGAGTTCATGTTCGTGTATTAAACCAGTGTTCCAGAACCCTAACCCTGGCATCCTGTACACAGCTGTAGTCATTATAGTCTACTATACTGTATATAAGCTCTTGTGGTCCATTATTTGTAATAGTGACTCAGCTCTCTGCAGCCATGTAAGGTCTAAAGCACTGTAGTCATTACCACGGATTATAGTAATTGTTTGTGCTCATATCAACTCTCTCTCTCTCTCTCTCTCTCTCTCTCTCTCTCTCTCTGTCTCTCTCGCTCTCTCTCTCTCTCATTCACACATTCACTACCACACTCACTATGTCTCAAACTCTAGTTCTCCCGTTTGAGAAAGAGAGAGAGAGAGAGTGTGTGTGTGTGAGTGCGAGTGAGAGTGAGTATAGACAGATAATGATGGTGTTTGTAGAGTCAGATAGATGGATGACTATTGAAACAGTTGAGAATCGGTTGGTATAGTTGGTGGCAGGGTAGTAACAAACTACAGACGTGCTGATGGATGTGTTAATGATGATAACACTGATAACTTAACATACAATATCATAGTTTACATTCGATTACCCTTTTATTTTCAGTTTTCTGGCTCTTACTATACGATTTTAGTCAGATTAGGAAGGGTATATGGAAGTCAGAGCCTCAGAGGGTTAGTTGAGATAATCTATATATACCCTTATCATTCCCACAGATTCTTCTTAAACTGTACACAGTAGTCTAATATGCAAAGGTTATAATTATACAGCATATCAAACATTAACACAAACAACAAATTGTCTGAATATATTATCAGGTCGTATATCCTAAAACCTATTGTAAGTTAAAACTATACTATGCCATACCTGATCTTATAGCTAACAACTAACTACCTATCGTGAGTTATAGATATAATATATCTGATTTCATAGCTAACACCGAACACTACTTAGTATGAGTTACAGCTATAATATGCCATAGATGGTTTTACAGCTTACCTGGATGCTTATCCTCCATGAGTGAGTTATTACTTGATAAACCAAGTTAAGGTTAAGGCAAGACAATATTTCGGCTAAGGTGTAATGTCAGACAAACGGGAAATAATAATAATAATAATAATAATAATAATAATAATAATAATAATTATAAGGCAATATAAATAAGAAGTGGTGAGGACCTCCTAAAAACAATTTGACAAGACGCTGTGTAATCATCCCACAGCCAGGTATATCTAGATACACACATACACACACACACACGGTAAGAGTCGTACAGACACTCATACGAACACCTGATCAATTGCACATACAAATACAACTCATACACACAGCCAGCGTAATAAAAACAAGACCACCACTATAATGTACAATACACACACACACACACACACACACACACCACATATACCCACACACCAGAACAACCACTTCTGCGGCATCTCACAAAGACCTTAAATTTGTTAGAACAAAACAAATGTTTTGCCTCCGTGAAAAGGTTTACCCGGTACCCTTGTACTGGTGAATACTTGGAGGCCCACATGGAATATCTAATTTTACTCACACATGCAACTCTCTCTCTCTCTCTCGTTACAGTTTAAGTGGTGTACATTACACACACAATATTTACCGTACATTTCTTTCTTCACTTGTAACTTTGACCAATTACCTAACTCTGCCTCTCATCATACCTTCCCTGCAGCTCTTCAAGTTAGAGATCTCAATGTTACCGTCTGGTCTCCGACTGAAGCACTCTTATACTGCCATGCATCCTTCACATAGATAATTACCTGTCTTTGGTGGACATATTTAGGAGGGAATATAACTAATTAATTAGTAACTGTTTGCAGTATAATAATTATATTGTTATCATGTCAATGAAACACTAAATAGTGCACTATTTCATTATTCATAATCTACTGCATAAGTTAACCTTTTGAAAACAATCTTATATTCTGTTGATTAGTGGAAATTCATGAACAATTACTTAATTAATAATTGATTAAACAAAACCTTGTAATTCCTTTCTCTATATTAATGAAGCAAAAAATAAACCGAAGTCCTCTTAAGACCAGAGACTGTGTGATCAAAACCATAAGAACAATGTTGGATGACCAGAAGTTAACTGAATTTCTGGTAACTGACAACCCGATAATAAATTGGTCCTCGATTTTTTTTCTCAATTACAAAGGTCAGTCCGTGAATTATTAGACACATTAGTCTATTATTATCTCTTGGCGGAAATTACACTGTAAATCATTAGAATCTGATATATATATATATATAATTAACCCGGGAAAGACGAATTACCTCATAAGAGGTTTGGTGGGCAAAGGCGAAGGTCCTCATAGGAGCATGCAAGGCCTAAAAAAATCATTTCAAAAGACCCCACTGGCACTCAACACAAAGCAATATGTGATTAGGTGAGATAACTCCCCCCATTACTTGCTACTACTCCTACATATGTGTCTCATATTCTTCCCCTCCTTTTTCCCCCTCCTAAATTATCAGCTATTTTTCCTCTTTTTTCCCCCATTTATAGGGTTATTTTCCGTGTGAATTACCTTACAAAGTCTCGTTAACACGAGCGAGGCAGCTTGAAATACTTGCAACACAGAGACTTGTATTGCAAGGCATCAGTGCCTCTTTGGAGCTCTGAGAGGGAGGTTATACGCCGCCCCGGCTCTCACCTCTTGATACGACCGGGTGGCAATAAAACGTCTTTTTCACCACTCAAATGCTATTCCCACTTATTTTATTGCTCATGAATGTTAATATCTTCATACAAAACGTAAAATAGGCGCATATGAATAAGTTTAATGATATTTATGGTAAATAAGATGATTTTCGTCAGGATTGAACCAAAATACCTTCTCCTGGCGGGACGTTTCAAATACCATAGCTCCGTGCTTCCCGGGTTAGAGGGAACATATGACACTATTGTATCTGTATTATATTGTTGTAATTTATAATTAATAACAAACCTCTCTACAAATCTTCGTTATAGCTGGGTAATCACATGTACCATATTTATACATGGACGTGCCTTCCTCCACCCTCCCCACAGCACACACTCTGAGACATACACACACACCTCTGAACTGGTAATACTGTGTACTTACTTGTACAATAACCAAATTATACACATAATGCCTGGGATAATTGTTTAGTTCCCAGATATTATTTGTTAGTGTGTATAATTATTGTTGTTCAGTACAATATATGACCAATACTGTGTTTATACAGGTACTAACACACACACACACACACACACACACACACACATCAATATAGATATTGTATTATTTTTCACTACACTACATTATTTCCCAATGTGTTCCGCTGCAGTACATCGAAGAATTATAAAAACTAGAGTTTTTCACTTTTGGTTTTATGTTCATAAAAGCTTATTGTGGTAGAAAATGATGTAGTGTTTTCATTTGTATTATTATAATAACCCTGTTGCTTTTGTATTATCGTGACAGGGAGTTTTATATTTGTGGAATTACTATCTTGTTATGAGGATTATATATATATATATATATATACAGTATATACAACGAGAGAGAGAGAGAAAGAGAGAGAGAGGGAGAGAGATATTATAGATACTGTACATTGATGAAAGAATGAGGGAGATATCAGTATGTCTATCTGTATGATAATAATATTTGTAATAGTTGTTGTTTCCGAGCCGCCAGCCAATGGAGCTGTAAGCACACAGTTCCTAAATTTAATGTATCTTAATTTGTCAACAGGTTGACTATGGCTGCCACAAAAGGGTCTTAACATATCTCCAAAAGTGGTAGGGCTGGGAACCAGATGGAACCCAGAGATGGCGGGCGCATCAACAGCTAACCTACACAGCCAGTAAAGTTTGTTACAGAAACTTCAACAACAGGTAGCTGGGATCGAACCCGCGCTACCTGAGCCAACCGAGTATAGTACATACAATGACTTAGTGCGCCCGGCCACAGTGACATTTGTATGTGCGTGCGTGCGCGCGTGCCAATGTGTATTTGTACAACGCCCTCACCAGGAAGCTGGAATCACTCCAAGAGTTTGTAACACTCAACGTTGGAGTATCACTAACTCCAATTGTTTCAACTCCAGCATCCACCACCGCCCCAACGTCATCTGCCAATAATCCAACACCTGCAGTAGACACTGCAGCAGATGCTTCTGACGAACCTGAGCCGACATCAAACCAGGACAGCCGCCCTGTTCACCTTAGTCTCTCCCCCACTCCTCGTGCAAGAAGCCTGCTAGCACGAACAGTACCAACCCCTCGCCCCCGTTCTAACCACTCCTCTCCCCGACCTGTACGTAGAGTCCCGCCACCACAGGTTTCCGGATTTACACCAGTGAGGAACGGTGCACGGCCAACGCAGAAAAGGTCTCATCTACCAGTCACAATGTCAAACAGATTTGAGATATTGGTAGAGATGGAAGACGAACCAGAAGAGACCAGGCTCGTTGGGGATTCCATCCTACGAGGACAGGTCGAAGAGTTCTGCGACAGAGTCCCAAATCAACGAAAAAGATTTTGCATCCCAGGAGCTGGACTGGACGACATTGTGGAAGCCTTCGAAGATACCACAAAGGATGCAAATGAAAATACCCTTTTTGTCATCCATGCTGGTTCAAATGACGTCATGCGCACCAGATCCGAAGAGTTGATGGAGAAATATCGCAAGATGATCCAGCACTACAAAAACAAGTCAAGGAATATCATCATCTCAGGCATTCTCCCCAAGATCGACGCACCTGACAAATTCTACGACAAGGCCTTCAGCACAAATAGCCGACTAAAATATTTGTGTCTGAAGAAAGAAGTTGAATTCATCAACCTCTGGGACAACTTCTACAACCAGCCTACTCTGTTCTGCAAGGATGGCACTCATCTAAACCCTGTGGGTTCAGCACGCATGGGTCGTCTCCTACACGAAGCAGTCCGCAGCCATGGATCAAAAAACGCCCTCCGAGAAGAAGCAGCAGTGACATAAATCATCCAACGCCAAGAAAAAAACAGAGGCAACCGAGGACCACCAGTGATAACGACCGAAGACAGCGAGGACCGAGGACAGCCATGAACATAAATGTAGATCCGACAAGAACCAAACATATTATTAACACCTTACGAGCGGCCTATGCGGTTTATTATATGTACCGCACAGCGGGGTGTTTTTAGCCAAAATAGGGCTGTTTACGTGATCATTTTCATGCCTAAATAAGACCCAGAACGTAAAACAAGTACCTATCCCTGAAAGGGCATAAACAGAGCTTTCGAATGACACCATAACGATCCTTGTATGATGGATAGTTTTCTTGCAATAACCGTGCAACGCGAGTGCAAAAAGCAGGTAATTCGGTAGTTTCGGTACATAATTGAGTATGTAGCGAGTGAGAGAGGGAGGAGGGAGCTGAGATTTGTGTCAGTAGGTTCGCCGCGGTGGTCTGGAGCAGTCATACGCTCGCTAGTCTCCTGCCACCACTTGTCTCTCTCTCTCAGCCACATTACGTGCTGAAATTGCCACTCGACCTATGTCGAGCGCCGCCACATAGTCCAGCTTTTTTTAACTCGACTTATGTTGCTCGCCGCTAATTAAGGGTTAAAGAGCTTTCCGTGAGTTCTAAAATAACAAATTTAACACCTTACGAGCGGCCTATGCGGTTTATTTATGTGTACCGCACAGCGGGGTGTTTTTAGCCAAAATAGGGCTGTTTACATGATCATTTTCATGCCTAAATAAGACCCAGAACGTAAAACAAGTGCCTATCTCTGAAAGGGCATAAACAGAGCTTTCGAATGACACCATAACGATCCTTGTATGATGGATAGTTTTCTTGCAATAACCGTGCAACGCGAGTGCAAAAAGCAGGTAATTCGGTACTTTCGGTACATAATTGAGTATGTAGCGAGTGAGAGAGGGAGGAGGGAGCTGAGATTTGTGTCAGTAGGATCGCCGCGGTGGTCTAGAGCAGTCATACACTCGCTAGTCTCCTGCCACCACTTGTCTCTCTCTCTCAGCCACATTAAGTGCTGAAATTGCCACTCGAGTTATGTCGAGCGCCGCCACATAGTCCAGCTTTATTTAACTCGACTTATGTTGCTCGCTGCTAATTATGGGTTAAAGGTTTTCTATGCAAACGATCGTAGCATACGCAATAAATTTTCAGATTTAGAGGAGCTAGTGTTTACAGAAAATGATGATGTCATTGGCATAACAGAATCTTGGCTCAATACAGAAGATAGAGACTTTTTAGCAGAGTATTAACTTCCCGGTTATGTAATGTTTGAGAAAAGCCGAATAAATCGAAATGGAGGTGGCGTTTTACTTTATATCAAAGAAAGTCTTAACCCTACCCTCTTGTCAACACCTCAAATTGTGAACGTCGACGCATCTTTTGTGGTAATAAAGAATAATAAAGGTACAAAAATAATACTTGCATTAATATACAGACCTCCAGCTCAATCAGTGCAAACTGACCGAGAAATTTACGAACAAATTGCAGATGTAAGTAACTCACAAGATACCGTAATTTTTGGCGACTTTAATTTACCTGTGACCAAGTGGGGCGATACTCTTACTTCACACTCCGGACATGACTTGTATACGAACTTGCAAGAGAGTTCGCTTTATCAATTTGTTCGAACACCGACCCGTGGTAATAACGTTCTTGACATTGTACTTGCAACAAAAGAAGAATTAATAGAGAATTTGAATGTTGGTGATGAATTCAGTAACAGAGACCATCGTACGATAACTTTCACTTTAAAGTTTACTAGTAACGAACCAAATAGTAGCATCGAAAAAGTCCCTAATTTCAAGAAAGCAAACTTCCATAAACTTAGAGCGATGTTTAAAGAAACTGATTGGAGCTTTTTAATTAACAATAACGACATAAATACATCTTGGAAGTTATTCGAAACCATTTACCTAAAAGCAGTGCAAGACTGCATACCATCGAAAATACGGCGTCCAGGTCATAATAATAAGCCCAAATGGTGGAATAAAGATATTTCAAACTGCCTGCTTGCTAAAAAATTTGCTAATGATAGATTAAAATCCTCACAAAATGACGAAGAACGGGTGAAATTTGTAGAGCTACGACGCAAAGCCAAAAAGTTAATTAAGCAAAGTAAAAAGACCTTAGAGTTACATATTGCGAATCAAAGTAAAAGAAACCCGAAAGAATTCTATAGTTATATCAGAAAGAAAAAAGTAGTTACTTCAACTGTTGGACCATTAGTCGATGAAAATGGAGAGTACACCAAAGACGAAGTACAAATGAGTAATGCCCTCAATACCTTCTTTGCATCAGTTTTTACAACAGAAGACCTCAGTGATATCCCTACACCATCGCCGATTCAGATTGATAATTCGGATGTTCTAAGCAATATCACCGTTACAGAGAGAGAAGTATTGAATTGTTTAGATAAACTCAAGGTAAATAAAACGCCTGGACCTGATACAATCTCGCCTAGAGTTCTAAAGGAAGCTAAGGATGAGCTCTCCAAACCACTGACATTACTATTCAATAAATCCTTGCAGTCTGAAACTATGCCTGATCAGTGGAAGCTAGCCAACGTAACACCGATATTAAAAAAAGGCAGCAAATCCCTACCCAGTAACTATCGTCCAATTAGCTTAACCTCAGTTGTATGTAAAATGCTAGAGACGGTCATACGAGACAGACTCGTAAATCATTTAGAGGAAAATAACATACTTAAAGATGCTCAACACGGCTTTCGTAAAAAACGTTCCTGTTTAACAAGCCTCTTAGACTTCTTCCACGATATCCTCAACCTCTACGATGAGAGTAAAGCTGTAGATATTATATACCTTGATTTTCAAAAGGCCTTTGACAAAGTTCCCCACAAACGTTTACTGCTAAAACTAAAAGCGCATGGAATACAAGACGGTATGTTGAAAAGGATAGAAAATTGGCTTAGCGACAGAAAGCAGAGAGTAGTCATAAACGGTAAGGTAAATGGAAAATGGACCAATGTAAGTAGCGGGGTACCCCAGGGATCGGTACTAGGACCAGTTATCTTTCTAATTTACATCAACGACATAGATGAGGGTCTCACCTGTACAATCTCAAAATTTGCTGACGATACAAAAATTGCAAATAGCGTACTCTCAAAAGAACAAGTTGACGATATGCAACACAATCTAGATAAATTGTCATGTTGGGCCCAAATTTGGCAAATGAGTTTCAATGCGGATAAATGTAAAGTACTACATATCGGATACCTAAATGAGAAAGCAAACTATTCGATGAATGGCACTCAGCTTAAGAATGTAAACAGAGAAACCGATCTGGGAGTAACAATATCGAGTAACCTAAAACCGAGTCAACAATGTTCAGAAGTTGTTAAGAAGGCATCAAAATAATTGGCTTTATAGGCAGATCATTTGAGCATAAATCCAAAGAAGTTATCCTAACCCTTTACAATTCCTTAGTCCGCCCTCTTCTGGAATACTGCGTTCAATCCTGGTGCCCTTATTACCAAAAAGATATAAACAAGCTAGAACGAGTTCAACGTAGAGTTACCAAAATGATACCTAGCCTAAAGAACAAACCATACGAAGAGCGTCTTAGAGAATTAAATCTATTCCTTTAACCCAGCGCAGATTAAGAGGTGACTTAATTCAAGTGTTCAAAATCATCAAAGGCATCGACAATATGAACTGTAGTAAGTACTTCACTATCGACCAAGCTAATTACACGCGGGGAAACGGTTGCAAAATTATTGGTAAATCTTTTAACTCACACGAATCTAAGAATTTCTTCTTCAATCGAGTTGTCAACTTGTGGAATGGGCTTCCCCGAAGCGTTATAGACTGCATCACCGTTGATTCATTTAAACTCCGCCTAGACAAATATCTCGCATCAAACCCGCGACTGACTGCGTTTGTAAATGAATAACTTTATTTTATCCCCCCCTCAGTTACTAACCCATTTGTCCCCTACTAACTTCCTAATCCTGCCACGGACATTAGTTACAGGGCAGTAGTTCCCTTTCCAATGTTCCCTTACCCACTCTAAACCACTGTTTGGACACTTGATCCTCAGTGTTTTGGAGGACAAGCAACCTAGAAGGGTCACTAGATCTATTGTTGTTTGATTTCCTTTGTACTCCTTTGTACTCCTTTGTACGCATTTGTGTTGGGATATAATGTACCTGTATAGTAATAATTTACATTTGTGTTGGGATATAATGTACCTGTATAGTAATAATTTAAATTTGTGTTGGGATATAATGTACCTGTATAGTAATAATTTACATTTGTGTTGGGATATAATGTACCTGTATAGTAATAATTTACATTTGTGTTGGGATATAATGTACCTGTATAGTAATAATTTACATTTGTGTTGGGTCTATAATGTACCTGTATAGTAATAATTTACATTTGTGTTGGGATATAATGTACCTGTATAGTAATAATTTACATTTGTGTTGGGATATAATGTACCTGTATAGTAATAATTTATATTTGTGTTGGGATATAATGTACCTGTATAGTAATAATTTACATTTGTGTTGGGATATAATGTACCTGTATAGTAATAATTTACTAATTGGTCCTCATGTTTGCCCAATAAACCAGCGTTCCAGAAACACAATACAGGTATAATAATGTTCAGGTTACTTAGATAGCGCCGTTTCTCTCTATTCCTCGCTCCGAGAGTCAATAGTGCTCCTGGTATCCTGTATACAACTGTAGTCATTACATTCTATAGAAGTTGTGATGGTTCATTATTTGGAATATTAATTCAGCTTTCTGTAGCCATGTCAGTTTCAAAAACTGTAGTCATTACCAGGGATTATAGTTATTATGTATGTACATATCAACTATCTCTCTCTCTCTCTCTCTCTCTCTCTCCTATCTTCATCTTCATCAGCTATTCCATCAGGCGCTCATCCTATTACCATTGACCTTTGGAACCTTAAGTTATCCAGCCTGGTACACAGGGGCTACTGTGTATTATCCAGGTTACTTCCCCGGATGGCACGTCACAAAGGCCCACTTACTCCAGGTTCCTTCCTAGGCTGAATACAATCGTCTACTGATAGCAAGAATAACAGGAAGAAAATCGTCATCATATAATGTAATGGTTTATCATCATATAATGGAGGGGTAAACTGGCCATGGACAGATATTACCAGTTATACAGGGAAATGGGCCGTTTTTTTTGGTATATGAATTTATGTATTCATATGTCTTAGTTTCCTCACTAGACCTCCATTAAGCATAGAAAAAGACCCCCTAGACCCCCCTTCAAGATAAACTTGTACTTTTTTTTCTGTAGACAAAATTCCTGGCCGAAGGCCAGTTCCTTTTAAAATTTCAAGGCTCGCTATCGCTCGCCAGGAAAAACCGACACCTAAATGACACGAAAGGTCCTAAAATTGACAACGAAATGAAGCGAAAGGTTTTAATATCGCCAAACTAATGGGCCGAACGTCTTATAATCTCAAAACAAATTGGTTTTAACTCGAGGGAGAAAGGGGACCAGAAAAACGACCAATCTCCCCTTAATATTGTTTTTTTATAATTACCCAAACGATCAATATGTTGGAAAATATTGCTCACTGTGTAAACAAAAATCACATCCATCCAATTTTGTGTTTCATATTGATATCTATATTTGATTTTTTCATCTGTTGTAAATAAAATTGGAACCCAAAATTCCAACACCAATTTGTTTCTCTTTGCCGTTCTCATTAGACTAGTTTTGTTTTCTGTTCTTGTTTTAATACATATGTTTCTATTTTATTTTGATGTGGGAAGGTTAAAATGTCCGCCAGACTTTCAGGTCATGTTCAGAGTTTTAGTAATATCAAACGGGAAGTGTAAGGCTGGTATTGACGTTTGTTCAGTGTTTTATGCTCAGTCAGAATGGAGAGCTTTATTCGTAAAATAGCAAGTATAAATATGAAACTGGATGTGTATTTTATATTGCAATAAAAACAGGATATGATGCATTATTTTATGGAACCCAACACGGAAGTAATCGATTATATAAACAACCAACCTTATAACTGAATTGGGTTTGTTGATATTGGCGTGTGATAATAAATATATATATATATATATATATATATATATATGTATATACAGTATATATATATATATATATATATATATACTGTTACCTTACGAGCGGGGTTCGAACCCATAACATAAAGAAACATTCCACTAAAGCCCCAAAACGAGGACTTATTATTTAGCCTCACAATATGCGGAAAATATGACTATCATTTTCTGTCAAGAAGAAGTGGCATGCTAAACTTCCACAAAACTAATGACTTTCTTTGTAGTCACTTAAACCTTGGTAGGTGAAAAGATGTGGAAAGTTCATAAAATATCAGTTGATATCAAATGGCTGTTATAGCCTAAAAAGCCCAAAGTTATTCCTTTCTCATCACTCGTTCAGAATTAGTTATCTTTAGTTACTTTGACTAAGATTTATCCCAACAATCAAAAGAATAATATATTAGCACAAAGATAAAGTGTAAAGATTATGTAAAATAAAGTTATAATTTATTTACATGATTAATTATACACAAACGGTAGTTCTAGTGAAAATATCAAAGTGAGAAACATTGAAGTGAAATAATAAAGACACTCTTAAGAAAAATAATACATAGTTATATAAATACCCTCCAAGAGAGTAAGTAAAAGCAATCAATAAACATAGAAAAAATCCTAGGCTATACTTATTCAACTCATGGTGATTCTTTTACAAACGAACAGGCAGGTCAGCTTCAGATGGTGGTGGAGAATACACTGCCTGCCTCAATAATAATAATAATAAATTGAGTAGTGACGGGGTTAGGGGGAAGTGGGGATAGGACAAGAATTAGTTGGATGAAGTGAATTTTAGCAGGAGAAAAAGATGTCCAGGCTTAACTGGAGCTGCCTGAGGGTTTTCCTGATTTAGCTGCTAAAGAGACTGGCCAGGGCAAGGTCGACAGGGGCGCGTTGGGGGAGACTCCTTGCTGGCTTGGGTATCATCTGCCATGCCATTCCGACATGTCTGTTCGGGGGGGGGGGGGGGGGGGGTTGTGGGCCTCATGGATTTTGATATGTTTTCGTCATGTGAGACCCGTGAGGCTGCGTGGTGAACCCATGAGACGCGAGACGTGGTGCCGCCACTGGAAGGGGCCCTCACCCCCAATCGCCAGGGGCGCCGCTGCACGGCTATGGGGTCAAGAACACACAACCTAGAAATTATAGTAGGAGGATGATTGTAGTAGAGATAGTTTTGAAGAATGAAGGTATTTTTAGTGGTAGAAAAAGAGAAAAATAAAATTAGTGATAGGGATAAGTAGTGGTGAGGGCTTTTTTAGTGAGAGGGAAAGAGTTGTGAATTTTTTGTTTTTATATAGAAGTTAAGTGATCTAGGAGGAATAGTAAGAGGTTAATAATTGTAGTAGAGAAAGTTTGATATAGGGAGTAATTTTTAGTGGTAGAGAAAGGGAAAACATTTTAGTCTTAGGGATAAGTAGTGGTGAGATGTGTTTTAGTTGGAGAGAAAGTTGTGACGTTGTTTAGTCTTAGAGAAGCTGTAAATTGGTCTTGAGGTATAGTAGGAGGTTTTGTTGTGGTAGGGAGAGGTCGGAATAGAAGATATTTTTAGTAGTAGAGATAGGGGAAGATATTTTTTAGACATAGGGATAAGTAGTGGTTAAAGTGGTAGTAGGAGTCATAGGGAGAAAGTATGAGTAGCTTGTTGAGTATTGTTTAATATGCAATAAGGGGTTTGTGGCCTGTTGAAGATGGCCGGGTTGTTGTTTCTTAGTCTGTGAGGGAGTGTGTTGTTGAAGAATTGTTGCCAGTGGGGGTTGGTCTCATTTAGTTTATTTAATTGTTTATCGCCTAGTTGCCTCCAGTATATGTTTAGAGGGGGTATGTTGCTTCTGATGTGTAGTGTTTCGTTTCTAGCGAATTCTGTCCAGTGTGTGTTATGTATGAATCTTAGTGCTTTATTTTGTATGACTTGTAGTTTTTTCGTGTTAGTTTGTGCTGCTAGTTGGAGTGTGTTTGGTGCATATGTTAGTAAGGGCTTTTTAGAGCTTTGTATAGGTGTGTTTTTGTCTTGGTTGAGGCTGATCGGAATCTGTACAGGGATCTTAGTGCATTGGCTGCTTGGGCTGTTTTTGAGGTTATATGTTGTGACATTGTGAAAGTTTTGTCAAAGTTAATTCCGAGGACTTTGTTACAGTGTTTGATTGGTATTGGTGTACGGTTTTGGTTGTATTGGTTGAAGATGATGTGTCGTGGTTGTTCTCTCTTGGTCCCAAAATAGGTTACTTGTGATTTGGTGGGGTTTGTGGTGATACGCCATTTTTGTTCCCAGGTGGTTACTCGTTGTGTTTCAGTGTTAGCTTTGTCTGTGAGTCTGTCGAGGGAGTTAAAATCCCGCACTAGGTGTGTTACGTCGTCAGCATATTGTATGGTGAGAGATTCGTTGTGGTATGGATTGGGTAAATCGTTAGTGTATAGGATGTATAGGGTTGGAGAGAGGACGGAGCCCTTGAGGTACTCCTGCTTGAAGTTGGAAGTAGTCTGAGAAGTGGTTGTTGAACTTAATCCGCAATTTTCTGTCTGTGAGGAAGCTGCATAGTAGGCGTTGCGATAGTGATGGGAGGTTGAAATTGTTGCATATTTTGTATTTTAAGCCATCGTGCCATACAGTGTCGAATGTTTTTTGCACATCTTTAGTGATTAGAGCTGTTTTGTATTTGGCAAGCTTGTTGGTGTGTATGTAGTTTGTGATTATATTGAGTGCATCTTGGGTTGAGTGTCTTGCTCGGAAGCCAAACTGTTTGTGTGAGAGGAGTTCATGTTCGTCTAGGTGTAATCTGAGTCTGTGGTTGTATATTCTTTCGAATACTTTCCCTAGTGTCTCGAGTAGCCTGATAGGTCTGTAGTTTTGGGGGTCAGTGTGGTCTTTTCCTGGTTTCGGAATGAGTATGGCTGTTGCTGTTTTAAATTTTTTGGGACAGTATCCTGTTGCTAGTTGTGCATTGAAGATGCAAGTGATGGCTGCGATTGTCTGTGGTGGGAGGTGTTTTAGTATGAGGTGTCCGATTTCGCTGTCTCCTGGTGCTCGTTTTTTGGTGTTTTTGATAGTTATTTTTACTTCTTCGGTGGTGATTGGTGTAGTGAGGATGTTGTTGTGGTTGAGGTTGTTTGTGTTTATTGTCGGGAGGGGAGAGGTGTGTGGTTGAAATCTTAGTGTTTCGTTAGTTATATTGTTTATGTGGTTTAAGATGGGTGGGTGTTGAGAAGGAGGTTGTGGGCGGAATATAGTTTTCCAGTGTTGTTTCATAGTTTGTGTTACTTGGGTGGGGTCTGTAATTTTTTTGCCGTTTATTTGTAGGGATTCAAATTTTGTTTGTTCTGTGCCTCGGAGGCGGGAGATTTTTTTCCAGAATTCACTGGGGTTGTTTGATCTGTGGATCTCGGCTTCGTGAATTAGTTTTTCCCAGTGTTTGTTGTGATCTGTATTTAGGCTGTTTATAATGTGTCTTCTGAGTATTGTTATGTCTCTGAACACGGGGGCGAGGTTGTGTTGGTTTGTTTCAAATCTGTTCCTGTAGCAGTGGAGTAGTCTTTGTGTTTTGATAGAGGGTGTGAAGGAGTATTCCTGCCTCAAGCAGAAGGTAGGCTTATATACCCTTAGCTCACCTGGCTCAGATACCAAACTCTCGAACTGCATTAATCATCAACTCATTATATGCTTGCTGGATTAAAGTATTACTTTTACCAAGAACTCTATGATTTATCTTGTAATCAATACTTATGATTAGAAAAGCCAAATACATTATTACCTAGTTATAATCAATATAATTCGTACGTCAGGCAACGAAGGAGAGAAAGAAAGTTGGATGAAAGGGGGCAAGGGGGGATATTGAGTAGAAGCAAGGGTGTAGGGGAATAGGGGAGAGAATGGAATGTGGGGATTACTGGAAGAAAACAGGGGGTGAGGAGAAAACTGCCTGCACTACCACCCAACACTGAATGGTACACTCATGAACAAAAATATCTGCCTATATAAGATACTAAGCTGTGTACAGGTCGAATTAATTATACCAGGCTCATAACACTGCATACGATATTCAATCATAAATAATTCAAGATCGCATCCACCATAATAAGCACAATACCACAAATACAACCAGTGACACTTGAATAAAATAGAAATCCCTAACACCTCCCTCACAAAGAGATTTATAAGAGAAGCGAAAATAAATCTAAACCCTAATACAATCATTTTAAACCTAATACCATTCACCAAACCTTAAACCAAAACGAAAATCACATTAACAAACTTACAAACTATTGCTAGGCAAAATAGCACCAACAAAGAAATTGTTCTCATGTCCGCGATAATATTGTTCTTTCCCTTTATGTGGTGAATTTGGTGAATTATGGTTGCAATGCCAAGCATCATCTCATTAACCACTGATTCGAGTTTTTCATTTTATACAAGAATTTCAGGGGGTTATGATCAGTAAACACTTTCACGGGAAAATGTGAAATACTAAGATACACATTAAACTTATCCACTGCAAAGAGCAAGGCAAAACACTCTTTTTTAATAGTGCTGTAGTGTTTCTGATAAGGTTTGAGTTTACCGGATGCATAGCAAACTGGATGCAAAATCTCAGCATCACTGTACTGTAACAAAACTGCTCCTACACCAACATCACTAGCATCCACCTGAATTATGAACGGCTTATGAAACTGAGGGGACTTCAGAATAGGTGCATTGACTAATAGGCAACGAATCTTTGTGAAAGAAGTTTGGCATTCTGGGGTCCACACAAACTTTCTCTTGGGATTAATCAAGTCTGTTAGGGGGGCGGAGAGGTCAGCGAAGTTGGGTACAAACCGTCGATAGTACCCAGCCATACCCAAGAAGCGCATTACTGCCTTGCAGTCCTGGGGAATAGGCAGTGTAGAAATGGCTTCGACTTTGGCAAAAATAGGGCTGACTTCCCCTTCTCCTACCACGTGATCCAGAATGATTAGTTTGGTATGGCCGAACTCACTCTTGGCAAGGTTGACAGTGAGTCCCGCCCTGGCCAAGTTCGAGAAGAGAGTGTATAGCTGATGAAGATGATCCTGCCAGGATTCGCTGTAGACCACAATATCGTCGAGGTAGGATTGCATGCCCGAGAGGCCATCTGTCACCCAGTGGATCAGTCGCTGGAAGGTGGCGGGCGCATTCACCATACCGAAAGGCATGACGGTATATTGGAATAGCCCATCTTGGGTGACAAACACAGACACTCTCTTGGCCCTCTCCGATAGTTTTATTTGGTAGTAACCCTTAAGCTGGTCAATCTTCGAGATGTACTTCGTTCCACCCAAACGGTCCAACAGGTCGTCAATTCGTGGCAGAGGGTAGCAGTCCTGACGGGTTAGTTGGTTTACCCGGCGATAATCCGTGCACATCCTAAATGTGCCATCAGGTTTGTCCACGAGTAGGCATGGAGAGGCCCACTCGCTGTCGCTCCGTTCCACCAATCCATGGGCGAGCAGGAAATCCACTTCCTGTTGAAGTGACGCACGTTTCTCAGGATTGGCGCGGTAGGGATGTTGCTTGATGGGAACGGCCCCCTCTGTCAGGATCACATCATGTTCCACCAGGGGACACTGCTGGGGAACGTCACCAAACAGCTGTGGAAACTTGGAAAGCAGGTACTCCAGGTCTTCACTTTGGTCAGACAACAAGTGCTGGAATTTTAAATGGGGGTTAGTCAAGAAGTCCGAGTTTTGCAATTTGTTATCAAGAGGCAACTGAATGTCATTATGCTCCTTGATCTTTAAATCCTCTAGTTCACCTTCAAATTGTGCTACAGATTCAAAGTTTAATACCTGATCTGGATCTCTGCAGTGATAGGCTTTCAGCAGGTTAACATGTACTAGTCTTTCTGACTTCCTACGATCAGGAGTTTTTAAGCATAATTTACATTACTTATTTTCCTATGCACAACATATGGACCATGGTACTTGCTTTGTAGCGGCTTTCTAGGTACAGGCAGAAAGGCAAGCACCAAATCTCCTGGCTGAAATTCTCTGACAACTGTAGTCTTATCATACTGCACATTCATTTTATCTCGAGACCCCTCTAAATTATTCATAGCTAGTTCTACTGCAGATCTCAGTCTAGATTTAAATTGATGCACATAAGTGAGAAGAGGTTTATTAGAGTTAGTATTGATCCAAGTATCTTTTAACACTTTCAATGGACCTCTGACCTCATGACCAAAAACTAGGGAAAATGGTGAGAATCCTAGAAAATCGTGTACCCTGCTTCATACAGCATAGAACATAAAATGGATGCCCTCATCCCAGTCGGCATTGTTCTCCTCACAATATTTAGTGAGCATGGATTTGAGGGTCTGATGGAACCTCTCTAATGCCCCCTGGGACTGTGGGTGACTGGCTGTGGAATGGTACTGGTGTACTCCCAACTCTTCCATGGTTTGCTTGAAGAGCTGAGAGATAAAATTACTTCCCAAATCAGACTGTACCACACAGGGTATTCCATACTGGGTGAAAAACTTACTAAGCGCCTTTACTATATTCTTTGAAGTTATACGCCTCAAGGAGAACACTTCTGGATACCTAGTAGTGGAACGCATGACAGTCAACAAGTACTCATTCCCACACGGGTTCTTGGCAAAGGTCCTACACAGTCAATTATGATTTTACTGAACGGTTCATCCGTTACAGGGATGGGATTTAAAGGTGCAGGCTTGAGGGGTTGGTTGGGTTTCCCAGCAAGTTGACACACATGACAAGTTTTACAGTGAGACTTAACGGATTGTTTCATCCTTGGCCAAAAGAAATCATTGAGAATTTTGTCATAGGTCTTGTTGACACCAAAATGTCCACCACTAAGGTTATGAGCAATGGAAATTATGTCTACTCTTTACTTATGTGGCACGACTACTTGATGCACCTCTTGCCAGGGCTCATCAGCTGGCACATTGGGAGGTCTGTTTTTGCGCATCAGGGTACCATTACTTAGATAGAAGCATTGAGGATAGTTTCCCATCTCTGACTCTTCCACAGCCCTATCAAAATATAATGCCAGTTCAGGGTCCTGCTTCTGAGCCTCTTTGAGAGTTTCAGAATCAATGGGAAGCTTACTGATATCCTCTGAATCTACATCAGTAAATAGGGAGGAAGTGTCTAGGTCAACACTATCAGGATCAACTTTGTCCTTCTTACTGTGGTGACCAGCCTTACTCCTAGTCACTACACAGGAGGGATACAAATTGGGATACTGGTTTTCTAATTGCTTAGTGTTGTTATCAGAGGAGGGAGTGGAGGTAACAATGGGGTCTGGTATCACTTTGCCACCGGCGATATTGTTTCCCATCAAAAAGTTCACTCTTTCTACAGGTAGGGAATCTTGAATCCTAACAGTAAAGTAACCACTAGCTAACTCAGTTTTTAGATACGCCCTAGCCAAAGGAACAACAGACACCCACTGACTCCCTGAATGAGTATACTCTGGCCTAGCAAACAGTCCTCAATACTGGACACCAATCCTCTTACCAAGAGGCTATGAGAAGCTCCTGTGTCTCTCAAAATATGAATAGGATAGTCAGTGGAAGCGTCAGTAGAGGAAACTGATCCTGTGGAAAGAAAATGTTGGAACTAGTTAGAACAGCTAGGTGGTATACTAGTGAAAACCTGGTTGTGAGAGCCATCATAGTCAGAACAGGCAGTCAACACAGGTGGAGTAGGAGGAGATACTGCTACTCTATTTGGATTAAGTACAAGGGAAGAGGCACAGCACTACTCTCTTGTTTACGTGTTTTCTCTTTTAATTTTAATTTGGGACACTCCCTAAGAAGATGTCCGGGTTGCTTACAGTAGGCACAAACTAAGGGTCCAGGAGGTTTAATGGAAGAAAGAGAAGTTTTGTTAAATTCCTTTTTATCAAATCCATTGCTCCCAGATGCTACCCTTGAAACTGGTTTGGAGACACCACCATAACCAGACCTACCACCAGTTGAGTGGAAACCACCACCATCACGAGGACCAGCACCAGAATGTGGCCAGTATTGCCAGGCTCTCTCTGTCCTGCCCTGAAATAAGAATCGCCATGAGTTAATCTGTAATTGTCAGCCAAAATAGCCGCCCTGTCTACAGATTGCACCTCTCTCTCTTGGAGGAAAAGTTTTAAGGTGAAGGGGACTTTGCGGAGAAATTCTTCAAGCATAACTAGCTGGCACAACTGCTCAAAGGTTGTCACTTTACTGGCTCTCAACCAACTTACAAACTTTTGCTCTTTGTCCTTCCCAAATTCTAGATAGGTTTGTTTTTCACCTTTCTTCATATCCCTGAAATGTTGACGATGAGTTTCAGGAACCTGATCATACACTGGTAAGACTGAGGTTTTAAGAGTTTCATAGGTCAAGGATTCAATGGGGAGATTGGTATAAACCTGCTTGGCTTTACCTATGAAAGCAGTCTGGGCAAGAAATGCCCACTGATCATTTGGCCACTTGAGTTGGTTGGCTGCCTTTTCAAAAAGGATGAAGACATTCTCTGGGTCAGTCTCATCAAAACTAGGGACAAATTTTAAACTATGACCCTTATCAGAAAATAGTCTATTTGCAACCGAATCCCTTTGATTCCGGTTTTCTACAGCTTTTAACTTTAACTTGTACTCATCATGCTCTCTCTCACATTGTTTCTCTTCACGCTCATGTTCAATTTCAAGCCTTCTCTGTTCTCTGTCAGCTATTGCATTCTCTAGCTCTAATAGTTTCACTCTCATCCATGCATCACTACCTCCGTCCCCTGCACACAACTGATATGCTGCCTCAGACAAAACACCAGTATTTACCAATTTCTCAATCACACTACTTCTAATCTCACCTTTGGTATTACTAAATTTGTAAGGTACATCATACTCTGTGGCTAAGGCAAATCCAGTCTACTTTCTGAGCTTCGACACAGACAAGGTGCTCAAGGAGGGGTCAGCGACAAATTAACTAATCTTAAAGTCCATGATTGAATGCTATGAATAAGGATGAATGAGAAAATGTATGACAAATTAGGATGAGTGAGAAACGCGTATAATTGGCATTAACCCGGGAGCTGCAGGAAGACTCTTAAGAGTTCCCCCGGCGGACTGCGGGAAGACTCTTAGGAGCGAGGCTTTTGAACGCGTACCAAAACCGCGCGTTTATAGACAGGTGGCTAATAATTGGTGTGGGTATAGTACTACATGTCAACTCTCGACACCACCCCGCCACACGCTCGCCCCGCACTCGTGCAAGCACCACCGTGCCAGTAACCAAGCACTAGTCATGGAGCCCACACGTCCCTCACGCTCGCTCCCTGATGACACAACCAGCCCTCCTCCTGGTGGTGTCAGCCGCCGTGGAAGGCAGAGGGTGGCTGCTAAAGACCCTAGCTACCAGTACGACACGCCCTACAGCTCGGAGGACGAAACACCAGCACCCAAAGCACGAAAAACACGTGCAAGCACGGCAAAGGTACAGAGGTCATAGGTGTTTCGGGACACTGCCACTGTAACAACCACTACCACCACCACTGCCACCCCTGCCACCCCTACCACCAGTACCAGCGACGCAGGAGGCCGCCCTAGGGCTGCAGAACCTGCGGGGGCAGGCAAAATCAAAGGCACGGGCGTAGGGAAGAGAACCCGTACGCCTGCCACAGTGACCCTACCACCACCACCACCACCAGCCGCCCCTGGTCCGGCTGGCCTTGCTGCCCCTGCCGCCCCTGCTGCCCCTGACGCCCCTGCTGCTCCTGCCCAAGGAAAAGGGAAGGGAAAGGGGAAGGGGAAAGGGAGAGGGAAAGCGACTGCTGGCCTTGCCGGCCCTGCTGCCCCTGCTGCCCCTGCCCAAGGAACAGGGAAAGAGAAAGGGAAAGGGGCGACAGGCACCACCATCATCTTGCCTGCCTCCAGGGCCACAAGACCACACACCACTGCCGCCCCTGCCGACGCCGCCCCTGCCGGCCCTTCTGTCCCTGTCCATAAGACTCCCGTACGTGCTACAGTGACCCGAAAAACTCTGACACCATCCAAATATGCCGCCCTGCTGTTTGATGGTTATTCGCAGGGCATTGGCAGCCCTGGTTTCGACGACGACGCCCTAGCACGGGACCAAGGGTGGGGGGATTTGGGAGTGGACAGTGGCAGTGAGTCCGACGTCGGTGACGAGAATGAGGAAGGGCATCTGTCAAGTGAAGAGGAGGGTGATGATGATGCTGTGTTGTATCGTGACCATGGAAGCGATATTTCAGACGCAGAAGCTGACGCAGACGACATTCCGATCCCTGGCATGCCTTCGTTCGAGTGCTCTGACGGTGTCAATTTTGTACCTGACGTGCCCCAGTTCAATCCTGGGACGTCAGGTACAACTGACGACTGGCCCTGTGACGAGCACGCAAACGAAAGCGACTTCTTCCTCGCTTTTTTCGCTTTTGAGGTAATGACTTACATCGTTGCCCAAACAAACGCCTACTACAGGTGGGTGTTTGGCAGATTGGACGTCATTTCTCCAAAAGCGAGAATACGAGGCTGGGTGGATACGACTGTGGAAGAATTCATGACGTTCTTTGCCTTGTTGTTCCTCATGCCTCTTTGCAAGAAGCATGTGTTGCAACACTACTGGAAGCACGACCCTCTCATCGCCACCCCAACTTTCAATAAGTTCATGACTCGTGACAAATTTTTGTTGCTGCTAAGATTTATGCACTTTGCAGACAACGAAAATCCTAACAGGATTGACAGGATATGGAAAGTTCGGGATGTGTTCACCATGTTGTTGGAGAGGTATAGGAAATACTTTTACCCCTTCCTCAATTTGGTGATTGATGAGTCGCTCGTGCTCTTCATAGGACGTCTTGTTTTCAAGCAGTATATCCCCTTGAAAAGGCATAGGTTCGGAATCAAGTTCTTCGTTTTGTGTGACTGTGAAACTGGAATAGTGCTTGACATGATCGTGTATACAGGCACTGACATTGACGTACCGAAAGCCGCTGCCGGTGACCCCATGGGCATGTCAGGTGCCATCGTCAGGAAAATGTTGGCACCTTACCTGGGCAAAGGCCACATCATCTACACTGACAACTGGTATACTTCTCCTGCTCTCTGCCAGTTTCTTCATGACAACCTAACGGGGTCATGTGGGACTGTCAGAAAGACAAGAAAGTTTATGCCTAAGTTCACCGGTAATGTCATTCCTCTTACAGATGCCTCCTCCAGTGACACACCTTCTGAAGATGACCTGGCCCAGGAACACCGCGAGAGGCATGTCCGAAGAAGGCGACGAAAGGGGCAGAAATACAAGCAGCTAGAAAAGTCCGGGAAAGTGATATCCCTGAAGTGGAAGGACAAACGAGACGTCCACCTGCTTTCCACCATCCACACAGGTGCCCAGATGGACTCTGGTAAAATCCACTACAAAACCAGGAAGACCATCTACAAGCCCGACATGGTAGTGGACTATATCAAGAACATGCGCCTGGTGGACAAGTCTGACTGTCAGCTGTCAGGCGTTGAGTGTCTGAGGAAGACTGTGAAGTGGTATCACAAGCTATTCCTTCACCTAGTTGACATCACGATGCTCAACGCCTACAACTTGTGGTTGGTGAAGAGGGAGATGTCCCCAAACCAGAAGCTGAAATTCCGGGAGTTCGTGTATAACGTGGCATACCAACTCCTGGAGAAGTATGGCACCACCACTCACAGACGTACGGCATGGCGTGGGGATCACGGTCCTGACAGAATCCAGGTGGGTGTCGAAAGACACTACCCAACCAACACCGAGCTGGTTGGCACTCGTCACAGGCAGGTGCAGTGCCACGTCTGCAGCTCCAGTGTGAGAAAACCCCACGTCACCAAAAGAGTCACCTCAATGTGCGCGGAGTGCAAAGTTGCACTCTGCTTGGGTGACTGCTTCAGGGACTACCACACCTTCAAAAACTACTGAGTGTCGCCCACTGCCCTGCCCTGCCCTGGACTCGCCCCGTGCCCTGCCCTGGACTCGCCCCCTGCCCTGCCCTGGACTCGCGCCCTACCTTACCTGACCTGACCTAATTGATCACGCTACCTCATAATGCAACATATATATTATATAATGTATAAGTTCCAAAGATGTCCCTGTGATATAGCTTTTACATTATATAATTATATGTTTCATTAATTAGTTTATAAGTTTCAAAGATTTACATGTAATATGCCTTCTTTTTTTAGTATATCAATATATATATTTGTTATAAAATAATAATTTTAATATTAAATAAATAGCGTAAATATTTTCTTACCTCAAATGAATTGTACAAAAATAAATATATTTCAATAAATCCTGTGAAACCTACTAAGATAATAAAAAACAAAAAAACAAAAAAAACAAAAAAAAAACAAGGTCATGTCATTTTATTCTTACAATATGATATATTCTATGAATATTTCATATTGTTTGAATACAATGGCATGATCTTGTAAACAAATGTTTTATCAAAATTTATCTAAACAGTATAAAACCTTCCCCATAACCCCCTCCTGGAATCGATCCCACTACCCTACCACACTTTGAGTTTTCCAGTCCGTGACCTTACCAACCATGCCACAGGAGCTCATACCAAATGTCACTCAAAACTTTGTGTCTACAATCGAAATAACAATATACAAAAAAAATGAATTATCCCACCAATTTACGTTTGTAAATTGATGGGATTACCAATTATATCATGCAAAGGTTTATAAAAGTTTGTCTCTGTCAAAAATTAGTAATTATATAACTTTATTCTGTCAAAATTTGCCCAAACACTCAGCAAAATTGCCCCTCTCATTGTGACTACTCATTATCACACGGTCAAGCGGTCACAGGCCCTTTCGCAAGTGTAAGGAAACACCAGTCTATATTTAGCTCTCTATCAAAAAAGGCAATCTGCCTATATTTTCTGACCACCCTCGTTGCTGGTCTATAATATAGTACTTTATTTACAGTCAATGGCCTACATATTTCTGTGGTACTTCACATGTGTCTAAAATGCAATGTCTGCTTGCATAATAATGCAATTCTGAAGTCCATTTATACTTACGACATACGCATGTCTCACTTTCTCTCTCTCTCCATTCCTGACTCATGTTATTGTAGACCTCTTGGTGGCAACGAACACCAGACACCTGCTAGACATAAGGTTCAAAATCCCAAGACATCCATACGCCTGGGGCGCCTCCACAATTATCACACAGCTCCGTATGTTTCTTGATAGCTGCGTATGTTTCTCCCTGCCTTCACTCTCTCCACGACTCACTCCCTGCCTCCCTCCCATCCACCCACCCCCACCCACCCTTTTAGGCTTCCGTCTGCTAGAAACTCATTGATAATGTGCGTAAATATCGCATGAATTGGTCTATATGCGGTATATATATTGATATATGGCACGTCTACATATGTACAAGTCTGTATTATAGCATGACAGTGCTCTAAGTACAAGATATAAGTGATATTTATGGCGTAACACACCCTCTCCCCCTTTCATTCCCAGCACAACTCAATCACACCTTGGTTCACGCATAGAAACTCATTGATGATGTGCGTACATATCGCATGAATTGGTCTATATGCGGTATATATATTGATATATGGCACGTCTACATACGTACAAGTCTGTATTATAGCATGACAGTGCTCTAAGTACAAGATATAAGTGATATTTATGGCGTAACACACCCTCTCCCCCTTTCATTCCCAGCACAACTCAATCACACCTTGATTCACGCATAGAAACTCATTGATAATGTGCGTAAATATCGCATGAATTGGTCTATATGCGGTATATATATTGATATATGGCACGTCTACATACGTACAAGTCTGAATTATAGCATGACAGTGCTCTAAGTACGAGATATACGTAATATTAGAGCGAAAACCACACTCTCATCTCATAAATTGCCGCCAAACCTCCAACCCATCTTCATTCCCGCCTAAAAATTCTTTGATAATTCCCTTATATATTGCAATTTTTGGTCACTATGAGGCATATTCATTGTTATATGGTTGGCCTACACACGTATACGTACTCTACATAGCCTAAAAGGGATAAAAAAGGAGATATACGTGATAATACGCGGTAACCCACCCCCTCCTCCCTCTGGTTCTATCCCCTGGGCGCGTGAAAATTCGACAGAGAAATCTCGCCGCTCGATGACAATCTAGTCGCGCGGTGCCATTCACTCCACATTTTTCAACTACGGACCGTTCCCCCCCCCCCCCAGACATTTTTGGGGGGGTCAAATATATATGGGCCGATGCACGCAAACATTTCCTACACGCTGATGTACTTTTTATCGAAATTGGCAATGGGTCCCAAAATCATCATACATGCGCACAGTATGACCCTGTAAAAAAAAAACTGTGCGCCGCGGAGAGGTTAAAGAACGTAGAGGCTGACATAGCACTCTAAACTCATAAAAAGAACAAAACGAGATGGATGAGATGAGCATGCGATGTCCTAGCGAGGAACCTAATGTTTCACTAATGTTCTCAATTACTACCAAACGAGGGAAAGAAAGGAATCCTGGTCACGGCACCATGTTACGTTACGAGCGGGGTTCGAACCCATAATATAAAGAAACATTCCACTAAAACCACAAAACGAGGACTTATTATTTAGCCTCACAAAATGCGGAAAATATGATTTATCATTTTCAGTCAAGAAGAAGTGGTATGTTAAACTTCCACAAAACTAGTTACTTTCTTTGTAGTCACTTAAACCTTGGTAGGTGAAAAGATGTGGCAAGTTCATAAAATATCAGTTGATATCAAATGGCTGTTTTAGCCTAAAAAGCCTAAAGTTATTCCTTTCTCATCACTCGTTCAGAATTAGTTATCTTTAGTTACTTTGACTAAGATTTGTCCCAACAATCAAAAGAAATATATATTAGCACAACGATAAAATGTAAAGATTATGTAAAATAAAATTATAATTTATTTACATGATTAATTATACACAAACGGTAGTTCTAGTGAAAATATCAAAGTGAGAAACATTGAAGTGAAATAATAAAGACACTCTTAAGAAAAATAATGCATAGTTATATAAATACCCTCCAAGAGAGTAAGTGAAAGCAATCAATATACCGGAATATAATAGAATCTATTTTCATTAAGCATACAGATAATATAAACATTAATATACGCAGTGGCATGTACAAACTAGATCATTTCATTGTCAATTGTATTTGTAAACAAATCAAACTTTAGGGTTTTATAAATTTGTAATTGGAGATAAAGTTTTATAACTGCTTCAGACATACAATACCTTCTGTATTTTAACTCATATATATTGACTCGATCTTTTTGTCACAATTCGAAACAATAGTTTCTTTGATCGTTATTATTTTTTTTTTAAATATACTGAACCGGTATGTATTTCATGACGAGATTTTAGTATAATCGAAACCTCAAATAATCCTTTGGGTCTTCTATTGATGAATATCACTCTATCTTTCCTTTCTATTATTATATTACTTAGTATGAGTTGTTAATTGTTTTCGTTTAGGTTTTCGCACTTCAATAATATCACATTGTATATAATTTATATTATGATCATTCTCTGTCTGTCCTCTGTCCCCTGAATATGTAATACAGGAAAGCGCTTGGACTCCGTGTTTATTTTCCTTCCTTCCCTGTGGATATTTAGCATATTATAAGTTCACGTGTTGCTGTGACTTTCTTGCATATATATATATATATATATATATATATATATATATATATATATGTATACTGTATATATACAGACAGAGAGAGAGAGAGAGAGAGAGAGAGAGAGAGAGAGAGAGAGAGAGAGATAACGTGTAGTATTTATTTGTATTCCAGTCAATCTTATTATTGCCACAGACGCTAGTCCGGATTCTCAAATGCGTAGCCAAGGGGTAGCATGGGCAGGCTGATAGGCAGATCTAGCTTGGAGATGCATTAGGTATGAGGATTGGTCTCAGTGGCTCCCAAATGGTCTGGAGTCTGGAGGGTAACCATAGACAACGTTGATGTTTAGTGAGTAAACTGTAGTATACCACTGGAAGCTCTGAAGAACGTAGTCACATCAAGGGTTGACTGTAGTTTATCTAATACTTATTTTGGAACTTGCACTAAAAGGTGTTAGTAGATGAGACTTGCTAGCTTTGTCAGGCAATCCGTCTAGGGGTAGTGATATGCCAAGGGTAAACCAGGGCTCTCACACTAATACACTCCCTTCCTCGGTCTTTCAAACACCTCAATGTTCTCTCTCTCTCTCTCTCTCTCTCTCTCTCTCGACAAGGTACCTCACCGAAAACTATTGGCTAAACTGGAGAGGATAGGTATCAAAGGTGAAATTCATTCTTGGATAACAAATTGGCTTACAGGCAGAAGACAGAGAGTGGTGATAAATGGAGTGGAATCGGAGTGGAAGCCTGTCACTAGTGGAGTTCCACAGGGTTCAGTCCTTGGACCGGTCCTGTTTCTCATTTACATTAACGATATTGATGTAGGGGTAAACAACACCATTTTCAAATTCGCCGACGATACAAAAATAGGAAATACAGTCCTGAACGAAGATGATAGAAATGCGTTGCAATCTGATTTAAACAAGATATCAGAGTGGTCGAAAAAATGGCAGATGCCCTTCAATGTCGATAAATGTCAGGTGCTGCAGGTTGGTAGCAGAAATATGAAATACAAATACGAAATGAATGGCAAACAAATAAAAACCGCAACGGTAGTAAAAGACCTAGGGGTACTAATATCTGAAAACCTAAAAACTTCCGACCAATGTATAGCAGCTGCAAATAAGGCAAACATAGCATTGGGCTTTATTAAACGAAAATTTACAAATAAACATGAAAACGTAATAGTGCCACTGTTCAAAAGTATGGTAATGATAAAGTAATGATACCCTCATTAAGAAATAAACCATATGAAGAAAGACTTAAACGATTGAACCTGTTCTCATTAAAAAAAAGAGGAGGTTGAGGGGTCAGCTTATTGAGTGCTTTAAGATACTAAAAGGTTTCGACAAAGTCGATGTAAATGCACTATTCACATTAAACAATACTAATCAAACTCGCGGAAATGGAATGAAATTAAAAACCAAAAAGGCAAACCTAGATGTCACAAAGAGTTTCTTCACCTACAGTGTGGCGACAGAGTGGAATAAACTACCAGCGAGAGTGGTGGAGAGCGACACAATAAACGCTTTCAAGGGAAGGCTTGACCTCTATCTGCAGAGGGCTGGGGTGATATGAAAAAATAAAATAAAATGTGTGTATGTGTATGTGTGTGCACTGTACAGTATGTATATATATATATACTGTACATATATGTATGTGTGTATGTATGTATGTGTATGTGTGTATATGTGTGTATATGTATGTACCAGTGTATATATATATATATATATATATATATATATATATATATATATATATATATATATATATATATACATATATAGTTTGTAAGGCCAGACTGCCTAGTAAGGACCTAGAGGTCTGTGTGGTCTGTGTATCTATGTAGCTCTATGTAGCTCTCTCTCTCACTCTCTCTTACACAATCATATAATCGTTCAAATTTCTTCTCCATTCCTCCCATCACAACACTTTGTATTCATCTTATTGTCTCTTTCCCTTCTCTCACCAGGATTTTGCCTTTGTATATATTCGTTTTTACTTTGCAGTTTTTGCGTGTTTCATGTTTCCTTGGTATTCGTATAAAATCAAAGTATTACTTTGTATTCAGCTATTTTCTCTCGTCTCTATTTTAACATGGTTATGTTTCTATAAGTATTATATTTTATTTACTATGCATCTCCTGTGTTTCTTATTCTCCTCTTATTATGTTCTCTAATGGTTTGATGCTTGCATTCATGTCTATGTATTTGTGTCTTAGTCGTTTTGCATTTATTAGGTTTTTCATGTGTTCATTCACTTTATCTTTACATTATTAATGTATTGTGTTTCTCTCCTCGGGGGAAGCGGAGTCTTATAAGGGCAAGAAACACCAAGGTAAACACGAACATCTTTATTCTGGTACCGGTATCGTTTCGACATTAACATATGTCATCATCATACCTAAATCAATAAGAAATAAATTTATTAATATATTATGTTGACATTTAAAGCAAATATATTTTTAATAATAATTTAGAAAAACATAAAAAGTTAGAAATCGAGAAAAAAGAGATAGAAACAATCACAAACAACAGAAACAGCTAAACCATATGTGAACTACGTGTAGATATTGTAGGCTAAAATATACACAATACCTTAGAAACATAATAGGTTGGAGGAGAATTCGTGGGTGCCCAAGGTGGGCTTAAGATGGTGAGTGAGGAGGGACTCTGCTATTAACCGTGGTGGTGTCACCAGAACAACTGAAAATTACTGAAAATTACTGAAAAATCTTTTCCAAGTCCCGAGCCCCGTACCGACTGCTAAAAAGGCAGTAATATTTTTCACTATGCCATTTTTAGGACCATCAAGTTACTCGATACGCCATAAAGTCACAAAATTTATTCGTTGCTTCTATCCCCAAGTGTCCCTCAGAATAATATTCAAACCTACCAATACTTTGTCTCATCATTTCAAATTCAAAGATCGTATCCCGGATGTTCTGCAATCCTCTATTGTTTATCAATATAAATGTAGCTGCTGTAATGCAACTTATATAGGCCAATCAAAACGGCACTTAAACACGAGGGTTGCGGAGCACCTGGGTCGATCTTATAGAACTCGACTTCCCATTTCTAAACCATCCTTTTCAGCCATTCGAGACCATTGTGAACCTTTAGGCCATTCCATTAACAAAACAGATTTTTCAGTAATTTTCAGTTGTTCTGGTGACACCACCCGGTTAATTATTATGTTCCTTCCAACAACCAACCATACTCCTAAAATCGATTAATGAAATTTTACAAACACATGTGGCAGTCCGTGGACTCGAACCCAGGATGCTCACACCGAAAATCAACACCTTATACATCGCACCACGAAGACAGTTAAAGGTTGGTGGACACTGCCTACGATTTATTATGCAACTTCGAATCCTGCATATCAATCTAAGCATGTACACACATCCCAACTGCAACTCACGTAGGCTATGCATATGTGAATGGAAAGAACAATTAATGGGGCCTTAACCACTTAGGGAAGTCCTCTCGATAAATTACTCCTGAACCAATATAAATTATTATGTTCCTTCCAACAACCAACCATACTCCTAAAATCGATTAATGCAATTTTACAAACACATGTGGCAGTCCGTGGACTCGAACCCAGGATGCTCACACCGAAAATCAACACCTTATACATCGCACCACGAAGATAGTTAAAGGTTGGTGGACACTGCCTACGATTTATTATGCAACTTCGAATCCTGCATATCAATCTAAGCATGTACACACATCCCAACTGCAACTCACGTAGGCTATGCATATGTGAATGGAAAGAGCAATTAATGGGGCCTTAACCACTTTGGGAAGTCCTCTCGATAAATTACTCCTGAACCAATATCAATTATTATGTTCCTCCCAACAACCAACCATATTCCAAAAAATCGATTAATGACATTTTTCAAACACATGTGGCAGTCCGTGGACTCGAACCCAGGATGCTCACACCGAAAATCAACACCTTATACATCGCACCACGAAGACAGTTAAAGGTTGGTGGACACTGCCTACGATTTATTATGCAACTTCGAATCCTGCATATCAATCTAAGCATGTACACACATCCCAACTGCAACTCACGTAGGCTATGCATATGTGAATGGAAAGAGCAATTAATGGGGCCTTAACCACTTAGGGAAATCCTCTCGATAAATTACCCCTGAACCAATATCAATTATTATGTTCCTTCCAACAACCAACCATACTCCTAAAATCGATTAATGAAATTTTACAAACACATGTGGCAGTCTGTGGACTCGAACCCAGGATGCTCACACCGAAAATCAACACCTTATACATCGCACCACGAAGACAGTTAAAGGTTGGTGGACACTGCCTACGATTTATTATGCAACTTCGAATCCTGCATATCAATCTAAGCATGTACACACATCCCAACTGCAACTCACATAGGCTATGCATATGTGAATGGAAAGAGCAATTAATGGGGCCTTAACCACTTAGGGAAGTCCTCTCGATAAATTACTCCTGAACCAATATCAATTATTATGTTCCTTCCAACAACCAACCATACTCCTAAAATCGATTAATGCAATTTTACAAACACTTGTGGCAGTCCGTTGACTCGAACCCAGGATGCTCACACCGAAAATCAACACCTTATACATCGCACTACGAAGACAGTTAACCCTTTCACGCATTTATGACGCAGAGGTTGCCAGATTAGCAAGAAGAAATAGAGTTCTCTCACTCCTATAATTACATCTCCAAATTAGTTTTCTGCCCACAGCTAACTCAAAGACAACTGCAGAGGTTGATGTAACTAAACTAAAGGTTTCTAAATACCCCTGATGGTAACAAAGGCTTTAAAGTATCCCTAATAGGCTCAAAATCGCGTCATATGTCGGAGAGGGTTAAAGGTTGGTGGACACTGCCTACGATTTATTATACAACTTCGAATCCTGCATATCAATCTAAGCATGTACACACATCCCAACTGTAACTCACGTAGGCTATGCATATGTGAATGGAAAGAGCAATTAATGGGGCCTTAACCACTTAGGGAAGTCCTCTCGATAAATTACTCCTGAACCAATATCAATTATTATGTTCCTTCCAACAACCAACCATACTCCTAAAATAGCAGAGTCCTTCCTACTCACCATCTTAAGCCCACCTTGGGCACCCACGAATTCTCCTCCAACCTATTATGTTTCTAAGGTATTGTGTATATTTTAGCCTACAATATCTACACGTAGTTCACATATGGTTTAGCTGTTTCTGTTGTTTGTGTCTATCTCTTTTTTCTCGATTTCTAACTTTTTATGTTTTTCTAAATTATTATTAAAAATATATTTGCTTTAAATGTCAACATAATGTATTAATAAATGTATTTCTTATTGATGACATAATTATGACATAATTATGTTAACGTCGAAACGTTACCGGTACCAGAATAAAGATGTTCGTGTTTACCTTGGTGTTGCTTACCCCTATATATTGTTACGTATCTTGATCCTCAAGTGGTTAACTTGATGAATCTAGATAGCACAGAGATATATATTAAGGTATCAGTCAGCTGAAGGCAAAACAAAAGTAAAATCTAATAACAAAAATCCTGTTGTTGCTTCCTTTCCTTTTGGATCTTAGGACTTAGTTACCTTTATTGACTGATACTATTTAATTATGAAAAATACTGAAACTAATTAAAGTCATGTAGTAGTTATAAAGAATTATTATTTAACCGAAGCTTAGTAGGCTATGGTTATGAACCGAAGAAGTTATATCTAAAGAAGGACTATTAATTCTATAAAAAGTCTTGAAAGATAAATATTAAAGTAAGAATATTTCTGTCTCTTACCCTTTTTGAAATGAATAGATAGTTTTCTTATATGTCCTTTTATTTATATTTAATGTAATTATTCTTGGTTCTTGTCGTACGTTAACAGTATTATATTATTATTATCATCAGGATTAATATCAAAGTCACATAAAAAGTTAGATATATATTTAATAATTAGATAAATGTATTTCTTAACCACGTAACATTGAGGTTTGATTATGAGTAAATTAAGTTACAGAATCGCTTCATAGATTCGATTCAGGTCTCACTCAAATAATATGAAAAGCAAAAATAATATTTTGAAGCTAAAATAATTTTCTTCAGCTTAGGAAATCACTAGAAGTAACATTGAAACAGCCATGTTAGTCTAAGGCGATATTACTAATAAGAGACAATAGCATCACCGTACTAAGCACCGTTAAGCAATGTAAGCTTAATTCAAAGAAAATGAAAGAACTCGTAAGTATTAATATAAAACAATAGTATTACTTTCATCATAACCCAATTACTTAAAGAGTTGCTTTAGTCCACAAGTTAGTCAACTAAAATAGTTAAGTACTTAATAATAGCGTTAACGTTAATTCCCAATCAAATAGTGAAGTACATAAGAGTAGCGTTAACGTTAATTCGCAATCATATAGTTAAGCACATAATAGTAGCGTTAACGTTAATTCCCAATCACATATCTCACTAACCAACAAAACGTAAGTGTTTACACCGAACACACTTAACACACACTTATATAATCTGACTGACAGTCACAATCCCATTATAATACTTCACCCCGTCTTCCTCCAGCTGCAAGTTCACCTTCCCCAACTCCAAATGAGACTGATTTGAATGCCCACTACTCGGGTCTTATATACTAAACAATGATGGTGTAGGAACGAATCAGGAGGCGAGTGATGGTGCGCGCCCCTATCATAGCTCCTTGAGTTGCATAGCAGGTGCGTCGTCCAATGGGGGCTCCTGGCATCGATCATACGTCACAGCGTCGGGTCATCGAAGTAGTTTGCAGGGTCCCTTATGACGCACGCAGGTGTGAAGGCTTGTTTGCTGGTATGCGGACGAGCTGGTTTCCCACTCGCTGATTCGCTCGCTAGTCTGCTTCGCCGCTTGGGTAGTTTGACACTCCTTCAACTCTAATTATAACTCTTAAATTAACATACAGGGCTCCGTATGTCAGACCTCCCCCCTAGAAAAGAGTTTAAGGAGTATAGTACATAATATTAAACATAATACATAAATAGATTCACCACCAGATGGGCAACAGCAAGATTATAATGAGGATATAATAAGGATATCACCCAAAGTAGGCAGCGTCTCCAGGTACCACATCAGAACATAGCCGGAACGTCGCTGGAGCGTTATTCGAACTGCAAGGCATCTCACAGCTGAAGGCTTGACAGCGCACTACTAAAGCATGATATTTACCTCGCTACAAGGGAGAGCTAATTGCCAAAATCCTCTCATTAAATTAAACTTACTGCTGTATGAGGCCAACCTGGTAAATGTAATCTTTGATCCGTGGCAGTGGGTAGGTATCGTTCTTTGTGACAGCATTAACTTGCCTATAGTCCATACATAACCTATGGCTCCCGTCTGGCTTTGGCACAAGTATGACCGGACTACTCCACTCGCTTAAGGCCCTTGTGATCAGCTGGTTTGAAAACATGAAGTCAAGCTCGACCTGCAGTATACTCCTGCGTTGTGGCGAGACACGGTAGGGGGCTAGTTTAATGGGAGTTGCATCCCCTACGTCGATGTCGTGCAAGGCCAAAGAAGGGAGCCTTGGAGTATCACGGAACACACTGGAGACTGAGATAAAACAGAGATTAGTTGGTTCGCTTGATCAGAGGGAAGATGACATAGTTTAGATGGTAATTCCCCCCAAGCTACTGAATTATACTGAAAGTTGGATAGGCAACATGACAAGTCAAAGTCTGCATGGATACCTTCAGGCTCTGGAACAGACTGTTGCGGGTCAGTAAGAGAACTGAAGACTTTGTCCGCACCAGGCTGCCCACAGGTCCTGACATTCACTGCCACAGTGGGAGAATCTGGAGGAGAGGAATCAGGGGACCTATGGTAGGGTTTCAACATATTTATATGGAATACTTGCGTGGGCTTTCTCCTGTCTGGGGTAGTTACTAGATAATCGGTAATGCTCACCCTCCGAATGATCTTATATGGGCCCCTGAACTTGGCAGATAAAGGTTGGCCAAAAAGGGGGAGCAGGACCAAAACCTCATCACCGGGCTGAAACTCCCTCTCACAGGCTTTTCGGTCATACCATTTCTTCATGGAGCTTTTAGCCACTGTCAAGTTTTGAGCGGCAAACTCACATGAGGATCTCAGCCGGGTTTTGAAATCTGAAACATACTTGAGGAGGTTTTGGTTCCCCTCCTGGCCAACTAGGCTATCCTGCAATAGTTGCAAAGGACCTCTTACCTGGTGACCGAAAACTAGCTCATTAGGGGAAAAACCCAGGGATTCAGTTGGAACCTCACGAGTAGCAAATAAAAGAAAAGGTACCCCCTTATCCCACTCAACTCCGGTCTCTGTACAATACTTATGCAACATTCCTTTTAATGTCTGATGATATCGTTCGAGAACCCCTTGACTCTCTGGGTGGTAGGTGCTAGACTTAACATGCTCGATACCCAACTCCTTCAGGGACTGCTGAAAAATGTTAGAGGTAAAATTAGTTCCTTGATCACTTTGCACCTCATGGGGGAAACCCATTCTGGTGAAGAATTTGAGCAGTTCCTTGATGACAGTTGGAGCAGAGGTAGTCCTTAAGGGTATAGCCTCTGGGTAGTGAGTTGCCATGTCCATGATAGTAAATAAATAAATGTTACCTTGGGAAGTCTTAGGCAATGGGCCTACAATGTCCACTACCACCCGAGTAAAAGGATTCTCGAAAACGGGCAAGGGCACCAGAGGATGTACAGGCACCTTCTGATTGGGTTTTCCTGTCATCTCGCAAGTGTGACACACTCTACAAAACTCCACTACATCTGCACGCATGTGCCAGTGAAAGTGGGCTCTGATTCTGTCTAGAGTTTTTCTCACACCTAGGTGTCCTGCCAATGGTATACAATGTGCCATTTCCAAGATATCTCTACGACAAGGTTTGGGGACTACTACTTGATGGACGTCCCAGGCCCCGTCATCGATTGGTCTGTGTGGCGGTCTCCATCTACGCCACAATACTCCTCCTTTGAGGTAGAAACATTCACCACCCTCCTTCTCACATTCCTCTTCACTCACGGACCTGGCAGCTAACTCCTTGCATTCACTATCATCTCTCTGTAGCTCTACCAGGCCACTAGGACAATTTGGAGGGGTTTCATGGTCATCGTTAGGGTCAAGATGAGCCATAAAGGTGTCAGATAAATCCACCTCAGTCACATCATCAGGCACAGTTGGACCGTCATTCACACTCTCATCAACTCTTACATTCGGTAAATTTCTGTCTGAGGGAACTGCTACTTGAGACATCAAGTGATATAACAAAATGTTATAATATTTATACCTCACATTCCCCTGCAGAAGATTTTCCAATTGATTTGAAAAAGGTTACTTCATGGGTCGATTAAGGTTAGCTCTGGGTTTGGTTGGCGGGGGTAACCCACCACTGGAAATTACTGGAAGTGGTCATTCATGATATCTGGGACCCTGCAGAAGATTTTACAAGTTATTTGAAGTGGTTACCTCATGAGCTGATCTAGGTCAGCTTTGACGGGCTAATTAATGGTGGCTGGCAGGTGTACTCCACCACTGGAAATTACTGGAAGTGGCCATTCATGATATCTGGGACCCTGAAACAGATTTTGCAAGTGATTTGAAGTGGTTACTTCATGAGCTGATCTAGGTAACTTCTGGGATTTTGCAATTTTTGAGCGTGGCTGGCCATTAATGATATTTGGGACCCTGCCGAATATTTTACAAGTGATTTGAAGTGGTTACCTCATGAACTGATCTAGGTCAGCTTTGAGGGGCTAATTACTGATGGTTGGCAGGTGCAATCCACCAATGAAAATTACTGTCTTCAACCATGTTTCATACATTGGGTTATGAAATGTCTATTACAGTTATTTAGAATGGGTTACTGTGCAATTCATACATGTATTCATAAATGATGAATAATTCATGAATTACATACCGGTAATTTCAATATATGTGTATTATTTATTGTTCTTCTATCATGTGCTTTAATTACACTATATTTCTATTTAACCAAACCTAACTCAATCTTTCTTCTATTCAACAGCTGAGCTCTGGAACTCTCCTAGAATCAGTCTTTCCCTCTTCCTATGACTTAAATTGCTTCAAACACCGTGTGTCGAAGCATTTTGGCTCGAATGTCCCTTGATTTTGGCCCTGTCGCTCTTTTATTTCTGGGGGAGGTACTCGCCACAAGCAGTTCTGCCTTTTGTCTCCCTCACTCACATAGAAACACATTTTTTAAACTAACCTAACCTAACTTATGGTGAGTACACTACTAGATATATATAATTACAATATTGCACATTGCATCAACAGACATTTTACTGATCTATTACTCCTTAATACAGCATTTGTTTTATGTGCCATTTTGTCCTAGTCCGTAATTTGTGACATTTCTTGCAGTGTCTCTTTTTCCAGTGCCATTTTTTCCTGTGCCTTTTTTTCCGGTGCCTTTTTTCCGAGTACCCTGGTCAACACATAACGAAAAGGGGCGTGATAACTAAAATGCATAAATTGAAAGATTACTGAGCATTCAAATCCAAAACAAGAGAATAAGCAATGTTCTTCTGTACCGGCAACGTTTTATTTTTTACTTTATTCTGGCTACTATTAGACGATTGTATTCAATTTTAAAGGGGTCTCGATTTATTTACAGGCTTCGAACATATCCCCTTTTGCTACCACAGATCCTTATTAAACTGCACACAATCGTCTAAAAAATAACAAGAATATAATTAAAGAGAAATCACCGGTGCAGAAGGGGTTAAGGACATTAATTAAAACCATGAGCATGTACAAATGCGCTAAGAAGTGATGACTCGATTCCCAGTACCTTTTGTTCAGAAAGTGCTATCTGGCAACTATTGAGGCTCTACTATATTCATATATTACACACCGGGGAGAACTGTATTGAAGGACAAAGTACCAAAAACACGATATATATGTATTGTTACATATATTTATCTCATTATGTGAGAGCAAACCAAATAATACGAAAGTTGAGACTAACCCGAACGAAAGAATGTGAAACTCGTAGTATTTCGCTCACTAGATTCAGGATTAAAATGTGGAGGAAGTCTCTTAATGCTTTTATTACTTTTTAAGCCAACAATACTGGGAGAAAAGTATCTCATAAAATTAAAACCAACCGTTAAAAGTAATATTCAACCCATGAGTGTCAATAAATCACGTAAATAAACATATAACAGATTGTTTTTTCCACATTTAATTCTCTAAGTGGGACAAGTCTGCCTTAAAAAATAAAGCGGTCTCCAGTATATTTTGGGATAAAGCTTGACTATTCGAGAACAGCTTGTAATTTGTATAGACAGACGATGAAATTTCACTTATAACATATTTAATAGCCCATAGGGACACCCATATGGGAACGAAAGATGGAAAGGCATGTAGTAAAGGACAAAGGTGGATATACAAGCGGAAGAGATCCACTCTCCCTCATATACCGGCAGTGACTGACTTGCATTTTTTTGCAGGCCTCCAGGCGGCAGGCCCAGGGAGTGTAACATGCTAGATAGCGCCAGGAAATTAAATACTTTCATTATTCTATACAGATATTGAAAACAAACCTTACTTATATATATTCAAACAACAACATAAATATAATTTAAAAGGCCTAAATAGGTTAATTTTGTCAGTAGGCCAATTATTGGAATATCCGAGACCTATAGTTATAAATTAGGAAATGACTGGGCTCTGACGGGCAGTGGAGAGTTACCAGCGGTAGCCAGATTTGGGGACTTTTGTCCGAGCCTTAATTAAACAAATCGAGTCATGACTTCTTAGCGCGATTGTACTTCCGTATGTATAATCACGGACGGTATATTCTTGACCGTCCACTGTAATAGTTTCCCTAGTACTATCACCAGTGTTATGGTTGTGGATATATAGATGAAGCTCTTTATTCTGATATATCCAAGTACAGTTGCCCACACAAGTTCTGTTCCTCGTCGTGATCTAATATATGACAGTGAAATTAGTACGAATTAATTACAGTATCTTACAGTATCTTACAGTAGACGTTCTGGAAGAGGCCTTTTTAGACCTGTGTATCCAGCTCAGGACCTGCACCAAAGCTGGTGGCTGTGGCAGTCAATACAATTTTATAGTACTGAAGTTTAGTTTTATAATTATACAATAGATTTTGTCGACTCCATATCTTGTCTATATTACACTCAAACGTTTGTAAAGATTACAAGTGTGGTCGGTTAATTATCAGTTGACTCTGTTTCTTTTCAGCTGACGATAAATTTGATCTCTTAGTCGCTGGTTTCTCGATAATTGACAGAAAAATATAAATCTACTATATCTCTGCATCATCTAATTGCCGCCAAGTTCTTATAATTAACAGCATATTTCGTTACAAAAACTTTATAGTAACTGAATAATCAAGATGTGAACATGGCAATTTATCGTCAGCTGAAAATAAACAGACTACAGTCAGATGAGTTTACCTCTGCATAAGAAACTACACCCGAAATTCAATCATGCACATTATATTTCCATGTATAAGATCACAGACAGGAACAGAACTTATATGGGCAAATGTACCTTTCAATATCTATTTACATGTGTTCAATATTTTGTTTTATTCATACGTTGTGTCAACTAATGTCTTATTCCGAAATATGTGACTTAACTTTTGAATGTGACTGAATACTGCAGCGTCTCTTCCATCACAGTTATGGATGGTATTATTAAGTATGGCAGAGGACCAAGGTTGCCGGATAAGGCTCACAAATTATGAGGCTCTCAGTTGACTCTCACATTTTTAGCTCCACCACCAATGGCGTGTCATTTATTACCATAATGGTGGCTGTAAACATCCCAAGGCAAGTTATCACCACAACGCACACAGGTTTGATCGTCCTACGAAACTTCTCCAGCAGTTCCTCGGACCGTGCTTGTGTTTCACATCATTTGTACCTGCGTGGATAAGGTACAGCGTATTATTTTGGGCACCGTCGCGTGTTCTGCTAAGTGGACAGACAAACAGACAGACAGTACAGGGGGAAGAACGTTTGAAGTGAAGGATACAGATATATATATATATATACAAACAGAACATATAGTTGGCATGACTCGCAACGAAATAACTTCAAACGTCTCTATGCAACAGTGTGGAAGTGTTTGGAGAGAAGAGAGATAGATAGATAGATAGATAGATAGAGAGAGAGAGAGAAGCGTTAATGTATTGGAATGGATGTCAAGGATAGATATACTATAGGAAGGATAGCAGTTATTAGTAAGAAAGAGGTACAATCGACCTAATAAGTCATGTCTCGACACCAAGTATATTTTGATGCATCATTGTTATCAGCAACATCTACAACTTGATTTATTAGTTTCGAATGATATATACAAACATTTCACTACACTTACACAACATATTCAACATCTGGCAGACATTAATACATCACAGAGCGAACCAAACGTAAAGACAGCTGATACATAACTTATTAGCGCGACCGTAAAATAGTGGACAATGGGGACTGAATGTTGACTCTGTAGTAGGAGAGATCGGTCGTCTGTTTTCTGAGAACACTATTTCGGTGCCATCATTATCAAGCAACGGGGCTGGTAGTATATGATATGTAGTTGTTCTATGTGAGTTTAGGAGAGAAAAGGCAAAACTCCCTGTAGCAAGTGTCTTCCCAAAGTTAAAAGCGTGAAAGAGAGTCAAATTCAAGGTACGTTCGAGTCAAAATATCTGGACTCACGGAGCTTGAAGTAGCTCAAGTCATAGGATGAGGGACAGACCGATATAGGGATAGAGTTTCAAAGTTTATTTGTTGAGCAGAAGAAAGACTGGGAAAATCGGTTCACTCTTGGTTGAAAGAGTTGGGCAAAATAGGGGTGGGAGTGTGTTAAGAGGCAGGTGCCCCCCACTCTTCGTAAGGGAAGAGGTTTACACTGAAAAAGATCTGAAGAATATTGATTATTTTAATCATTGTAGAAGAGTTAGAGAGATGCTACATTGCGGCGTGAAGAGAGAGACAGTAGGGAATTAGTAAGAGGAAGTGGGTTGATGAGACAAAATGTTTTGACTCCATCCTTTTGAAAATTGTGCTATGGGTACGAACCTTCCCACAAATGCGAACAATACTCGATACAAACTGTCTATATACATTATACAGTATTTATTGATCTATTTCCAGAGGCCATATACCCCGAAGAAGTGCCCACGAGTGAATCACCCTAATATTCTACTGGCTACCGTCAGTCGGCGCCTCTCATCCCATCCAACACCACTTTCACTCATTTACAATACCTCATATACATCATTCCATGCATTGCATTCTTGGTGTAATTTTCCCTCTTTGCCATTATTGTCAAAATATGTTTAATATATGAAATTACATATTTGAATATAAAGAAAGGTTTATAGCACCAGTGGCACAAATAAATGTGTTGAAATGTGGAACAATAAACAGTAGGTATATACATTACCATAGATAACAGGAGAAGTCGACCTGCAGCTGCAGTAACTGTTTAGTTGAAGTGGTGCTCTCTGTTTAGATTTTGTGAAGTATTATCATTTTGAAATTATTAAAAATGCAAAATGCTTTGAAAGTGTCCATTTTATAGGCTTTTTTAGTGCTAGCTGAGACGAATGTCCATACCAAGTTGTTGTGGTGAGCTATGTAGGGTAAGTTTCTCGATTCCCAGAACCACCACAGCTATAATATAGCTGTTGAAGTACATACAGTATGGTAAACAATGTATAAAATATTAGAGTATTATTAGACAATAAGGATAAGTCACTGGAATAACGAAAAACGTAAACAAATACGAAATAACTGAGCCACCAGAAACGTTTGGCTTCCCGCACCCTACACACCTCATTGTTTATGTTTAAAAGTTTACACTCCCAGAGTGTGGCCGACTCTGCTGAACTGCGTATTATTTCCAGTGATATATCGTGTTTTAGTGCTTTAATGTTCCTCTGATTTAACACAACAATGGCAGAATGTACAAGTGATGAGAATGTGACTAACTGGTAGCCTGTAGCTACTCCATCTGGCCTTCAATCAGCGGAAAAAGGAAGCGTTTCGTCTTTTTATCAGGGCTAGGCTAAAACATATTACATTCCTCGTTGGATTCCAAGTGTTTCTAGTAGCCTAACTCCAGTGATGGCAGCGATGCTGTCGATCTATCCTACTATCCTAAAAGTGGTGAAAGGCATAATGATGACAGTGAAGGCACCAATGATGTTAAAGGCGATAAATGGAAGTGATGTGGAAGCAGTTAGCCGAAACAGTAGTGACACCAGAGACAGTTTAATTAGACACAAAGAATAATGCTGGATCTTGTAAAATAACTTAGCCTACTTACGAATATTTTATTTATCTTTATAATAAGCTTTCCATGAAAATCTATGGAGTATGGTATTTTATTAAATATCTAGGCTAGGCTATGTAAAAATGTAACACCTAAGACAATTCCTTGATAGGTTAGGCTACCCATAACGGTAATAGTAGCAGTAACACTCCACACCTATTAAACGAAGCACTTGCAATATTGACCAAAAAGGATTCTCAAAGGAAATGAACGAAACCGCGTAGCCTACTAATACAGTACAAAGCTCGCGGGGTAGCGTCGTCGGGTCACTCGGACATCTGGGATATATTTTTCAAATATTGCTTAAAAATAGCCTAGTAAATATTGTTAAAAATGATAATTATTTAGAAAAGACTCGCCGCCTTAATATAAATAATTTATTAGGGACAATGGAGGTCTATGGAATCCTTATACTGTACTCATGTATAATCCACTGTGGAAGAATAATTGTGATCATATTTATATAACCCGATATTAGTGGAAAAAGTAATATCACTCTCAGAGCTCCTTCGGACATCCTCACTGTTTACAAACTTCTTCAGTATGGAGTATAATCGATATTTACCCCCTGCTGGTAGCCTGGTAACACAGAGTCACAGATGATGATTTCAATAAGTCATGGTTAGGCTACCCATAACGGTAATAGTAGCAGTAACACTCCACACCTATTAAACGAAGCACTTGCAAAATACAGAAAGAGTAACCCATCCTATTTAAAGAATGGTTTATTTGTAGGTGCATTTCAAGGTTTTAATAGTTCTTAAGGTAATTACTGTATAGGGAAAAGGCTCGCACCCTTATTTTTCGTGTTTTTTTCCTCCAGATTTTGAGAAATGAGTGTTTTCATGGTTATAGTTACCTATATTTACAATGTGGGATACAGGATGGGTTGAGGGGGGGCGAAGCCCCCCATGACTTATTGAAATCATCATCTGTGACTCATCGATTATACTCCAGAGGATGTCCGAAGGAGCTCGGGTTATATAAATATGATCACAATTATTCTTCCACAGTGGATTATACATGAGTACAGTATAAGGATTCCATAGACCTCCATTGTCCCTAATAAATTATTTATATTAAGGCGGCGAGTCTTTTCTAAATAATTATCATTTTTAACAATATTTACTAGGCTATTTTTAAGCAATATTTGAAAAATATATCCCAGATGTCCGAGTGACCCGACGACGCTACCCCGCGAGCTTTGTACTGTATTAGTAGGCTACGCGGTTTCGTTCATTTCCTTTGAGAATCCTTTTTGGTCAATATTGCAAGTGCTTCGTTTAATAGGTGTGGAGTGTTACTGCTACTATTACCGTTATGGGTAGCCTAACCTATCAAGGACTTGTCTTAGGTGTTACATTTTTACATAGCCTAGCCTAGATATTTAATACAATACCATACTCCATAGATTTTCATGGAAAGCTTATTATAAAGATAAATCAAATATTCGTAAGTAGGCTAAGTTATTTTACAAGATCCAGCATTATTCTTTGTGTCTAATTAAACTGTCTCTGGTGTCACTACTGTTTTGGCTAACTGCTTCCACATCACTTCCATTTATCGCCTTTAACATCATTGGTGCCTTCACTGTCATCATTATGCCTTTCACCACTTTTAGGATAGTAGGATAGATCGACAGCATCGCTGCCATCACTGGAGTTAGGCTACTAGAAACACTTGGAATCCAACGAGGAATGTAATATGTTTTAGCCTAGCCCTGATAAAAAGACGAAACGCTTCCTTTTTCCGCTGATTGAAGGCCAGAAGGAGTAGCTACAGGCTACCAGTTAGTCACATTCTCATCACTTGTACATTCTGCCATTGTTGTGTTAAATCAGAGGAACATTAAAGCACTAACACACGATATATCACTGGAAATAATACGCAGTTCAGCAGAGTCGGCCACACTCTGGGAGTGTACACTTTTAAACATAAACAATGAGGTGTGTAGGGTGCGGGAAGCCAAACGTTTCTGGTGGCTCAGTTATTTCGTATTTGTTTACGTTTTTCGTTATTCCAGTGACTTATCCTTATTGTCTAATAATACTCTAATATTTTATACATTGTTTACCTTACTGTATGTACTTCAACAGCTATATTATAGCTGTGGTGGTTCTTGGAATCGAGAAACTTACCCTACATAGCTCACCACAACAACTTGGTATGGACATTCTTCTCAGCTAGCACTAAAAAAGCCTATAAAATGGACACTTTCAAAGCATTTTGCATTTTTAATAATTTCAAAATAATAATACTTCACAAAATCTAAACAGAGAGCACCACTTCAACTAAACAGTTACTGCAGCTGCAGGTCGACTTCTCCTGTTATCTATGGTAATGTATATACCTACTGTTTATTGTTCCACATTTCAACACATTTATTTGTGCCACTGGTGCTATGAACCTTTCTTTATATTCAAATATGTAATTTCATATATTAAACATATTTTGACAATAATGGCAACGAGGGAAAATTACACCAAGAATGCAATGCATGGAATGATGTATATGAGGTATTGTAAATGAGTGAAAGTGGTGTTGGATGGGATGAGAGGCGCCGACTGACGGTAGCCAGTAGAATATTAGGGTGATTCACTCGTGGGCACTTCTTCGGGGTATATGGCCTCTGGAAATAGATCAATAAATACTGTATAATGTATATAGACAGTTTGTATCGAGTATTGTTCGCATTTGTGGGAAGGTTCGTACCCATAGCACAATTTTCAAAAGGATGGAGTCAAAACATTTTGTCTCATCAACCCACTTCCTCTTACTAATTCCCTACTGTCTCTCTCTTCACGCCGCAATGTAGCATCTCTCTAACTCTTCTACAATGATTAAAATAATCAATATTCTTCAGATCTTTTTCAGTGTAAACCTCTTCCCTTACGAAGAGTGGGGGGCACCTGCCTCTTAACACACTCCCACCCCTATTTTGCCCAACTCTTTCAACCAAGAGTGAACCGATTTTCCCAGTCTTTCTTCTGCTCAACAAATAAACTTTGAAACTCTATCCCTATATCGGTCTGTCCCTCATCCTATGACTTGAGCTACTTCAAGCTCCGTGAGTCCAGATATTTTGACTCGAACGTACCTTGAATTTGACTCTCTTTCACGCTTTTAACTTTGGGAAGACACTTGCTACAGGGAGTTTTGCCTTTTCTCTCCTAAACTCACATAGAACAACTACATATCATATACTACCAGCCCCGTTGCTTGATAATGATGGCACCGAAATAGTGTTCTCAGAAAACAGACGACCGATCTCTCCTACTACAGAGTCAACATTCAGTCCCCATTGTCCACTATTTTACGGTCGCGCTAATAAGTTATGTATCAGCTGTCTTTACGTTTGGTTCGCTCTGTGATGTATTAATGTCTGCCAGATGTTGAATATGTTGTGTAAGTGTAGTGAAATGTTTGTATATATCATTCGAAACTAATAAATCAAGTTGTAGAAGTTGCTGATAACAATGATGCATCAAAATATACTTGGTGTCGAGACATGACTTATTAGGTCGATTGTACCTCTTTCTTACTAATAACTGCTATCCTTCCTATAGTATATCTATCCTTGACATCCCTTCCAATACATTAACGCTTCTCTCTCTCTATCTATCTATCTATCTATCTATCTCTCTTCTCTCCAAACACTTCCACACTGTTGCATAGAGACGTTTGAAGTTATTTCGTTGCGAGTCATGCCAACTATATGTTCTGTTTGTATATATATATATATCTGTATCCTTCACTTCAAACGTTCTTCCCCCTGTACTGTCTGTCTGTTTGTCTGTCTGTCCACTTAGCAGAACACGCGACGGTGCCCAAAATAATACGCTGTACCTTATCCACGCAGGTACAAATGATGTGAAACACAAGCACGGTCCGAGGAACTGCTGGAGAAGTTTCGTAGGACGATCAAACCTGTGTGCGTTGTGGTGATAACTTGCCTTGGGATGTTTACAGCCACCATTATGGTAATAAATGACACGCCATTGGTGGTGGAGCTAAAAATGTGAGAGTCAACTGAGAGCCTCATAATTTGTGAGCCTTATCCGGCAACCTTGGTCCTCTGCCATACTTAATAATACCATCCATAACTGTGATGGAAGAGACGCTGCAGTATTCAGTCACATTCAAAAGTTAAGTCACATATTTCGGAATAAGACATTAGTTGACACAACGTATGAATAAAACAAAATATTGAACACATGTAAATAGATATTGAAAGGTACATTTGCCCATATAAGTTCTGTTCCTGTCTGTGATCTTATACATGGAAATATAATGTGCATGATTGAATTTCGGGTGTAGTATCTTATGCAGAGGTAAACTCATCTGACTGTAGTCTGTTTATTTTCAGCTGACGATAAATTGCCATGTTCACATCTTGATTATTCAGTTACTATAAAGTTTTTGTAACGAAATATGCTGTTAATTATAAGAACTTGGCGGCAATTAGATGATGCAGAGATATAGTAGATTTATATTTTTCTGTCAATTATCGAGAAACCAGCGACTAAGAGATCAAATTTATCGTCAGCTGAAAAGAAACAGAGTCAATTGATAATTAACCGACCACACTTGTAATCTTTACAAACGTTTGAGCGTAATATAGACAAGATATGGAGTCGACAAGATCTATTGTATAATTATAAAACTAAACATCAGTACTATAAAATTGTATTGACTGCCACAGCCACCAGCTTTGGTGCAGGTCCTGAGCTGGATACACAGGTCTAAAAAGGCCTCTTCCAGAACGTCTACTGTAAGATACTGTAAGATACTGTAATTAATTCGTACTAATTTCACTGTCATATATTAGATCACGATGAGGAACAGAACTTGTATGGGCAACTGTACTTGGATATATCAGAATAAAGAGCTTCATCTATATATCCACAACCATAACACTGGTGATAGTACTAGGGAAACTATTACAGTGGACGGTCAAGAATATACCGTCCGTGATTATACATACGGAAGTACAATCGCGCTAAGAAGTCACGACTCGATTTGTTTAATTAAGGCTCGGACAAAAGTCCCCAAATCTGGCTACCGCTGGTAACTCTCCACTGCCCGTCAGAGCCCAGTCATTTCCTAATTTATAACTATAGGTCTCGGATATTCCAATAATTGGCCTACTGACAAAATTAACCTATTTAGGCCTTTTAAATTTTATTTATGTTGTTGTTTGAATATATATAAGTAAGGTTTGTTTTCAATATCTGTATAGAATAATGAAAGTATTTAATTTCCTGGCGCAATCTAGCATGTTACACTCCCTGGGCCTGCCGCCTGGAGGCCTGCAAACAAATGCAAGTCAGTCACTGCCGGTATATGAGGGAGAGTGGATCTCTTCCGCTTGTATATCCACCTTTGTCCTTTACTACATGCCTTTCCATCTTTCGTTCCCATATGGGTGTCCCTATGGGCTATTAAATATGTTATAAGTGAAATTTCATCGTCTGTCTATACAAATTACAAGCTGTTCTCGAATAGTCAAGCTTTATCCCAAAATATACTGGAGACCGCTTTATTTTTTAAGGCAGACTTGTCCCACTTAGAGAATTAAATGTGGAAAAAACAATCTGTTATATGTTTATTTACGTGATTTATTGACACTCATGGGTTGAATATTACTTTTAACGGTTGGTTTTAATTTTATGAGATACTTTTCTCCCAGTATTGTTGGCTTAAAAAGTAATAAAAGCATTAAGAGACTTCCTCCACATTTTAATCCTGAATCTAGTGAGCGAAATACTACGAGTTTCACATTCTTTCGAGTTTCACATTCTTTCGTTCGGGTTAGTCTCAACTTTCGTAGTATTTGGTTTGCTCTCACATAATGAGATAAATATATGTAACAATACATATATATCGTGTTTTTGGTATTTTGTCCTTCAATACAGTTTTCCCGGTGTGTAATATATGAATATAGTAGAGCCTCAATAGTTGCCAGATAGCACTTTCTGAACAAAAGGTACTGGGAATCGAGTCATCACTTCTTAGCGCATTTGTACATGCTCATGGTTTTAATTAATGTCATTAACCCCTTCTGTACCGGTGATTTCTCTTTAATTATATTCTTGTTATTTTTTAGGCGATTGTGTGCAGTTTAATAAGGATCTGTGGTAGCAAAAGGGGATATGTGAGATAGTTCGAAGCCTGTAAATAAATCGAGACCCCTTTAAAATTGAATACAATCGTCTAATAGTAGCCAGAATAAAGTAAAAAAAAAAACGTTGCCGGTACAGAAGAACATTGCTTATTCTCTTGTTTTGGATTTGAATGCTCAGTAATCTTTCAATTTATGCATTTTAGTTATCACGCCCCTTTTCGTTATGTGTTGACCAGGGTACTCGGAAAAAAGGCACCGGAAAAAAAGGCACAGGAAAAAATGGCACTGGAAAAAGAGACACTGCAAGAAATGTCACAAATTACGGACTAGGACAAAATGGCACATAAAACAAATGCTGTATTAAGGAGTAAAATAGATCAGTAAAATGTCTGTTGATGCAATGTGCAATATTGTAATTATATATATCTAGTAGTGTACTCACCATAAGTTAGATTAGGTTAGTTTAAAAAATGTGTTTCTATGTGAGTGAGGGAGACAAAAGGCAGAACTGCTTGTGGCGAGTACCTCCCCCAGAAATAAAAGAGCGACAGGGCCAAAATCAAGGGACATTCGAGCCAAAATGCTTCGACACACGGTGTTTGAAGCAATTTAAGTCATAGGAAGAGGGAAAGACTGATTCTAGGAGAGTTCCAGAGCTCAGCTGTTGAATAGAAGAAAGATTGAGTTAGGTTTGGTTAAATAGAAATATAGTGTAATTAAAGCACATGATAGAAGAACAATAAATAATACACATATATTGAAATTACCGGTATGTAATTCATGAATTATTCATCATTTATGAATACATGTATGAATTGCACAGTAACCCATTCTAAATAACTGTAATAGACATTTCATAACCCAATGTATGAAACATGGTTGAAGACAGTAATTTTCATTGGTGGATTGCACCTGCCAACCATCAGTAATTTTTTTTTGTTTTTTTTTGTTTTTTCTATATTCCACCTTACTTCCTCTCGGGCATAGGCTGAGAGCCTTAACATTCACCGCTTTACAATGAACAGTGAATCCCGTGAGGTCTTGTTCCAGTCTAGGGAGTGAGACATGTGAAGCACGTAGAGTACAACGAGCACCTGCCATCTTGCCTTCACATGAGGCACGGTTCTCACTCATGGCCCGAAACGACCCCATCTCTGAAGCCATCTCGTTCCCGTGCTTCACTGTCTCACCCCCTACACTCGGACTCTCACACTTACACACACACAATGCCACCTGTTGAGCAGATAACTCACCAGGCATTGCACCCCTATAGCATATTTTGAATATGGGAATATTCATACAGTGCTATTTAATCAGGGAACAATCAGGGTATTTTATTGACGTTTCGGTGGGCTTGTGGTAATGCACTGATACCAGGTACAGCACAAATTCCATCCCAATAATATCTTCCCATTGATACATCGGGTTTGAACCCGGGACCTTTGGATTACCAGGCCAGTGGCAAGACCACTCCACCACACCTCCGCACATTAGCCCCTCAAAGCTGACCTAGATCAGTTCATGAGGTAACCACTTCAAATCACTTGTAAAATATTCGGCAGGGTCCCAAATATCATTAATGGCCAGCCACGCTCAAAAATTGCAAAATCCCAGAAGTGACCTAGATCAGCTCATGAAGTAACCACTTCAAATCACTTGCAAAATCTGTTTCAGGGTCCCAAATATCATGAATGGCCACTTCCAGTAATTTCCAGTGGTGGAGTACACCTGCCAGCTACCATTAATTAGTCCGTCAAAGCTGACCTAGATCAGCTCATGAGGTAACCACTTCAAATAACTTGTAAAAATCTTCTGCAGGGTCCCAGATATCATGAATGACCACTTCCAGTAATTTCCAGTGGTGGGTTACCCCCGCCAACCAAACCCAGAGCTAACCTTAATCGACCCATGAAGTAACCTTTTTCAAATCAATTGGAAAATCTTCTGCAGGGGAATGTGAGGTATAAATATTATAACATTTTGTTATATCAGGATTTTTACTGGGTTTGACTGGCTATTTCGTGGACTCAATCTCAACTGGGCAGGAAATGAATTTACACATACAGACACACACAGAAGCATGCATGGGTAAAATTACACCACAGAAGGACATTTATAGTTATTATATTCGATATAGCGTACAAATATTTTGTGACTTATTTGGCTAATAGTTCCGCCCAACCACCACCAACGGACGTAAATGGAGTTCGATCTTTCCTAGGCATGGCAACCTACTATCGTCGTTTTGTCAAGAATTTTGCTGCCATCGCCAATCCTGTACATAAGTGACGAACTTATGTGACGAACCATTCCGATGGACGTCATCAAGCCTTCCAGACTGTGGTAAACTATCAATGGAAGTTAAATATTACTAAGCTATAATGAATCAAATAAAATCAATCTAAATAAATACTCTATATCTAAATTGAATTCAATCTGAAACAAGCTAATTTATATCCAAAGGTCTCACATAATAAATGTATATAATTATAGGGTAAGGTTATAAGGGTTAATATTAGCCAGGAATTAACTCACCAATAGTTCCACGTGGCAATGAGGCAAGGGAGAACGTTTTACCCAATATGGCGGTGGACAATGGGGAACGAGACTTCGGTCCCAAGACACGAGTCAAGTTAAAGAAAGAATAAATGATTACATGGGAATGGACATGAATAATATGCTTATCTATCAGTCAGTCATGATGTCGATGAGAGCGTCGTGATGGTGTAGTTGTGTGTATTGCTGTATGTGTATTGTGATTAGAGGCACAAAAGCACGATCAACTGAGGGCGGAAAATTAGATGTTAACTGGTTGGTGTTCGTGAAGGCTCTGGCGTACCTCAAAAGCACACCTTGCTGCCTTGGCAAACCGCCAGGAGCCCAAATTATCGTACCGCATTTAGGTTGCTCTATACGATAAATTATATTAATATATACGATAAATTCATATATACTACATAAGACCATGGCAATATTGCTTAATAGCATATTAGGCCTTTTATAACTTAACTTATTTACAATCTTATAATATACGATCTACTCGTCCTACGTCGTGCTGTAGGAGAGATCGTGACGTCACAGAGACATACAAGATCACAAAAGAGTCATATTCTATCGTATTTATACGATACAGACATTAAACAAAAAAAATAGTACAAGCCCTAACAGTCACGTTCACTGACTATACCCAACCCTTCCGTCACTACACCGACGTCTCCCTCATAACCATCGCAGCCGTCCTCAGCCAAGTTCAAGACTGATGGGAACACATTATGGTCTGTGCAAGCTCAACACTCAATGAGGCACAGAAGAATTATGATGCCACCAAATGTGAGTGCCTGGGATCTTTATGGGCCCTCAACCATTTGCGTTCTTTCCTCTACAGACCGGGCAAACTACACACCACCACAGATGCCCTATCAAGATTTCCGATCACCCCCCAAGAGTTAAACAGCTTAATCTCCCCAGAATACTCCGCAAGGTTAAAGAAGACATCCACCGCCCAACCGACAGAAAATGGCCAACAGACCCTAATGCAGGTCTGGATAACAAAGATAAAACCAACCTGGATTCCCAGGCAAGTGTTCAACAATTTGCAATGTGCCGGGGACCAACATTACACAGAGTCAGGACATTGGCCATAGATCCTGACACCACCCAGGACAAATTCATAGTCATCCACGAAGACAACGGAATCAGACTTAACGCCCTCAGGTCACTTGCTCACACAAGGTTTGGACACAACAAAGAAACTACCACCACAGTATATAAACAATGCATGGGATCGGTGATGGAGTGCGCAAGCCCAGCCTGGGCTTCTAACCTAGCTGAAACACATCATAAGACCTTACAGACTATTCAAAACAAAGCCCTGAAGATCATTACAGGCTGCACAGCTACTTCACCCACAGATCACCTTCATCAAGAAACCAAAATCCTCAAAGTCAAAGACCATCTGGACATGAGAGGCACTCAATTCCTGGCAGCAGCCTCCACGAACCAGGACCACCCACTAAACTACAAGGCAACACACCCACAGACACCAAGAAATATCAAAACAACACCCAGCACACGGTAGCACACACAATTATTGTCCTCTCTCCCTCCCAGCCCACCCAGAACCAACTTCCAAAAGCACATCCATACTCATATCTCTCACCGATCCATCCACTCACTCACAGACAACACGCAGCTGCATGCACGACCTCCCGAAATCCATCCTTCCGAATCCTCCCTTCCTCGCGAGGACAGAGTCCACCTGGCCCGGCTGAGATGCAGACACCATCCAGCTCTCCTGAGCTATCAGAAGAGACTGGATGACTCCGTTGTCGACGCCTGCCCGGGATGTAACACAGCACCCCATACCATTAAACACATCATAGAAGACTGCATTTCACACAACCACTTACGCCAACAACACAATCTACACTCAATGAGAGCTCTGTGGGAAAGCCCAATCGTGGCCATGGCCTTTCTCAGGGACTCGGGGCTGTTCGGCCAGGCAGCTTAGGGAACAACAACAACAACAACAACTCCTAAAATCGATTAATTAAATATTACAAACACATGTGGCAGTCCGTGGATTCGAACCCAGGACGCTCACTCCGAATATCAACACCTTATACATTACACCACGAAGGCAGTTAAAGAATGGTGGACACTGCCTACGATTTATTATGCAACTTCGAATCCTGCATATCAATCTAAGCATGTACACACATCCCAACTGCAACTCACGTAGGCTATGCATATGTGAATGGAAAGAGCAATTAATGGGGCCTTAATCACTAGGGTGATGCGTCAGTACGCAGGACAAATGGACATGAGAAATCTGCCAGATTGGTTGTTTAATGACGCAACCCTTTAGACATGTCAATGCTTGTTCCTGTTCTGGGCCCCATGCAACTTTGTTGGGTGAGTGCTTCTTAACTAAGTCATACAAGGGAAGAGCTGCTGTGGCGAACTGGGGTATGAAATCCCGATAGTACCCCACCAGACCTAGGAATGCCCTTACCTGTTTTTTCGTTTTAGGCCTAGGTGCGTCACGAATCTTGGTTATCTTGCCGTCTTGACACCCACAAAATCCATCTCCTACCACGTGCCCTAAGTACTGTACTTGTGACTGACCGACTTGCATTTACTGGGCTTCACTGTCAGATTGAACTTACGCAACTTACTCAACACCTTGTCCAGTAGTTGTAAGTGCTCGCTGAATGTTGATGAATGCACCAGGACATCATCCACGAAGATCTCCACGCCTGGTATGTCCAGCAGAACCTTACGCATCATCCGGTTGAACACTGCAGGTGAGTTAGTGAGACCAAATGGCAGCACAGTGTATTGGTACAGACCGTCAGGTGTTCCAAAAGCTGTGATCTTACGACTAGCAGGGTCTAAGGGTATCTGGAAGAAACCCTTCGTCAGATCAAACTTTGAGAAGAAACTTGATCCTGCAAGACAGGCGAAGATGGTACGTGGGTCACACATGGGTTCAGCGTCCACCTTCGTTAACGCATTCACCCTGCGATAATTCCCACAAATACGCACCCCACCGTCCTTCTTACTTACGACTACCATTGGACTACAGTATGAGGATGACGACTTCTCGATGATGCCTGCAGCCTCCATCTCTCGTATCTCCTTTCTTACCCGATCCTGTAGTCGAAGAGGGATAGGGTACGGCTTGATTCTCACAGGGACCGTGCTGTTTAACTCGATGGTGTGACTCTCTACTCTAGCAATACCTGGCTTATCAGAGAACACGTCACCATACTTACCAAGGAGAGAATCCAGCTGACATCTTTCCTGGTCTGACAAACCTGAGCCACGTTGCACCTGCATGAGACCTTCCTCCTGCCTATGTTTAGCTGTCACAGGACCATCACCTTCACTCTCCATGATCACTGCTGCAGCACTGCAGTATGGTGTCTGACTTACCATATTGCCCACGCACCAAGTCTAAGGTATCCAACATTTCAGGAGTTACAACCTTATTGCTGTGAAGGGACAGTGCCGCTCCACTTACCTCTCGTTGGTGATACTCCTTCAACATGTTGATGTGGAATCGTTTCTGACGATTCCCAATCTGGACTATGTACTGGGAGTCAGACACACGCTCAGTGATCACGTAGGGGCCTTTCCACTGCGCTAGCAACTTATTGTTAGCTGTAGGCAAGAGGAGCAAGCACCGACTACCTGGGTCTAACCTACGTACCTTAGCTTTCTTGTCGAAATAGCACTTTTGAACCTCCTGTGCCTTGGTCAATTCCTGCCTAGCTAAGTAACATGTAGATTGTAGCCTCTCTGCAAGATCAAGAACATATGTATAGGTGGTTTTTACCTCAGTGTCGGGTACCTCATCATCCCAAAGTTCCCTTAAGACTTGTAATGGGCCACGAACTACACGCCCATAGACTAACTCAAAGGGAGAGAACTTCAGTGAACTCTGGGGAGCCTCCCGGTACGCGAAGAGCAATGGGGCAATGAAGCGAGGCCACTCATTTGGTTGGTCAGCCGTCATCCGCCGCAATTTTTTTTTGAAAGTTCCATTGAACCTCTCACAAAGGCCGTTACACTCTGGATGGTACGGTGTTGTCCTAAGACCCTTGACAGACAATAACCGGAGTACCTCCTCCATCATTCCAGAAGTGAACTGTGTACCCCTGTCACTCAACACTTCCTTGGGAATACCTACCCTACAGAATATCTCTAGCATGGCCTCGGCAACTGTGGTTGTCTCGATATCCTTCAGCGCCACAGCCTCGGGCCACCTTGACGCGAAATCGACCAGAGTAAGTATATACCTTGCTCCGTTACTGGTTCTAGAGTTGATTGGACCTACAATGTCGACCGCAACTCGTTCGAAGGGACTAGAAATAATAGGCAAAGGTTTGAGCAACGCAGGCTTGACACTACCTCGGTTACAAGTCTTCTGGCACACATCGCACGAACGAATCAACCTATGGACATCTGCTGATATGCCAGGCCAGTAAAACTCTACCTGAACTCGTACCTCCGTTTTCTGTTTACCCATGTGACCTCCGAGTGCGGACTCATGTCCTAGCTTAACCACTGCCTCACGGTACTTCTTTGGGACCACAAACTGCCACTGTTCCTCACCGTTGGAAAATTGTACGACCCGGTAGATCCGACCCTTCTTGCGAGCAAACTTACACTTACGACCATGAGCTTCTAAGACTATGCCTTTCTCCAACTTTTCTCGAACACTACCCAATGTCTTGTCCGACTGCTGCTCTTGAACAACATCGTGACTCTGGGCAAGCTCTGTGGAAGTCGAGATGGACAATGGCTTAGAACTTACCTTAGCCTTGGCAGCACTCCTGGTAACTGCCGCCGCACCTGTTTGCGTCGCTACGTCATTTCTGGGGCCAAAACTAGCACCTGGGATATTTCCGACAATAAAATCATATATATAGGATCCTTCATCACTGCTGCAATCGTCCAACCTGAGAAGAATGGGGAGTCGACCTCTACACAAGCTTCGGGAACAGTCACCACGGTACCATCGATCATGCGGACGTGGATCCACTTACCTGTGAACTGGTTGTCACCTACCAAGGAGTCACGCACAATGCAACCCGAAGACCCGTTGTCCCTCAGTAATTCGACCGACACCCCACCTACAGTACCTGGCTGGACAAGGAACCTAGTCTGACTACCAAGTACACTGGCAGAACCCGATACTAGCCCTAGTCATAAATCATGGCCTGGATCATGTGTTACAGCCTGAGTCTTATCCTGTTCTGTGACCTAATTCGCAGCTGCAGAATCCTGCGGACGGCCTCCCCAAGATCTCCACCGACCTGTGTTGCTTGAACCTGATGCATTTGATCCCCGAAACTGGTTAATTTGAGTGTGAGGGGGTTGAGCGTGAGACTTACCTTGACCCTTTTGATTTACCGGTACCTGTTGCTTGGCCGTCTCAGAGGAAACCTGGTTTTCTTTACCTTTGTGCCAGGTCTTCCTCCTCTGATGCCCGTGGGCTTCAAAGAATGCGTCAGCCTCAGCTGCCATACCCTGAACTGTTTTTTCCTTATTTATTTTGAACTGTGCAACCAGTTCAGTGGGAGCAGACTTCTCAAACTGGGTTCGCAGCATGAGATCTCTCAGACCATCCCTGGTGTCAGGGGTCTGGTCTTTCTTCACCCAAACATCCAGGTATCCCTCTAGCCTTGCGAGATACTGCGTAGCTGTTTCCTTCTCCCCCAACATAGCCTGAAGGTACTGCGTCCTAGCCGCCTGAGATGTTAGACCATACGCCTCCAACAAGGTGTCTTTCATCCCGTCATAGGTGCACCTAAGACTAGGTGCACTAGGTGCATAGGTGCATAGGTGCACCTAAGACGATGCAGAAGGGACAGAGCACGACCATCAAACAAGGACAAAAACTGCAGATCCTTCGTAGTGGCATCAAGATTATATTTGTCAGAGAAACGTTCGAACCTATGAATGAAAGGCTCTATGTCTTCACCCTCCTTGTACATAGGAAGTTTGATACGAGGCAGGACCTTCGAAGCCTCACCAGACCCATGGGACCGAGACCCAGTCTGACTCAGTTCAAGCTGACGTGTGTGTTCACGTTCGGCTTCAGCTGCTGATGCTGCTGTTGCTGCAGCTTGATATTCAGCCATGGCTCGCTCATGGTCACGCACCGCCTGTGCTTCCTCTCTTACAAGCCTACGGTTCTCCTGTTCCTCATCTTTACGGGACTCTACATAGTCCGTTAAAGACTGATTAGTCAGACCCAAATACTTGCCTTCTGCGTAGAATACCTGAATAGGAATGGTTGCCATTGCTGCAAAATTATAGTGGCAAAAGAAAATGTTAGTGAATAATCTATCAGGAGAGGATGCGTAGCCTCACTCGAGAATATAAATGCACTAAAAATAAAATCACATGGAGAAATAGAGTACACTTATCACGAGAGGATGCATAGCCTCACTCGAGAAAATATAAATGCATTCAAAATAAAATCACGAGAGGATGCTTAGCCTCACTCGAGAACAAAAAATGCACAAAATAACATGGAGAAATATAATGCAAAACAATCACATGGGGAAATAGGCCTAGCAATTGTACAAAAATCCCTAAATCACATGGGTAAACAATTATTTTAGCCTAACTGCACAAAATCACAAATTAAAAGCTAGCCGTCCAGATCAGGTCCTGTTCACGGTCGCCACTTGTCACGGGGTGGAAATTATATTAGTTTATATAAGTACTACCCTGATCTTATGTATTTTATGTAAAGACTCAGTGAGCAATACACAACTACTGTATGCAGTAGAATTATACTTTTATTATAGAGGTTACCTGATATGGGGACAACTGGCTTGATAATTAGCCTAATAACAGGTGTACAGCCTAGCATATAAGGGTATAAATATTATCATAGTTATAAAGGCACTCTTGAAAATAAATACACATGTAACAGACAATTACATGTATTAATGATATGTGCAGAAATATGATAAGGCAAGCACTCAAGGATTCACACAGCCTATAGTCTGTTTTACTCCTAGCCTATCCTATCTCAAAGCCTACTGATTTAACCTAACTTAACACAAAAGTCTAGCCTTGCCTAACTTTAAATACTGTACTGTAGAATACTAGAACACAAGGCTCAGTGATCAGCAGTCTATGAACAGTACCAGTAATGCAAAATATATGGTAATCTAACCTTCTTGCCCGACACTGTAGCCTAAACTAAATCACTGACCTACATGTGTACAGTATAACCCTCCTAACTGGTTACACACTGAATATCTTACCTGGTAATCACCCTAGGGACTTAAAAGCTCATAGGATGGTATTTGGCCCTCCAATATAGGAGAGACCCAATCCTGCCTGCCCAAAACCAAGGTGATCACCCTCACTGGTCAGCCTCCACGTATGTAATCTAGAACAAGACCCCCAAGCGTGCATCCCCCTTCTCCGTGAAGGAAAACCCCCCACTAAAAAACAAATAATTATATTGTCCCCTAGTATTTTCTTTAACCCTTAAATGGCGGCGCGCAACATAAGTCGAGTATAATAAATCTGGACTATGTGGCGGCGCGCTACATAGGTCGAGTTGGTATTTCCCGCCGTAATTTAAGTGGAAAGCAAAATCTAGCGGTCAGGCAGTGCACTAGTAAGTCCCACCCACACATCCCCATCACGTGAGCTTGGCTCAGTACCGCTCTAGCCGCCACAATGGAGAGACAAGATTTGCCCGTGTTCGATTCGGTGCCCGCCCCTAGTACGTCGCGCCAGCCAAGGCGTAGGGTCCCGCTCTCAGCCCAGGAGTTAGTTCTGCTGATGAACTCTTCAGCGGTATCTAGAATATCGTTGAATGAAAGCATGGAAGGGCTTGGTGACAGTGGGGGAAGTGAGGAGGAAGAAGAACTGGAAGATAACCCTGTCATCGGTTTTCACAGACGCCATAACTTGCGGGGCGAAGATGGTGAAGATAGTGACGAGGAGCTTGATGAACACACTGGTGTTGGTGTTGGTAAGTACAATGTACATTTATATTATTTGAGAGATTGATAGAGATTATATATATTATATATATCGGTGTACAGTAGAATACATTCCTTACGCATGTGACTGCAATTGCTCGCAAGTTTGATTGCAAGCGATTGAAGATTGTGGTGTTGGTCTTCATATATTACGTTTCCATTCATTATTTATAGGCGTAGGCTATATAATACATATATATCGGTGTACAGTAGAATACATTCCTTACGCATGTGACTGAAATTGTTTGCAAGTTTGATTGCAAGCGATTGAAGATTGTGGTGTTGGTCTTCATATATTACGTTTCCATTCATTATTTATAGGCGTAGGCTATATAATACATATATATATCGGTGTACAGTAGAATACATTCCTTACGCATGTGACTGAAATTGTTTGCAAGTTTGATTGCAAGCGATTGAAGATTGTGGTGTTGGTCTTCATATATTACGTTTCCATTCATTATTTAGAGGCGTAGGCTATATAATACATATATATATCGGTGTACAGTAGAATACATTCCTTACGCATGTGACTGAAATTGTTTGCAAGTTTGATTGCAAGCGATTGAAGATTGTGGTGTTGGTCTTCATATATTACGTTTCCATTCATTATTTCCTTACGCATGTGACTGAAATTGCTTGAAAGTTTTATTGCAAGCGATTGAAGATTGTGGTGTTGGTCTTCATATATTACGTTTCCATTCATTATCTTATTATCTTATAGGCGTAGGCTATATAATACATATATATCGGTGTACAGTAGAATACATTCCTTACGCATGTGACTGAAATTGCTTGAAAGTTTTGCAAGCGATTGAAGATTGTGGTGTTGGTCTTCATATATTACGTTTCCATTCATTTGATAGGCGTATATCACGGTGTAGGGTTGATTTCATAGTATGAAATCAACCCTACACCGTGATATAGACGCCTATCAAATGATGGTATTGATATTATTATTTCGTGTTTGCGAGTTTTCAATCATTTGATAGGCGTATATCACGGTGTAGGATTGATTTCATAGTATGAAATCAACCCTACACCGTGATATAGACGCCTATCAAATGATGGTATTGATATTATTATTTCGTGTTTGCGAGTTTTCAATCATTTGATAGGCGTATATCACGGTGTAGGATTGATTTCATAGTATGAAATCAACCCTACACCGTGATATAGACGCCTATCAAATGATGGTATTGATATTATTATTTCGTGTTTTCGAGTTTTCAATCATTTGATAGGCGTATATCACGGTGTAGGATTGATTTCATAGTATGAAATCAACCCTACACCGTGATATAGACGCCTATCAAATGATGGTATTGATATTATTATTTCGTGTTTGCGAGTTTTCAATCATTTGATAGGCGTATATCACGGTGTAGGATTGATTTCATAGTATGAAATCAACCCTACACCGTGATATAGACGCCTATCAAATGATGGTATTGATATTATTATTTCGTGTTTGCGAGTTTTCAATCATTTGATAGGCGTATATCACGGTGTAGGATTGATTTCATAGTATGAAATCAACCCTACACCGTGATATAGACGCCTATCAAATGATGGTATTGATATTATTAT